>CAADRB010000051.1:894156-923518 GCA_900708905.1 Hymenolepis diminuta | reverse complement strand
TGCAACACAGTGGTTGTGGCATCACCACGGTCTTCAGTCAGTGTGATTCGTCCACCACTTTTCTTGCAACTCACGCACAGTATATATACATATACAAAGTGAGCAAGTACTTTGTGGAGCACATTCATGAATAATACGTGTTCAAACCACGTGTGACATTCGTAGGTGGAATTAGAGAACAATGAATGGTGTTTGCGCACAAATCCGGTGAACTTGCAGTACGTGCTGCCTCTCTGTGAAATTGCAATGTTATTCTATCAATTTTGCGTTCTTTCAAGTACAACGGAGACTGTATTTGGACAGTTTGTTTGCCGCGGTGATATTCGACTTCGACTCATATTATTACTTCTATTTGTGTCATTGGTGTTTATAATTCCCAACAAATTTTATGAGAATGTCCATTAAGTAATGGAGATTAATAATGTGAATGCTAACTTAAGGTCTGATTACGCAAAAATAAAATATTAAGCAGGGGTACTCAGTGGAACACTTCTTTCATTTCGACGCCTCTACACCATTTTTTGATGCTGCGCCTTCTGTTTTATCCTTTGTGTACTTTGATTTATTCATGTGCATGGGCGAAACTCATCGACCGATGGACACTTTTGGCATACGTCGAGAAAGCTTTAAATTCATGCTACTTATTCGTTTTGAGTAATATATTCGAAGAAGTAACAATACTCAACTCAACTGACCGTAGTCGTTTCAGACGAAATCAGAATGAGAGCACTCATTGAAGGCTCTATCTAACCTCCATCGGGCACTCATGAAGCTCCACTGCGCTCATCCAAAACTTCAATTAATCAATCCAATTCATATGAATCTGAAATGCTCATACTTAAATAATATGACCCGTTGAATGAATTACCGCATGTGGTGTGAGTTGCTTTTCTGACAGATTAGCCATCGAGGCAACTGCCACCGATGTACAATATTTTAGGGGGAGCAGAGGGCAAATTGAAATCCATTGTTGTATCGTGAACACTTAAAAAATCACTAAATTCCATTAAACGATTTTAATTTTCCCGGGTATGTTGAGTAGCAAACCTCTTCCCTACAAACCTGTATTTGCCGTGAAGATCTCAAGCTACCCACTTCCGAGCATTTCAATTGACAAACGCATCTGATATTAGTCAATAATCTTCACTTGTCTTTCAGGGAAACAGTTGTGCCAACGCTAGTAGAGATTCTGGTGGATTCGTTGCTTATTGACTCAAAACTGGACTCAATTCTCCTATCACTTTAACTGTGAGCGAATTAGATGGTAACTTTTCCCCATCAAAATTCTCCTATCCGTTGATTTGTGTGTGTGAAGTAAAGCACGTTTCCTTTCCTTTTATATTTCCGATTCAGTATTTATTGTACTTTGTGCCTTCACGGTCGCGAAGTTTTTTCTGCATGCAGTTTCCATTAAAATATTATAAATTAAACGCCTGAAAGTTGTTATTTTATAAGATTTCAGATTACCTACAAAAGTCTTAGATTGGATGTGATATTAATAAAGTGTTCGAGATATTAATATTAAATTTGTATTGACTTGGGAAATTTTCAGGTACAAAGCTCTATTCGGACGATCCACGTTCACTTCATATAGCCCCCGCTTTAGTTAATACAAGAGACTCTTAAAACCCAAATTGAGGTAGTTCTTTTAAATAACTTTTACAAATTATTAGAGGTGCACTATTTAAATTCCACCTTAAAACTTATCAAGTTGTATGGAGATAAATTATAAGCTCTGTTGATCATTAAATTGCTGGTTCAATAAGAACGGGATATGTTTTAGGATCCCAAATTAAGAGCAAATATAAATTGTCATATCTACTGTTAAAACCGATTTCAATTGGTGAGTTGTATCAGTACTTGAGTTGTCCGGTAGGTTATTGATTTTCCCACAATTTTTCGTTTTTCCCAACTGACTCTGTTGCAGTTCTCACAAAAATTTTCCTTTTCAATTGCTTCTGAAAATCCGCAAACAGAGAACTCGCAGATTGCATTTCTCTTTTCTCTTCAGTCTGAAAAGTAGTGAATTGAAAATAGAAGGTCTTAAAGCAAAATTACTTAGCATTACCTGAATCAGACCAAAGTCTCCAAGATAAAGATAGTGAAGGCAGAGGTAAAATAAGCAGTGAAAATGAAGACTCGGTCTGAAAGTTAAAAAAGCATTTCAATAAACCTATATGGAAATGTGCGAGACTGACATCTTGATTATTTATAGTGTTGCAGGTTTTCTACGTCATGATGAAGGCGGAGTCGGCTGAGATGGCGAGGAAGTGGTGGTGGTATCATGTCAGACGACACTGGTGCCCCAATTCCTGTCACCTTGGCCTCATTAGCTGTAAAGTTGGCCTCATAAGTTGTAAACCACTTATATACTCAAATCTGGCAATTGTGCCCAATACAATAATTCAAATGCACCCGATTCCATACGATTCTTCTAGATCTTAAATTTCCGATTTCCGATAGTGCCTGTGAAATTGTAGATAACTGTTGGAGAAAACGCTATCCATCACAATTGCTTGGGAGGGATTCCAGCTCATATTTTAACCATCGGCGCCCTTTTCGCATCAACTCTTTTCCAAATCTCACTTAATGCTCAATGTGGACTTTGGACAATTGAGACGTGTCTTAGATCCTAAGAACCATAATGGCATCGCTGTATCTGCTAATTTTGAAAAGCTTTCATCGGATAATATATTTCTCCTAAACTCTATATTTTCACTTCATTCTTAAATCCGATTTTACCACTGAAATATACAATAATTTTACTTACCTATTAAAAAAAGCAATAATATTCGTTTAATGTGATATTTTCTTGTGGAATACAAAATTCTGATGCATTTAAAGCAGTTCGAACCAGTTTAATTCGAATAACCGGTTCTGTCAGCCGTACTATTTGTTCTCAAGGGTCACTTTTTGTCACACTAACCCTGTTCGATCTTTTGCATAATAGTTACATGCTACAATTTGTAAAAAATCAAATCTGTGTGTTAAAAACATTCCTGTCAGCACTATTTCACGGATTTGTTAAAATATAAACATAATCATCGGGTTCAGTCGAGTAATATTTTTCCAAAATGTTTGGAATCGAAATTAATTATCAAAAATACAAAAATAGAAACATCATGATTTTGCAATTCAGAAATTTTAAAAGGTTATAAGCGCCTGAGTTCCACCAAATGATATATACATGGTCAGGTTTTGCTGGACTGGGAGGCGCAGGCACTGCCCAGGTTAAAGCACCATAGTCCGCTCGAAGCGCGCTCCTACCTACGCCTCTCCATATGACTGCAACATAAAAATCAGATCTGATCGTTCAATCTGTATAAATTATTTCAAATATCGTCTATGTGACTAATAACTCGGCATTATTCGGGATATTACCCTATATGGCTCATTTGATTTTAGCTCTATAATAGTAATTCCAACACGTACTGCACGCTCACTGTGGTTTGAGTTAATTGCCACCAAATTGAACCCAGTGTCATCATCCAGATTGTGTTGATTCGAATCGCCGACCGAATTCGACTCAATCGCATTCATTTGGCTGCCTTCTAATAAAACGTTTAGTGCTTTTTCACTACTTCGATTTGAGCATCTAAGCATCGAAGATGCAGTAATGTATTGTGCTTAAAACAAAGGGGTAGGTGAAATTATGTTACTTAAATTCAATTAGTAGATTTGCTGCTGCAAGATCCCATCTGTAAATAAAAACATTTAGGTCAGTTCCTGGTTCGGAGAGCATCACAAAGCCATCAAAATTTTCAAAATTAGCAGTAGGGTGAATGGAAGACTTAAAGCAATCTTGACTGTTAACTCAGAAGATAAGTCAACTATCTACAAAAAACTGAGTGTTATTTATCATTAAAAAAATACTTTCAGAATGTTTTCAGACTGAGAGCTCCCACTAACAGTCACATGTGATACACTGACTTGTTTTAATTTTGACCGACTGTCGGTTAGTAATCCATGGTAAACAAACACTTCAACAGCAAAACGCGTTCTTGTTTTACCTAAAATGGGCATATTCCATCGCTCTTCCTATCCCTAACTTTGGTCACATTGGGTTTGATCCTTAAAGGACTACAAAATGTATATAAAACTATCCCAACCTCCTAGATCTTAACTGAGTAATGTGGACAGCGAAAATGAAAGTAATATTTTGCTCGAAAAATATGAACTTGCTCTTCTTTTTATGGACAACCTCTTTTATTAGAAAACCTTCCTCCGTTTTTATATTCAGCCGTAGTTCTGGTGACTTGTTTGTCAATATACATAAACACTATCTATCTACACACCACCCGATCCGACAAATATGGGACTCCGAAGATTGCATATGAGAGATAAAAGTCATATCGGCCCCTTAAAGTTCAGTGAATTTAAAGGTATTAAAGAATGTCAAGTATTTATTAACTACTGAATTAGAATACATCAGAGAAAATGGATTACAAAGGGTTAGGATCTGATCAATTAACTACTCCTGAGGTAAAATGATTTGATGTTTTCCTCCACAGCAGAAAAGGCGTCTTATCTTTTGACGAGAGAGACTTCTTTTACTCTGTAATAGAAGAACATGACAGTTAATTTACAAACAAATCGTGTGTCAACTGGCAGATAATACTTTTAACATACACGGCTAAATGGTATTTCTCGTTTACTACCATTAATGGGATCGAGTCTGGCTGCATGGGAACCTATAAGAGAATATTCCTTTTCATAAAAGTGGCGCAACTGCTCGTGCTTTAAACCCGCGCAATTTTGAATGTCAACATTTCCAACATCAAACAAATTAGCGCTGAATCACGAAATAAGGGCCATGAAAAATTACGAGACAACTCAACTCTCCGTTGCTAAAACGCAGCGCACCTTTACATTTTAAATTACAAACATTAACAGAAGAGAATGAGCTTAATAATAATATAAGTTTTCTTCCATTTCGTAGGTCCTCGTAAAAGGCGTTTCTTTAGAGCATTCTTTCAGAAAGGATCAAACAAGCTTTGACTCTTTGCAGTCGACTCCCTAATGACTAGTCAGAATTTTTCTGAATTCAAAATTACATTCACCAACTTCACTGTATTGATGTAATTTCAATACGTTTGAACGATGCATATTTTTATATCGAAGATTCATAGCATGTTTTTTCCAATTCCATTCTTTTCAATATTTGTTCGGTTATATGTAAAATTGTATTTTGGACAATGATTAATGAGTGATTTGAATTTGAATGAGTGATGTATTTTATTTTACCTATTATTAAATATAAAAATATTTGTGCTAAGCTGAAAACTAGTGCATTGAATTGAAGGTTTGAATGAAGCGTTGATATTTTCTTGGACTTTCACTTCAAAGTTTAAAATGAATCGCATTTTATTAAACTGCTAAATTTAAACAAATTTTGAAGAAAATTTAAAACGACGAGCAGAATAGAATAGAAAAGACTAAATTTTACATAAATGATGTTTAAATAACTTTATAAATATATGCACAAGGATACCGATTTCGGCGATTGAATTCGACTGCATTGAAGAGGAGGCTATGGAAATCGTTTTTGCAAAAGAAGGTAGGGTAGCAGCATATCGGGCATTATTTTCGTCTAAATGAAAAAAATTACTTGAATAATTTACTTTTCAGATCCATCCTATTTCATTGGGCTTTTTAAACTTACTCACTCTAAACTCATTTTATATAGGGAGAGGGTACAATTGTTTCTCTGAATGAGAAATACGTAAATAACTGCCTTTTTAATAATCGGCAGTGACCATTTACTGACTTTATCTCGATGTGTCTTGAATCACCTAGGAGTCTCGAATAGGGCACAAATGCGTTAAAATGTGGAAATTTTTAAAATAGCATAGCTGGTTTGTTATGCCGTTAAGATGATAAAGATTATTCAATGGTATGACCGACCATCCAATTAAAACAAATGGCCAACGAGCTCTGAATATCGTGGATATGAACTCACCTAGAAAGCAAGGTATCAAATCATGAAAGTCGAGCTTAGGATCCTTCGGATATTACGAAATGAATTATGCTCCTTTTGATAAATTGGTCGTATCACTGCTTTCTGATATCGAATAGAGTAAGACTGTTAAAATCTGGACTCCTCTTATGTCACTTTCATTCTATTCTGAACTATTATGTTATTTCGCATTTTTTAGACACCATCCCATGATTAAAACTAATATTTTTAGTTTTTCTTGAGTATTAATGATAGAAATGGTAAAACTGCCATTTTACAAAGCAATTATGCGAGACTAACGTTTGTTTTGTGAAGAATTTGGAAATTAACAATAGATAAGAGAAGCTGTTTTGACAAATGCGCAATTCATATGAAATAAATAATTAATAAAACAATTTATGAAATAAATAAGCTCGTCTAAGTTAATTATCTCATATATTACTAAGAAACCTTACTTATGGATAGAAATTATTTTTAAATGTGGTATTTAGTAAATTTTGAACCTAAATATCATAAAAGTACTAGGAAATTTAATCTTCGTAAATAAGATCAAATAGTAAGTTAGCATTAATAATTCCTTTCAAACTCCTTCCATAAGGAATTAAAAATTGAGCATATTGTTTGCTTTTTTCAAATATATGAGTAACACAATGAGAAAATCGCTTTATCTGTCTACTAGGATACCTCCTTTATTTGTGTAATTATACAAACTTTTTTATCTTTTTTCTACTGGTTAAATAACTTATAAGTCCATGAAAACATTTCACGAATAAGATAAAAACGATGAATAGCGGAAATTGAATAAATTTTCCATTACTTCATATAACTTAATTCATGGAAATAAGAGGAAACTTACGAACACTGAGATTAAAATTTGTTTTCTCAACTTCATTTGGATCTATTAAATACAAAATACAAGACGTCAAGTGGTATTCAAAAGATACTTTCTGTAACTGTATTTAATATATTAAACTTTCGTCATGCTGATATGTACATTTAACAAAGTCAGCGTAATTTTCGAATAAATTAGGAAAACACATTTTCTGTGGATGGAAGACCAGAAACGGAAATGCATTGCAAAATGCAATAGTATTATTTATTTAAATGAGATTTAAATTGAGGTTCAAGTGTAAGTTTATACACTGATTAAGCTGAGATAATGTAGCTGTTCAAAGAACGCTTATTAATATATAAATAATATCTGGAATGTACATTTTAAAATTTGGTTTAGAATAATGAAAATTTGACGCAAATTCATGAATTCTTTATTACAATTTCCGAATTTTATTTTCATAATGGGTACCCTTCACAAACTGAATATTTCCGTTTCATCATCTCCATTCGTAATCTGCAATAAAAACTATTTTCTTGTCATCATTTATAAATATATGAGCACGTTTTGAATCTTTCACTTATATTCGCCTTCAGCACAAAATTCGAAATGGGTGAAGTTGTCTAATTATGGAATCTACGTAGTAGCTAAATTATTCCGCTTCTACCAATGTATGAATATGTGATAGAAGCCGTCGACAAATTCCAGTATCTTGTTCAGTTTAAGAGGTACGCATTACCACGAAGCTTGCATAATTTTCAACCCTACACCAATCAGCTTTGAACTAAATTCAAATGTTACAAGCTCCTGGACACATAAGTGCAAAAGAATTAATAACTATTCGATTTCAGATGAATTATTTATTTTTCAAAGCAGAAATCCCTGAATTGCACACTTTTGTTTTCTGATAGACTTGATTTTTACGAGAATCAACAACCAAACAAACTTTGAATATCGTGGACATGATAGCAGTCATTAATCTGAGAGTCAATTCGTGAAATTTAAAAATCCGAATATTACAAAGTAAACCGTACTTGTTATGAGATTTTGGACAACTCCTTATATTTCACCACCCAAAAGGTTGTCCGGTTGCCACCGCGTGAATAAAACCTGTAAAAATGTTTTGCATTGCCACAGTAAATATCTATACTTCTTCTGTTTGAAATGTTGTTGATACAACCATTATCTGATTTATATAATTAAATTTGCATGCTAAAGAATTCCCTGGATTCAATTTGTTTACAATGCCAAACTAATCTGGTATTTTTTCACATTCGAAAGAAATAAAGGGTTGAAATAGGTAGCCATTTTTCTCGGAAATATACTATTCCTGCGGAGAGTGCTAAATGATTGGGAGCGCAAAAATTTGTTTAAATCGACTAAGTAATAACAAAATCACCATTTGCTAAAAATTTAATTTTGAGTCTTAATTATTTCCATATAATTACAAATTCAAAATCTTTTCAGCAAAATGGCATCTTGGAATAATTCGCAAGAAAAGAAAAGATAAATAAAAGCGATTACTTAAACCACACAAGTCTGTTGGCCTCATTCATTGGCTGGAGACGCCACATAAATCAATGACTTCGAAACCACCTTGTCAAAGAGAATTTCACTTAACATACTTGGAGAAAATGAATTTAAATTCTCCCGCTAGTCCCATTTACTGAACCATATTTGCAGGAAAATGCAAAAGAATCGACTTGGCATAACCAAACATCCAGGTAAATCTGCCAATCACCGAGCTCTGGTTATTGCTCAGAAGTCCTTTGATTCTAAAATCTTTTTAGAATATAATTTGATATCCTGCCTCATTCTGATCTTCCCTCTCCATCCCCGTTTTATCAACTTACCAGACTTGCTTGTTGCTTTAATGTGTTCAGATCCCAACCATGGATTTGCATTGTCATGGCAATCATTATAATAAATACAAATAAAACAGTAAAATGAAAAACTTATGACTAAAAGTAATTTTTAAGAGGGATTTGAATAATCTATCGAGTATGTACCGATAGAGTCTGAAATTCAATCTCAATTTTTATAAAAGCGAATCAGATAAGATTATTAAGATTATAATGGTCTCTTCGCTTAAATTGTGAGAATTATATAAAGATTATATTTATATATGTCTATATCACTATCTAAAAATATTGGAAAATTAAATCTAAACAAAGTATTTGTTACTTGGCAATATTCCGTTTTCTTTACCATCTGAAGATCCGGATACTACAAAAAGATATTAGTAAGTTTAGATTGCTTAAAATAGTACAAAAAAATACTGAGAAGTCGTAGGCAGTATCTAAACGAAGATACATTTTGATAGTATCAACTTAAAATATTAGGCCTACAATCTCGGATGTTGAAGAAGGATAATTTCATCAAGCTTTTTAATAAGAAATAAAATGCGCTTAAAGGAGGGCTTTTTGATATGGACATAAAAATAATATTTTTTAATTTTACTAAAAAAGTAAATCAAAGGAGTCAAGGAAAGTCCATTATTACTGTGATTCGTTTATTGATGTATAAGTAACGTTTATAAATTGTAATAAACAAACCTGTAGCAGTATTTGGTGCTGAAATATGCATATTTTATTTAAATATCACGACATTTTCATAAGACATGACAAATATAAGTAAATATGTCTTGAAATTTGTGTTTCAAATAAGAAGTTACTTGTTGAGGGACTCAGATCTCTAAAAGCGGATAAATGGGGAGCATCTTTCTCCGATTTAATATCTAAATATTAAATTAGAAAACTCTTTAAAATTATGTTAAATTAGGCACTAGGAATTTAATCAAAAGCTTTTCATAAATGAACTTCACTAAACTAGTTCCTTATAACTTTAAAACAACATGTAGTAATAATAATTTTCTGTTTAAAATGGTCCGTTTTCAACTAATTTGATTTCATTTGCAGTTTAAAAGATGTCGAATAGTAAAAAAGTAAACCACATGCGTTTGCTAGAATAATAAGTTAAAATTTGTAAACATTGATAAACCTTGTTACAAAATAAGTAACATAATTTATGTTAATCACATACTTGAAAAAGGGCTATAATCTCTTAAAACCGTAAATGGCAGTATTTCTTTTTCTCGATTTTCTTCTAGAATAATTTAGAATAAAAAAAAAACAATTTAAGCATAAGAGTAAGTAGAAATGGTAATGTTCTCCTGATAATCTACCTGTAAAGCTATGTCGATTCCAAAATGATCTAAAAATATTTCCTTTTTCTTCATTTTCATTTAAATTGTTCCCCTCGTCTTTCGTTGAATTCCACGAGGGTATATGTACATTTCCCCTGTTCCGGAAAAGTGATCGCTTCGCCGCAAAATTTGTAGAAATGGGAGAACGAAGCCGTGACTTGGCTTGAATGGATCCTTTCTCACTGCATCCATAAATAAAATCTTATTTATATTAACCTAAAACGATATCTGCAAAACTTACAATTTAAAATTCGTTCCAAAGTAATGGTGACAATGCTAAGAGAAAGCCAAATTTCCACTTTAAATCCAATAATTTTGTGCATTAAAACAAAGAATAAATAGATTAAAAGGAATGTTCCACATTGTTTCGTGAGAGCGGTGATCCTGATTTTACCGAAACTCTTCGATAAATTAGTAAAACGTGGTTTGAGATTGTTGAGTGGCTTCCCCATGTGATAAGCAACAAAGCACGCTGCTAACTGAGTACTGCATGGCGCATATAACGATAATATTATCAACGTAGCTCTATATAACTGCTAATCATTTTTGAACGAATGGTAAAATCTGCTTTTTTTTACTAACTGAGAGGGAAACTACATCAGTGCCAGCAGTTTCTGATAATTGCTACATTAATTATTACACTGCATTTATTATTTGTACAATCTAAATGAAATTTAACTATTTCGTTAGATTAAGGGTTCAAATTGGGGGCATAAAATTAACATTTGTACCTCCTGAAGTTTACAGACGAAATTGGTGGTCTCTTGGAGATTATGCTACTCTAAGATAAATAAAAATATTTGAGCCCAAAATTGGAAATTCTATTCTGCTTTTCTGTTTTTTGTAACTTGATATTGGGTTACTAATGAAATACCCTAAACATATTTATTAAGGTAAAGTTTTCACATAATGGAGCAATGCATATCTTTGAGAGAAGGTGCATTACAAAGTTTACAAGGTAGACTTTCGACAAGGCTTTTTCCGTTGGTATCGGATTTTAAGGAAGGGAGCCAATGATTCAGCCTTTGGGTTCAATTGCATATTATCCTTTATATAATATTTTATTGCGACTACGATACTGTAAAGAAGGATCGATTATTAATATTAGCTGTTTCAGATAGTTAATTCTTATGACATTTTCTCGATTTAGAACAGGCAGCTTTTTCCAGCTTGTGGAAGGTTAAGTGGAATGAAGTGGCAAGAATAACCACAATAAATAAGCATTGAAGATTGTGAATAAAATAAGTAATCATATTTATTTCAATTCTTGTCCGTAGAATGCTCGTTAAATATCTTCTTTTTCACTCGAGTGGAGTACAATAAGTCTCCTTCACCTTTAGGTAGTGGTACTGGCTACAGCTCAAACACCGGTGAGTTCTCTTAGCACGAAAACCTGCTCATCAACAGGCGTATTAAAAAGAAATCGGCCATGTGACCACTGTTTTCATTATTTGCACTACTTCCATATAATTATTCCATCTATAAGGCTGCTCAACGGAATGAAAAGAAAGTGTTTCCATGAATCTAACTGTCAGAACTGAACATCACAAGTCAAAGCTGGAAAAGAATGTCAAAATGCAGAAAATGTGACCATACTACGATGTGAAACCTATCGTATTTTATTGTAAAATTCGTATACCGTATAGGGTCTTTAAGTAAATGGACGTACTATATCTCTTGAGATGGTGGCGCAGTGGCCCCTTTGTTCTCTTATATTCAAAATCATGGGTCACGAATTCAATGCCCATCAGTGCACATCCAGTAATTAAGTGTGACAAATAAAAAGCTGGCAGAATTTGAGTTTTTGACGCATTAAAAAACGCGATTTTCCATAGGTTTGGAACTGATTTTTTCTCTTGAACTCATACTTTTCATCCTGGAATTTCTAGTTTTCTAATTTTCTAACGCAAAGATTTCAGGTGTAAATTGGTCTACAAAATGCTCCTCTTCTTTAACTTGATCAAAGTAATATATTATGAAATTAAGAAGAATCTTAGTTAAGGTCGCTCAATTAGATTTCTCATTATCCGGCTTATGAATGCATAACAAAGTGAATGCTTTATATAGGTGTAGGGGATAAATATGGTAGAGTTTCAAAGAATAGCGCAAAGCTGTATTTTATTAACCAATCGGATAGCCTTGGTCATTCGAATAGAATTCAATTTAGAGAATTCAAATTCTATTAAAATTAAGTTTGGGCAGCTTTCTGCACTCTGCTTGAATATTTGTTTTTTTTTCGTACAAGGTATTGCGGTCATTTTGAAAATATTTGGATTTGAATTAAAAGTTCATTTTTTTTATGTTCCAAAAGAGGTGTCCGCGAGTGGATATAAATTTAATAATTTAATCAGGGGTATTGACAGAGAAAGAATCGATTGATAGAGAGGAGAGTAGAATTAATCTTTCACACATGTATTGTGATAAAACTTATAAAATTCCTTTCATACTGGAGAAGTTTTTCTGCTTGAAGTATTCATTTCTGTGATGCCTCAAGCAATTCACTAGTTCTTAGTGATACACCATTACCTACACGCAGCAGAATTTGGAGTTCCTATGGAGAGCTTATATCCTCTTACTCCTCTGCAGGACTATCCAGCATTTATTTTGAGTATTTGGCTACTTATGCGACCCTAGAATTTCCCTTTTTAAATATTGGTCTCCTAAAACTCACAGTATTTTAAGGTCTTTCCGATTATTTGTATTATTTCTTAAAATATATATAATACGCTTTCTGAACATACGCAGTACCTCCGTCACCTTCACTTCAATTACCAGCAACTAGAGACCACTTCACTGCTCCTGGTCTTCTCTTTTCCCATTAGAAAAGTCAATTAACCTATCCCCACAACCGTTTTCATTCTCTATCCTAGTCTCAAAGTGAACAATAGATAGCTTTCAGAATAGCTCAGGGATCTCTTTTAAAAATTATCTAAAAAATTAAATAAATAATGAGATAATAAGATTCTCCAGATGTCCCATTCTTCATTTCAATATAAATTAGCAGGATTTTGTCCCTAGCAAAGATATGCACTCACTTTCTTCCGATTTCAAACAGCATGGATCTGATCCATGAAATGAGACAGTAAAATACAAGAGATAGGAAATTTTCGACGATGAAAACCGATAATCACTATAAACAACTCCAAACGACGTCATGAAACTATTATCCACTAACTGAACTTATGGTCTCAAGCAACCTGAAGGCGTAAAAAACATTGATAGTAAAATATATTGTGCTGAATTGATGATTTCCACGATTCAGAAGAAGAGGTTAGATAAAATCATTTTTCTTTCCTTAACAAATGATGTTTTTCTTTTGGTGTATGTTTGGTCCGATTAAAGAATTTGGTCAAAATTTATCGATTGCAGTTGGTATCAGCAATGCTATTTCAATAAGGTGGCACAAAGCTTTTATAGAGGAGAGTGAGATTTTAAAATTTTAATCTAAAATAAGGATTTTTAACTCTAGTAATTTTTATGGCAAACGGTTCATTATTCATCTCGCTTACTTGGTTGTCGAAAGTATTAAGCTATTGGCCGAAGAAGCTTGGATTTCTGAAACCCTATCCAAATAAATCCAGTTTTCTGAACCCAATTCATCTAAAGCTATAACATGGGAGAGTAATTGAATGCGTCTTTTTGGGTTAGTACAGAAAGAGGCTGTCCACTTGGTATTCAGGACCTATTTTACATATATATGCATCCTTTGGGTCTGAAGAAAGTTGGATTCAAAAGTGCATTAAATAAATATCGATACTTACGCTCATTCATTATTACAATCATTCAATAAGGTATAGACGAGGCAAAATGAGAAGTTAGTTGAATCTGGTGTTTTTGAAAAGATATGTGGCTAATAAAATGGTTCATTTTTAGGATATCAACAGCCGGATATCTTGTTTCTACTTCGTATCTTCTAAATTCTCACAATCTTTCCTACGAAAGCAAGACAGAGAAAGGGGGCGGTTGCAACAAGCTAATTTATCAGCATCAAATTTAAAGAGAAAAAAGGAAGATCGTTGACGATTGGAAGGATTATCATTGTGAGGTATTGGGATGCTGCTATGGCAACTTAGGTGAGGTGGTGGATGCGGTGGTTGCAGAAAAAGAACCTCGGACGATGTGCACTCTTAGGGTGAGGGTGCAGACAGTTCAGACTGAGCCAAGATGGAAATAGTCAAGAGTACCATAATAGGAGTAAAATGAGTAAAAATTAAATGACGATCATGTGTACCGTATTGAAAACACATTGTAGCTGTTAAGGACACGACGGAGTTTCATCCAGGTACCGATCTATCGCCTTGATTAAGGAATTATTGCAATAGTTTAGAGTCTAAATCTCATCTTGTTGGTGGTGTTCTAGTCAGATGTTCAGCGTTGAATACCCATAGCAGGTGTTCGTAGCTCAACAGAACAGTCCACATTCCCAGAAACGGGTCCCTACAATCAAGTCTCATCACTGAGAGGATAAATTTATGAGAATTGGAAAAAATTATTATATTTAAAGACAAAAAGTTAATGATCCGAATAATTTAACTTCTGGATTCTTGTATATAAACATAACATTTCTGTTTGAAAGATTTTAATAGAATATGAAGATTTATTTCGTTGATATGCACCTATTATTCAATCTCACTCGGCTTAAAATGATGAACGATTTAGATTCAATTAGAGCAATTCTGAAGATAACAACCAAAGAGGAGGACCGAATCCTTTTAACGGCTCCGCAAAATTAAAATCACTCGACTAAAGCTTAGCAAATCTCTTAAAAGTCCAACTAGATGCAGACAAGCACAACAAGCCTCCAGCAGTGTCCTCTAGTAGAAGTTGCCCCAAAATTAGTTGCGCTTCATCCAAAGTAGTGGTAACACAAGGGGTATGGTGAGGAGAAAATTTACTGAAAATGATTAGCATTTGTGGGTACAATTAACGATACGCTGCACGAATTTTGCATGTACGCCTTCACTTGCTCGATACGCGGTCAGTAGCATGTCAACACTTTCCAGAATGTTCCAGCGCACGTGAGATCCCTTTGGTCAGAATTAACATAGTTGTACACTGCACTAACCTTAAAGCTCTACATACCTATATTCGAAAATATAATATGTACTAATTTGATTAATAAATAAATAGACAATTAAAAAATAATAATATCTATAATACATTTATTTTTAATTTGAGACTCGAACTTCTCGTCAAGTTAATAAAATGATTCACTTATCCCATTGCTATATATTCTTATTCTGTAAATTGTATTCCTATACATGAAATTCCACTACATCGTTACGTCATTCTACCATACAAATCATGTGAGTAATTCCACTATATCAATCATGTGCATAATTTTACTATACTTATCAGTCCCTCTTCCCGAGCAACCCCAAGGTTTACCGTGTGTAGTTTAAATTCCGTATTCATCATTGATTAAGGTGTATAATCCCAACCTGTCTTGATGCTTGTCTGATCGCGTATTTTCAGTACATTCTTGTGTTATATATCCGTACTGATTTCATGGTATGTCACATAAAGTTAAACCAGCGACTCATTGACCTCATCGCAACATATCCATGTTGTCATGTGTGTAATTCTAACATACCAATCATATGTGTAATTTCCTTTGCGATTGTCTATTGGTTTACAGTCAATTCACCCCATTGTGTGAATGGTTCCTGTTCCTATTCACCACTTATTAGAGTGTATAATCCCTACCTGCCTATCTGACTACTTGTGTACGACTGTTTTGACCCCCATTTCAGGTGTCATTAATGCTTTAAAGCATACCTTGTCAGTACCGTTATTTCATTTTTATTGATTATGCTATTCAATAAACTGTTTTGTTATACAGTAACTTGGACTCCTGTTCCATTAGCTTGATATTTTGTTAATTCCAACATTAGCGCGCATAATTCAAAGTAAACATTTAGCAATACTAAAATTGCTCATTTTAGTTGTTTATTTAATCTCTACTTAGTTTTTTTTAATAAAGATATTTAATTTTTAAATAAAAAACATGGCCAAATGAATCACACTTTATTCTAAATCTCTGTAAGCCCCAAGCACACGTATAAGCCAGAGACCCTGTCCACTCTAGTACGTAAGTATAAACGCCAGCAAACAGAATGGAGCAATGAATGACCCAAAGACGAGAAGTCAGTATTTCCATTGCCTAGGCCCAGGACATATGCACATCTTCATGTTCCCTTCCGAGGAGAGGAGTGTGTCATCAAGGTAGGATGGCCGATTCCACTCATCCTTTGGCCTACTTATGCTTCTCGGACCATACTTTCATCTTTCATACATCTTATAGACTTTATGCTCTTACAAATCAACTTGTCCTGCCTATATGATGCTCCTTAATGGAGATTTATTTAAATCACACTTCCTTCATTTCACTAAGTGACCAATTTCGGTCATATAGTCATACATGTCTTCTCTTTTACTACAAATAGCCCACCAAGTATGCTTTTCTGTCGCTGCTTACACGGAAGGATGGATTCGAATTTAAAATATCGACAAATTGACTAGTAAATAATTTACTCTAATTGAAAGTAACAATCTTCTAAGCAACTGTACAAGTCTCACAAATCGCACTGAATGTAAACGGTTTGACATATAATATTGTGGTGGTCAGCTCCTAATTTATGGCAACAGTCATAAATGTACAAATTGTATAGTCATAATGCCTTCTAGATTCCAAAAACTGAAAATTAGAGGTAAAATTGAAAAGTGACTGTGACCTGAAGTTGTATACAAGAGCGATCAGATAATACCCTCCTCTATATTACTAGAATGGGAAAGTAGCCAGTGAGGAAATTAATTTATGGAATTCAATAAGTAGAATTAATTTATAATCAACATAAAGGAATAACAAACGAGCTAAATACGTGTCTTTCTATTGGATTGTATAAAAATTGAATGAGAGCACCTTTGGCAATTCCATTTTTGTATATATTAATTCATCGATTTCGTAATAATGATATTTCCGACAATCATCCGAAAAGAGAAAGACAATTTGATGACTTACAGATCATTAAACTTCCGTGCGGCCCTTGAAGAGTACTGGAGATAGCAGATGCTAGTTAACGGCCGGCGTTTCGGAACGATAACAAGCCGCTAACCCTCAAAAACAGAAACCTACATAGGCGAATCGGGTGTGAACATAAAAATAGACACACGACATCAAATCATCAGATGTTTAGTAAGTAGTTTGAGTAAAATTGGAGTTTATTATGGAAGTTTAATGGGGAGTAGTATAAAGAAATACAAGAGGTAAGTAGCGGGAGGGAGAAGAGAGCACAAACATACCAGAAGTCCCATATAGCTTGCGTGTCGTTGAAAGCTCATTTAAGCTTCTGGATAGTATGCGGAGATTTTCGAATGCTGGTTGGCTCTCCATTTGGGCTGGAAGGAAGGACTCATGAAAAAAGTAGAACATAATTGGGTGATTAAAAATGCAGCCATTCTGGTGGTCGGCTGGTGAAGTCATAAGCCTAAACAATATGTAACCTTAATATTTTTATAAGTAAATAGGGTTGGCTCTCCCGACCACCTCCGAATTGTTACAGCAACATGAGTGACAATGTGACTCATTTCCTTAATGTGGCTCAGGTCACATTGTATTATTACTCAAAGATATAGATACGTAATCCGAAAGAAATGTCGATGGGTCAAAATATAATGCATTCATTTAATATTTCAATTTTTTGTATGATTCCTGTTTTCATACTCTTGTAGATATACTACTCATGTGATTCAGGAATTTTTTAAAGGTTTATAAAATTAAATCTCTCTTTTATATTTAAATATTTTGCGATTGAAATAATTATGCATTTATTATAAATAATATTGATTTCATTAGCATTATTTACATTTATTTTGAAAATTTTAGTCGGTATATTTATTACGATGTATTAGATAAATATGCAGGGAAAGAAGCGTTGTTTTAATCAGCTGATGAACAAATTTGAGATAATATGAGAACAGGTACTTGGTATTACTGTTTACATAAGACTTTTTATCAAAATGGGGTTTCTCAGTGGAAATAAATTGTTCTGGTCTCAACAGTCAATCATAGTATTTAATCATTTACCTATATCACGAAATTTCAGAAGCCTAATCAGTCTTAAATATCATATTTAATCAAATTAGTTCAATTATTTTTTTATTGTGAAGCAATCGACTTATCTCCTGTTTTGTTTATTTTGTCTCAGGAAGTTGATTGAATATGAAAGAATTTTGTTGAAAGCAACAAGCCTGATCTATTTAACTATATTTATGGTGTCATGGGATGTCCAGATCCACCGACTGCTCTCGAAGATATTTATACATTTTTTTCCCTTCAGTTTTCTCATGTGACAAATGAGATATGGATTTGGAGAAGACGAAGTCTCTGTGTAGGTTTTAAAGGGGAGATGAGATACTGAGACATTGAAATTTCATCTACCGAGCGTGGGTATCTATAAATCTGCACGAATAAATAGTTGCTTATAGCATTTACAGGATGACGCTAAAGAGGTTTTTGGCGAGGAATAAGGTGAAATTTCGATGATGAATCCTTTAGAATATTATATTTCTTCTATTATTGAATATCAATCACAAGCGAAAGGTATACGTTAACGAGAAATTATATGTGGAGTCGACTCTTTCAAAATGATTTGGAGATGAGAAAATACAGGCAGATCTATGACAAAAGACCCAAAGATTATTGCCACCTTGTAGACTTTTTTTGACCAGTAGGAAAATAATTCCAAAATTATGTGAAAGGGGATGGGTGTGAAAAAGTTCTTAATTTTTGCAAGTCAATCGAGATGACGTTCCTGAAATCCAGACAAAGTAGTATTCACTTGAGTCCTTAGCTCAGTTTTGCTCCCTCTTAAAATGAAGCTCCCTTCATTTTAACTTATTTTATATTTGGCCATGAATTGTCATGGGAAAAATATATTCTACCCCATTCCCATATCTGCTGCTATTCTGAGACACCAAATGCTTTCTAAGATGGATCAATTTTTCACATGCTTAATCATTTCAAAACGCCTTTTGTTTAGTCGAGAATTGCTTTTCATAGTTAGAACTAATTAACCGCTATGCGTACCTACTATCCATGACTATCAGGTTCTCGTTTCTGACTGTCATGGCGTCCAGTGTACACAATGTTGTAGCACTTCAAGCATATGAAAAGAAATTAAATCTTTTGGGCTATTTTTCCTGTCTAGGGAAAATTTTATTTATGGAACGCTATTTTAGCGTAATGAACCTCAATTTTGTAAGTTCAGGTAAGTTCAGTTCGGTTCAGGAAGACACTAATCAACAAACATTGATTGATTTAACTGGCTAACTGTTCCACCACATACTCTTTCATTTATTAAGCATTGAATAAATGATGATGACGTATTTCTCAATGATGTAGTTCTCTCAGTTCACAAGATGAGCTTAGAATTTCTATATTTTGGCAATTTCACTAAGACCGATGTATATACCGATTGTCAGTGTCATATCTGTAAGTCTATATTACAAGTATCACAAAACAGACAGTAGAAATTGTACAGATTATACATTATGTAAATACGGATCTGAGTTTGAGGGATGACTTCCTATGCTTTTCCTAAGTTATTTTTCAATCGCATTCTCTGTGAAAACACTTTGAATTTTCGTCAATGAAGCCGCAGTGATATCCTTTTGTTTCCATGACTCAAACACCTATCTGCTATGTCAAGACGAGTTTATCAATTCTTTTTTTCTTCTGTGACTGTCCCTTTCCTGGCACTCATACTCTCATGCGCGTCCTTGTCGAGTGACTCATGAATTGTCCTTGTATTTTCCCTCACACAAGTACACATACACACACGCTGATCTTCTACCGGTTGGTGAACTTCCTTCTCATCTCCTTTCTCCCTCATCGTGGTTTAATTAATGCACTTTGGCCTTCTTAACTCTCTGTGTTCAACTTTTTGAAACTGCTGTTTGTTGTTCCTAGCTTCTAGCTATAGTCTTAGCTTCTACGATCCGGTTCTTATTCCTACAATTTGGTAACTCTTAAGTTGGCGACCTTCCTTTTCATTAAGAAAACACTTCAAAAATCATATTGGTGCTTTAGTGGTTCACGTTCTCATTTGTAAAGTCGGGGATCAAGAGTTAGATATCCACCGATGTACATTCAGTGAGCAGAGTCGCCAATAAAGTGGCTGGCAGTATTCAAGCTTCTCGCCCGTGGCTCTATGATTCTATCCCTTTATCTAAGAGGAGTGTTTGAAAATGAATTTTATTTGTGTATATCTATTTGGTGTCTTGAACTGAAACCCTAACCGAAATATCATATTTTTAGTTAAAGGTTGAAAAGTGTGGCTTTAAAATATACAAACGGTGTCCCTTCAGAAGCATCCATATTCAGTCGAAACTTAACATGCAGTGTTTTCGTATTTCGTAAATGTTGAAAGTATACAATCTAACCAATTTGATAAATTTACCTGTAACCATATGCAATAATAGCAGTTACATAATTGTAACTATTAGTAGTTTTTTCTTTACTAAATTTGAAATGCATAAAATGTTGTGAACTGCCTTTGGAATAATTTATAGGTGTCTACTTACACTATTTCAGTATTAATTTTGGACCTCTAATCTGAAGGTTATTGCGAAAAATGCTTTATGTCTGCTAAAGAAAAACAGAAAGATTTGGAGATGATTTATGAATAGACTTTTATTCCAATAGACTCTACTTAAATACAGTTTCACTATCTACCATCTTTATACGCCTTTCTACAGCGATGAGGCCAACAACTTCTCTAAACTCAGGGATGTGTTACTCCTGCTGTGTATTGATTTTTGGTAGATGCAGGAGATTGATATTCTCTGGGCATCCTAGAGTTATATCTAGTCATGTGATCTGGACTAATATTATTAATTCCTGTATCACCATGCGGTGGTGAACCAGAAGCAAACTAGACGTGAAGGATGCATGACATGTCATTATATTACTTCAGCCTTATTAGCTAATGGTATTTTGAGAGCTGACTTCAGCCACCACAGATCCCTAAATACAATTTTTATATACAAGAACCAACAGCTGCAGGTTAGTACACAAGTATGTTCCTTTTTTTCCTCAAATTTTCATTTCCCACAGGTTCTAGATAGAGTGGACCATTCAGCAACCATTCTATTACTGTCAGTTCTTGACAAGCATTTTGTCAAGAAAGATGCCGATATCAAGAACATTCTCTTCAGAATCTTTCTTTACATAACTAACAGGTTAGTTTTTTCAGCGTTGGTACTTACTCCATGCTTGAATCTAACTAAGACCACCAACTTTTGGCAACTCCATCTAAGATTTGCTATAGTGTCGATAAGTCTTTCAATGTGGCTGCACTGGTATAGAAGTCTAGAAACTTAGATTAGTGAAGTAGACGTACAATATTGGCAGCAACGGCATCGAAATCTCGCTGTCTAAACAACTCGAGCGAATTCAATCTGGAATCAAAGGGTAGAAGACGAAATATTACTGCAACTTAGTATTCTTTATTGACACAACCAATATCTGCGCCTAAAGCACCTGGAGGAAGACTTTTAAGGAATTCACTCACTCCAGACGAGTGAGCATAGCGGGAATCACTAAATAATTCACCGATAGAATTGCAGACTTCGTGCACATATTTTTTGATCAAGTTCAGTCGAAATAATTTTACTCCTTCGTGAAGTCCAGAAAGGAGAACTGAAGCATATAGTAAAACAAAACACATGTAAAAGCCACTATCAAAGTAAGAAAATGTAGTCACAAAATTAATCAGTAGAACTTAAAATAATAAAATATGAAACATATGGTGAATGAAAAACGACAACTTTAGAGAAAACAAATAAGATGGAAACACAATTTTCTCGCTATTTGACCTCAAGAGCGTAATGTTTTCCAATTAATGCCGGCACTTATGCTTACTATTGTTTGTAAAAATTTCACTTAATTAGGATATTTCCGTTCGATTTATTTGTCGGATTCAACAAGTTCTCCTTCTGGTATGTATTTGACGAATCTAGAACCATACTAATTTACCATTAAATAAGTCGTTCACAGATGTGATAAGTATCGGTTCTCACCAAATATAAAATTAATTGACCCGGATTAGCAGAATTCGATTCGTTCATGAGAGAGGTTCCATAACATTTCTTCTTTGATCATTTTAGGCATCGGAATGCGCATTCCTAAAAGGAATAGGGAGTTATATGTTTAAAATATTCTAAAATGATGAATAATTTGTCAATTATTCAGTTGCGTGATGACCATAAGGACAAAATATTTGGACCGAAATATATTGCACCCTGCACTTTCACTGTCACATCAACTTTAAAGAGATTTCTATTATTGCAAAATCCCTGTATTTTCCATCTCTGACTATTTTATAAACTCGATTTTTCTCAATTCATTGAAATTCTGTGCCCTCTCTTAGGTAAATATGAAAAATTAGTGGTAAACAGCGTGTTGATAGTAGTAATTGAAAAGCAAACTACCTGTAGCGGATGCTACACCAATAAGCCTTTTTGCTAAATCTTGGAAATCCTCCTAAGCAGTCCGGGTAGCGTCTAGCTGAGTCCTCTATTATAAATTTGCTCCCGAAATTAGCTTGGCTGCTCCCAAAGTAGGGAGAACAGGAAAGGTGTTGAGTAGAAATGAGATAGTAAGAATTTTATCATGTGAAGAGAGCTCCTTATGAGTCGCTGTCCACGAGCTTGGTCCTCAAATACAAACAACGCTGAGCTGCAGGGATATTGACTGCTGATTGGCTGAGGAGGTCTCTGCACGCGAACTCCACATACTTATGTAGAAATTACATTCCAACTGATTTTATTATATAGTGTATCTGTTAGCAAAACCATCCTATTCGAAATTTAAACTCGAAATTCGAAGTTCTGTCACAAAAGTAAATGTCAAAATGTACATGATATGTATGATACATAATTCTTTGTACTAGTAGCTGGACTAGGGCAATACGTGTCCGTTCCACTTTTATAAACACTTATCGGTATATTTTATCTCTATCCCCAGATTCTTCTATATAATTTAAATATCGGTTTGATTGTCTTTAAGCTCTGCAACAGAAGCTCTCATCTATGAATCCTTTATGTTTTGCTTCAAATCTTTCCTTTCCTCTGTCTCTTCTTCTGATGTGAAAGTCTGAACTATTCAATCTCTCCTGTACTCCTCAGTCTGTATACCACGTACTTCTAGCATTCTGTCATTATTACCATTTCACTATTCCGATAGAGTTTTTAATTTATCCAAAAACGACAAAATAAGAAAGTTAAGAAATCAGTTGTAGAACCAAAGACTCTGATCGAATTATCCATATAAGCAGGACCCTTTGGAACTTATTTCGCTGTTATCAACATTCTCCTATATCATCGGTCGCTTCTGATGTTCCCTTTTTGATACACTTATCATTTTGTTCCAAAGAATTGTATTGTTAACCATATTTCTAGAAACCAATTTCTCTTTCAATTAGTCAAATAGGCAGGACAATTTGATGCTTGTTTTCCATTTAATTTATCCTCAGTTCATCCGTTCCGATTTCTGCACTCATTTGGTTTTCCTCCGAAATTCTCGTTGAATTCGACTGCATCATTTGCTGCATTCTCTCATAATTCTATCAGTCTCTTCAGGTCACTTTCCTCAAAAGACAAAGAGAAGATTTGCTCTGATATATGCCACGCCAATCAACATCAACCGGACAAGTGTTGGTATCCAGGGTAAATGGTAAGTATATTAAACGTTCATAAAAGAAGGCGTCAATCGCAAATTTGTGGTTAACTAGCAGCTGCACGAAACGGACAATCTGGTGATTCGGTTAATACCACGATCTCCACATCATATTACATTGAAAGTATGTATATCAATGTTGTGTTCTTGTAAAGTTAATTACAAGTAAGGAGGTATCTCTCCATTTGCATTTCGTCAAGAAGGGATTAATTTGACAAAATTCCTATTTTTAGAAGACAAATGTTCTCCCAAAATACTTTAGAAATTCTTTTCATTCTGTGGGAATGTCAAATGATTCTTCATCCTTCAGATTAATAAACTGATTACATGACTCATTTGCAGAGAAGCCTATAAAACCCAAATGCATTCCAAAGGATGAGTCATACGCATAACAAACTGAGGGGGATTGATAACTGGGTTAAATCGATTATCGATTTTCGATATTGGCTTAACGGAGGCTGGAATAAAAGATACTAAATCCTCAAGACACCGTTTATTTTTCTCGTCCTGAAAGTTAATAAATGTAATCGTGATTCTTCATTTTCTCCGCCAAAATCTAAATAATGTGAACTGTTAATTTTAATTGAGAAGTTCTCCCTATTGATGTATACTAAATTAAATAATATGCGATTATTATTCTTGGTGCGAAGACAAGTTAGAATCGTCATGATTACAGAGTATAGTATCTCCTGGGAGACTAAAGCAACTGTAAATCTCATTAGCAAAACTACCCTAAGAGTCCGAACAAGCAGGGATTAGAAATATCCCCTTACAAACTTAGTGATTATCCTAAGAGTCAACAGGGTACAAAAGTCGAGAAGACTGAGAGTTGAGTTGGGTCACGAGTATATTGGATAGGAGAGAGGAGGGAATGGGAGTAGAAAGGTGAATCAGAATAGAAAGGAACGCTGTGGGAGTTGCCTCACGTTGTTCATCAGTTACAGAACTAATAAAAAATCACCATTACACAATCTGAGCAGCGAAGACTTATTAATTTGCATAAGGGATCAGTTAGTAATGCAAAACACTAGGACTTATGATTTTGCCTAACTTTGACAATAACTTGCTTATATACCACATTATATAAATTTAACCAATAGCTATAAGAAATTCTCATAACTTCCATTCCGGTATTAATTCTCTCAAAACGGAAACGTTATTCCAAATTGTGAACAACATCTTATTTTAAAGCTACCCTTGGGAAAATAACATTTTTACTATTTATGTTTGCGATATTTCCCACGAACTTTAATTTATATTATTGCCTCGTTTGTATATCTAGGTCGAAATTGGATTCTGTTTGTACTTAGCTGACTTGTGTGTTCTTCTCTGTCTAGAACTGGGATATTGGGACCGTAGATCATTAAAGATGGTGACTCAAAGGTATAAAAGAACCCAAAATTTGAAGATTTACTCAGAAAATGACCATGAATATTGAAGAATTTGAGATAATTCTGAAGAAACAGCAGGAAGCTGCTGTAAAAGTTTTCACAAATCATGAATGTGGGTAATGAAAACTTGGCCATCTCTTCTCCCCAACCACCTGCAAAATCCCTAGTTTAGCAGATCATTGAGTTTCATTATGATCCAGAAGCATATCTAACTTTTGTTAGCCTGTTCGGAAAAATGTAAGGATGCTTTCTGAAACGATCTCGCTCATATCTCAGGTGAAGGAAAGGCCAATCTATTGTTATGAGGGTTAGGAAATGTTTAATATGAATCCCAGGACGATCTTACTTTCGGAAAACCTCTCTTGATTCTAGCTGAATTATTTAGTGAAAAGTCTTCTGAGCGAAGACTGTACGACCTATTCTTGCCGTGTGAGAAATTATTTTGAACCATCCGATTTTTCTATCATTTCTAATGTCTATTGTTTTTGTTTAATCTTCGAGAACTTTGTACAACTGATGTCTGCTGCCGAATCCTCAGAATTACTATTATTTAATGCAAGTGATTGGATAGGGTATTCCCCAGATAGGCCCAGCAAGACTGAGAGCATTGCGAGACCAAATGATCTCCAAGTTAGTTAGAGAGCATATAGGATCCTGGTGATAAGGAAGGGAAACCTCACTTCCACTTTGCGCAACCACTTTTGACATTGTTCTATTTGTGAGAAACAGGCTTAATAAGACCGATTATCTCCAGTTGCTTAGATTTCTCATTCACCGGTGCCGAACGAGCAAGGGTTTAACTCGTATATGATTAAATTGACCAAAGCATTTTGGGGACTTGATAATGGTGGACGATTTAGAGGCTCTGGAGTAGACAAAAGCATGCAACTTTATTTCTGTCTCTTTCGGTTGCCTATTTTATTTGTCTAGTGACCACGCAGGCAGGATTTCGGGACCAACTGTTGCATGGGCCCAGTAAGCTCAGAGACAAGTCATGCTAGAACGACTTTGGGGATGGAAGATTTTATACAGTGTTTGAGACCCGTCACTTTTGTAGAAATTTCTGGCTGATGAGTGCAACTTCATGTCATCATTGGCTGCCTCAATAGGAGTTGCAACAGGAAGTACATTAGGAGAAACTGATGTAATCGGCGATTGAGTAGAATTTTTGGAAGAATTTGGAGAAACAGTAGTTTCGGAAGTGTCAGAAATCTCAGGTGACATTTTGACCTCAATTTCTGAGGAAAGAACTTTTATCTTCTTGGATAAGTCCTCAAACATTCTGTAAAAATTGAGCAATCCACTGTATGTTGAGTAAAAAAAGACTGCCTTGATTTCGGTATTGAAAGATCGTCCGAGATGGTAACAGTGCGTGCTCGCCACCGTAATAAACTGATTACCACCTCAAGACAGTCAACAAAAGCCAGAACTCTAATAATGCGGGATTGCCATAATGGTAGGCTTTACTCCGAGACCCTGCAATTTTGTATTCATTTTGTTTTTATAAAATTTTATTTGAAGGTCAATACCTATTAGCTTTTGCTTTTCATTACTATTTATTTATCTCCCCTCCGATTTTGCATTTAGATTACCATGTCTACGAAATTATTTGCGAAAAGAAAACTAAAAGGAATTGGCAATCTAACATTTGTTGATGTTGAGCAGATTTATTTCTACCTAGGCATTTTTTATTTGATCACGGCTGGTATGACTATCCCAGTCAGCAGGTTATTTCCTCCCATCCAGCCGTTAAAAGAAAAACGAACCAATACCTCTTTTTTATGAGGATTTGTGTAATTTAACACCACAAGAAGCGCCCTCTGTCGACCTCAGTGATATGGTCTCGTGCAAAATTTTTACTCGGGAAATGATCAACATACTTGGACTTAGCAGAAACGATCATCAAATGCATAGGTGGACGCGGTATTGCAGTCTCCTTTCTGCAAGTGCGCTTGGAATGTCTAATTATGGGGTACATGGTTCTTTTGGCAAAGCCCTGGTTGTAATTTGTTCAGTATTTTCTCTGAATGGGGGTAGGACCAGGGTGGAATCGATATTGAACTCAGTGATGCCCGATCAAATTCCTATTGTACTGATAGTAAGGAATGCCAATGTTGATCCTACTTCGGATTTACAATATCTGATCAGACTCTTATTGTCATTATGGCGAATATTTCTGGTTATTGAGATGAACTTTCTGGGAATAAATGTGCGCGACGATCAAAGGTGATATTTTGGTCGATTTTCTAAATTTGTTGGGCTGGACCAATATGCCGTGATAACTGTCATCTATGGAGTTCTAAATACCTTTATTGGTCTCCCGATCTCTTGCACATGTACTTTTCTGCTTCCGATTTGGCAAGTATATAGCCCGGTAGCAAACTTTTAGCATACCCTTTTCAAGGCAGTACCACATTTTGATGAATGCGTACTCCATGAAGAAACAATAAGCACGCGATCCAGTGCATCTCTCTGTCTTTAATCTAAATTGTCTTAATATGAGTTAATCAAATCTATGACCATTGTTCACAAAAGTAATGTCAGAAATGGAGGTTAGGAGCTGCTCCAAGGATACACGCCATTTGAAATTTAAAAAAACACTCCTTAAACATATATCAGAAAGTGATCAAGTGTATGTAGCATAGAAAGTCACAAAAAGTGAGTTGTTGATGAGGTTAGAGTAAAACGAACTGATCTGGATTGCAGAAGTTGAGACTACGGCTAACAACTGTTCTAGAGCAGAACATCAAGACCTGCATAGGTCAAAATGTATTGATCAAGCCACAATGAGGGTTCAACGGGGTAAGAGTGATGAGAAACAAAGGCGATGAGAGGGCAGCGTAGGAGCGTGTGTCCGCCCCTGTGTGAGTGGAAATACAAAGCCAACTAAGGGGAGAGTCGCTTAGGCAAGGGTGCGCGTGAGGTATGAGTGCAGATATACTTTCAAACGAAATGGGGCAGTTGTGGAAGAAAAGAGAATCAATAAACTTGTCTAGATATGACAGATAGAGGTTTGAGTCATAGGGTCATAAAGATATCACTGTGATTTCGTAGACGAAAAACCGAAATATTTTCATAGAGGATGGGAATAAAGAGTAATTCTGGAAATGCATTGAGAGTCATCCTTCACAGTAAACATAGAATAGTTTAAAAATATGTAGTTTAAATATTAAACGGTCGAAAGGGGTTACAAATGAAGCAGCTTGGTGAGTGTCAGAGATAACGTTAAGAGCAGAAGCGGTATCCATCGTTGCAGAGAGGATTTGGAGATAAGAGATGAAGTTAGTAAAGCCGATTATGTGGCAAAAACACATTACAACACTACAACAGTGCATTTATAGATTTAGGGTTGATAAGAAGAGTTAAAAGTTTGATAATAAAATGCGAATACAGATAGCTATGTGTAAGGTGGTTAAAAATTTATAACGGCATAACAATGCGTGAATGGCGGAAGGAATCTTATTAACAATGTGATTTGAATGCCGAGGATTGACAAACAGACGTCAAGTATGTATTATTAATTGAAATGCAGTGCTGATTTAGGAAGGAGGGAGGTATGCAAATAGCTGATGAAATATAGACGCTCTACGTCCTTTTCTGTTAATAAATGTAAATTCTTATTCCAATCACACAATCCCCAAATTCTCTTAAAGATTCAGATCCAGATCACCGTTTTATTAAATTAAACAAGTTAATGCCCGCTTATTTTCATTTAAAGGACTCTTCCTTGGCAGGACAAACTAAAATAAATCGAGCATCTGTTTAGGAAAAGCTTTGGAGTCTTTCTGTAAATACACAGTTATTGCATGTCCAAGCTTTACTGATCACCACTTTTGCAGGTCTGAGAACTAATAATGCAAAGCATTATCAGCCAATCGTAAAAAATCCTTTTGTTGTTCAAAATATGCCATTCTTCTAATATCCAACCAGTTAAAAGTTTTAAATTACAAAATAATTAGATTCAAGACATGTGGAAACTTGAAATGTGCTATAAATTAATTTAAGACACAAACATTTCGGGTGAATGTATAAGGGAAGAAGTTTGAAAAAATACTGTTTAAATAAAAGAATTGGTTCATTCGTTGTCA
The DNA here is from genome assembly GCA_900708905.1 of Hymenolepis diminuta. Lineage (NCBI taxonomy): Eukaryota > Metazoa > Platyhelminthes > Cestoda > Cyclophyllidea > Hymenolepididae > Hymenolepis > Hymenolepis diminuta. The sequence continues at coordinate 894,308 of CAADRB010000051.1, read as the reverse complement.
AAATGAACAACTACCCATTTCAGGACATGTACGAACGATTTTTAATAAAGCAAATTGTATACGAATAAGAGCTCTGCAAAAAGATATGGATCAAGGTCAATATACCCCCCGTAATATGCATCAAGGTCAATATACCCCCCGGTCTAAAAAAT
>CAADRB010000051.1:759693-893356 GCA_900708905.1 Hymenolepis diminuta | reverse complement strand
TAAGGGTACGTAAATAATCAATTTGTATCAAGGTCAATATACCCCCCGCCGGGGTATATTGACCTTGATCCAAGATATTTATAATATTTCGCCATGACCCAACGGAAAAATTTTAAAATTACCGTCATAAAGTGAAATTAAATAGATAAATTAAATTATATAATTTATCTCATATCTTAGACTTTTATAAAATAAAAATTACACCGCACCAAATGAAACTTGACCTTTAATGTGTCATTGGGCTATTTGAGCACTTATTGTGTGCATTAATTTAATATTAATTGTCTTTTACAGTTCCTTTTTTATAATGAATTTTAATGACTAAATCCGCATAATGAATTTGTTTTATCAATGTTTCGGTTGTTTATATTTAGCCAAATTTTAGATGTAAATTATTTGTATATTTCAATTTAACATGCATGAAATATTTGCTGACTGTTGGTCAGCTAATTATCACGTAGATCTTATTTATTTAGACAGTAAAAATGGCAGAGAATGAAGAAACTGATCAGAAGCCGAAAATATTTCTTATGGGATTGAAGGGGTAACGTAGACTTTCATTATTGTTTAATAACTTATGAAAGAAGTGGGAAATCCTCAATTCAAAAGGTTGTGTTTCATAAACTTGCTCCAGCGGAAACTCTTTACCTCGAAAGTACAAATAAAATTGAAAAGAATGGTAAGCCAATCTCTTCTGTTTCATTCTAATACTTCTAGACATTTCTGATTGTTCTTTCATCAAATTTCAAATCTGGGATTTCCCTGGACATATCGATTTCTGCGACTCTGGTTTTCTATCAGACTCCCTATTCTGTGAATCCGGAGCTATTATATTTGTGATTGATGCTCAAGATGATTACATGTCAGCTTTACAACGACTTACTGCGACTGTCGAGTACGCTTATAAAAGGAACCCAAAAATCAAATACGAAGTATTCATCCACAAAGTGGATGCTCTGTTGGATGATCAAAAAATTGAGATCCAGCGAGATATTGCCCAACGAGTTAATAATATCGTTGATGATATTGTCGCATCTTGCAGCCATACAGTCACTGATCCAAGTGGCGTTACTCTTGGGTAATATCCTAATTACTTATTCTTCATATTAATCTAATCTTACCACCTTAGCTATTTCAGCGAGTCCAGTTTTGATTTAAATTTTTGCTTTCTGCCTTTCATGTTAATGCAGAACTAACCTTTCCTTATTTTGTGTTTAGGTTCCATCTTACGACCATCTACGATCACTCCGTCTTTGAAGCCTTCAGCAAGGTTGTTCAGAAGTTAATTCCTTATTTGGATGCTTTTGAAGACTTACTTAACATATTCATATCAGTAAGTCACTTTTTATCCTCTTATTTGCTACGAGAAAACGATTTTTTAGATTCTACTTATGGTATGACTGTTAACGTGTTGTCTGTTACTACTTTGAAATAGGCTTATTAAGCTCTTTAAGGTAAATCCAAAATCCGCACTTCCTACATCTCGAATGCCATAAGTAGTTTGTAATGTGGTAAAATTATTATATTCGTTCAACAATCTCCGAGGTCCAAAGACTGCAAAATACGAATTTTCATGCCAAAGATTATTCGATTCAGTGCTGTTGTTGTTATATCTGAAAATCTGCTTATTCATTTTATCTTATGATAGTTTGTGTCGTTGATCATTTAGACTTGTGTTTTTTTTTAATTCATTTTGCCCATTATTCCAATAAGTACACGTGAACCACGAGAAGGCTCCTATTAATTTGTTAACTAGATTGTGTTTGTACGCTACTTTAAATGAAACTGTGCATTTATTTCAATGAAAAATCGAACGGCTGAATTGGAGTAGCTCAATTGTAGTCTTTGCCTGCTTTCTGTTTCTGTTTGTTAGTCGATATATTCAGATTGTTCAATCGAGTTTGATCGATCATTGTGCTTTGCTTGATTTTTCTAGCCGATTGAACTGATAACTGATATGCACATTCTCAGATTCTGACCACGATGAACTGCATACGATTGATTTCTTCCATCGTCAAATTTTTGTTTTTTATCTATCTATACAATTTTAATCACCACAACTCTCTGGAATCTGTATGTGCAGTCTCCTTTTTTTACTGATGCTCGATACTGGAATTTCCTTTGAGCTTGTTCTTCGCTTATTTCCCCTACCAAACAGTGATTCTAAAATGTTTTTAAAGATTTTTTGCCTACTTTGCATTCTGTTGGTTATTCATTAGAGCTCAATGTTGGATAAGGCCTTTCTCTTTGATGTGGCAACAAAAATCTACTTGGCAACCGACTCCGCTCTCGTCGACATTCAAACTTACGAGCTGTGCTGCGATATGATTGATGTCGTCACCAACATCTCCTCTATCTATACGTGAGTCTACATATGCCTATGTTTACTACTTATGTGATATTTAAATAGTTTTGGAGTGTGATTTTATTACCCTAGACCAGCAGCAGAGCTCAACGACCCCCCATTTTCGGAGCAGACTTCCTCCACTATTGTATTAAATAATGCCACTGTGATATACTTGCGAGGCATCAACCGGTACATGGCGCTGGTTTGCATTCTTCGCGAGGAGTCGCTGGAGAAGATAGGTTTGTTGTCTGTTCACTTTAATAATAATCGATCGAAATTTCAACATTCATTAGTAATTATAGTATTCCGTTTGTTTGTAAAGCTCTTATACAAAAATGTAGTTTGAGGAAAGAATAGGTAGATTTGGTTCATGGGGTATGAGATTTTACTTGTTCACAACTCACTTCTGAAGAATATGTGCATTTTCCTTTTCAAAAGATCCTTTGGTTAGAATCGCAATAAATTTGTTGTCAATATTGGGGATGGCATTTCGTTATGTGGCTGTATTATAAGACTTAAAGCACCCAGAAATTAGGCGCCTGAAGTCCTTGTTGATCGATAGTGTTGGAACTTTGCTTTCTTTCCGTGAACAGTCCCAGGCATTTGGTAGCCTGGCACCTCGGTTGTTTTATTCGAAGATGATCAGTGTCTATAAAATCTGGCTTTTCTTATGTAATCACCACGAAATGCCGGCAATTATTAATTATTTCTTTTTATTTAGTTAAACGTGACTGCTTATTTCGTGGTTTGAAATGACTATTTCGTCGTGGCTGAGCATGAATAGTAGGTCAAAGATTCTCATCATTCCATCGATTGCAATGACTATTTTCGTTCATTGGTATGATTCACAAACCTCTTTTCCAGAAATTTTTTTTAAATTGAAATCTAGTTCATTTAATTTTACCTCCAATGCGCTTTTAAACATCATTCTATTCGATTTGAAATCATTTCCTCTTTTTGAAAGTGTCTTCTACGTCCTACCTTTTATCTTTTTGCTGAATTCGCGTCTTTTTGAAAGCTAAATAATTCGATAACTGCTTTTCCTAAATATTCGAAGTTCACGAGTATGAAGGATGCCTCCCTGTGCATTTCAAAATTATTCTTCAATCACATTTTCTATAAAAACACTTTCATTTTTCGTCAAGGAAGCCACGGTGATGTCTCTATGCCCCAATCCCTAACATTCATGTTTAGACGTTTTTGTCGATTCTCTTTTTTCTATAAATGTCTTGTTTCATTTAAAAGTCCACTTGCACTCATTCTCATGCACGCCTTCTTCCAAGTGACTCATATAGACTGTCTCGCATGCACACAGTTGTCACTTATCTACTAGTGAGGTGTTTTCTTCCCCTCCGTTCCAATCTCTCTCGATTCTCGTCCACTCTCCCGTATTTTAACTGCTCTTGTGCGATATACTTAGGCCGACACTCAACTCTTAGTGTTCTACTTGACTTGGAACTGTGGTTATCTACTGTTAACTGCTAGAAATTAGTCCTAACTCCTAAATTATTGACATCTGTTCTTGATACTCCAACAGGTGCAGAAGAAGATCCGCTTAACTACTACAGAAAAATGTAGGATAGAAAGTACTCACACATTGCGTCTTTTGTTTGTTTGCATAAATGAGTCGAAGACTTCATATTTTTAATCGTAATGTTTTTTAGCAGGAGGAAGCTGTAAACGCGTTCGCCTATCAGATTACGAAGTTTATCATCGATTTAGGATGACTGGGCATATAAATACTTTTGAGTCATTCTAATTGACAATTTATGATGAAAAACCCATGACAACGTGTGCCATTTAGACGCCCTCTCTTTAAATAGACCGATATGTAGGAAGTATGATCTACGTAGATCTTTATTCGATAACATTATATAGGAAAGGCAAGCAACAAGAAAGAGCATAAAGTCTGTAAAATGAATGAACGACATGAATAATTATCTAGAAGCATTACGATTGCAAAAGATGAGAGGAAACGGCCATCTTGCCAGCATGACCACAATCCTCCTTAATCCACGCTCTGCGCCCATTTTACCTGCACGCTGGCAAGTGCGTTCGTACAGTCCCTGACTAGGTTGCTGGCTTATCAGTATGCATGGGGCTTACGATTAATTTTATAATGTATACTTTGTTATTCTGTTTGCGTTAAATTCTTTAGCAGTTGTCTGTATTATTTTTGCACGCCCAAGAGCGTTATTGTGTTAAACACGCATACGTCCGTACTTATATCGGTCGATACTACTTTTTCATTTACGCCCTATATTGCTCTTTTCAGCCACCTTACGTCATAAAATAATCTCGTATTATGCGACGTAACATCCATACATTCTTGTTTGTTATTCGGTTATTGTTTACAAACCAAGTGAAATATTTTTGGTGCACTTGAGCGAAACTCGTAATTGTCATCCTTCGAGTACTGATTTATCGGTTAGTAGATTTTAACATTCGTAATTAAGACTCGCTGGTTAAGTATCGCTAATGAAGGTGGCAGAATTCGAGTTTTCCGCAAGTGCAGCTCTGTGATTATGTATTCCTACCCAAGGAGAATACTAGAAAACGTGAAGGCAAAGATTTATAGTTTAATGGATTGAGTGAGTAGTACCAACTACAACTCGATCTTTTTTAACTTTACATTTTCTCGTTGAATACAGCAATCGTGTAAAGAAGAAATTGGCCATGCAATCACTTCTTATTTTTTGCACTGTTGAATGTGTTTTTTCATATTGACATGTCAAATTCAAGGCAGTTCAAGAAACTGAAAAGAATATATTTTCATGAATACAAACTTCAGAACTAAATGTTGCATTTTAAAGCTGGAATAGAATCTCGAAATGACAGAAGTTATTATCAGGCCCCGTAGAGCTCTACTTGAATTTGCAAGTCGTGCTTTCTTTTGTCCAATTCGTACTTTTGATACGATCTTTAAATAAATGAATTTATTATTTTTGTTTCCTTAGTCTTGACCAATCCTCTAATACAGTAATATGTGCCAAGACTGAGATTTTGACTTTTTAGAATGGAGTCTAATCAAAGGTCGCTAAATCCGAGTAATAAGTAGTTTCAAACCTCGACAGCCAATCTCCAGGATTTCATGTAAAACACACCATTTGAATATACACTTATGGTTGTTGAAATATGCCGAGTAATATACTTGAAGTCATTGGAGTTTGTTTATTTGGTATGATATTTGAAAAAGCATTTCCCGTTACCTGCATTTTTCTACAATCGACAGTGGAGGTACTCACCAAGGATAAGAACATTATTGGACTGTTAAATACTACATCCAATCTAATTGGGTGGTGAGATGGTAAGCATATACCACCCTGGCTCTTCGTAGCGGTGCCGCATACGCCACTTATAAATCTATCATTTTTTAATCCTTTTAATATATGTATTGCAAATAAAATCGCTGGATGGTTTTAATGGTAATATCAAGTTAACTTGCCGCTGAAATATTGCTAAATAATCATCGAAGTAATGTAATAATGAAGATGACGCAGCGTAGAATATTATAAAATTAGGGATAAGTATTGCCTATCTATAGATAAATTTCTCTGTTTGCATCTTAGCAACTCTCTTAATCTGCAGCTTGCTCGTCAGATTTGACTACATCATGGTATAGTCAAGGCCAGCACTGATGAAAATGGCCGTCATCAACAATTTCTTAGTTATTGACTATTGGGAATTACATGCAAAAATTCTCATAGGACACCAACGAGAACACGTCCGTTCTACCTCACATATTTTCGATAGACAAAATAGACACATTGGGGACAGGAGGTGGTAAACCATACTCAAGTCGCCGTGACTCAAAGGGAGTCTATCATCTGGTCCGATACTAATGTCGCGGATACCATATCCCTATTCCTTATAATGTGAACTTTGTTCTTGCAAATAGCAACAGAAGTAGTCAAACTCTGTCCTCGGTCACCTTCACTATCAATCTCTATTTTCTTTTATAATTCTGCATCTGGACTGGCCGTTGGAACCAAGAAGGTATTAGCGGTGTAAAGTTGACCAACTCATTAGACTGTCATTTAGATAATGACAGTAATGTTGAGCACTTGGCATTCTTCCTCCTACTGGCAACTACTGTGATAGATGTGTCCTGGGAGTTATTTGGAGAGCACAAGCATTTATGTTGTGTAATTTAATCTAGAAGCCAGCCAGTTTTATCTCGCCCTAAAGCTCAAGTAAGAATTCTACGATCTCATGCGTTTGATCAAGTCACTCGAAGGACACATAGTATCCGCTTCTGACGTGTGTGTGCGCGCATATTTTGAGTTATCTACATCTTAGCCAGCCACGATGGCAGTCACCTAGTCGACAAACATCCCGTCCTCGTGAGATTGAGCTTTCCGACTCTGTTGCTTTGTTTTGCAAAAAGTGTTTGATAGCGATTACCTTTTGGAAGTTTCAGATTTCTGTCTGATATAGATGTGGCAATTTAAGGCGGGGATGTAGAATTAAGAAAATAATTTGCTTTTCTATGAGAAAATAATCTGAGCTTTGCGTACGTGGTTTCGTAAAAATGTCTATTTATTCACTATCTTCATGTTGTATTCATATCTTTCATGCCTTAATAGACCTTTATTTAGACCACGCTTCTTACAGTTTATATGCTGCAACGTTGGAGCACGTTTGTCGCGTCCTTGCAGTGTGGAGAAGATCCATTTTCTGTTCTAAAGAGACCTTATTCCTTACTTTTCGTTCATCCGAAAGTGCATATTAGTACTCGATCTCGCAATCGAGTGACTCATCTTCTAACGTATAGACTTCTTTAACAGTGGTATAAATATGTATCTATTGTTTTCTTCCTCCTTTGAGACTAATATTTACCAGGTTATTTTAATCACTGAATACATTACATTAAGCGTCGGTCATGAACACAATCGTTATCGCATTGGGGTTATTTATAATTGACATGACGCAACAAACAGATAATATTTTTCTAAACTGTAGCTCATGAGTGTATGGCAGCCACAGCTACTTCACTAAGGTTAGTCACCAACTCGATTGTCATCTCCGGGCTCCAATGATAAAGTCTCACTGAGCATAATTTGTTTTCTTATGGTGTCAGTTCTGTCCTGTTTGTGGGCTAAAATATATTAGGATGTGGTCAAGTCAGGACTTGTTTTCTTTGGGTCTTTGGGCGAAGTTACCGCCAGTATCAATCATCGATTCAATTGATAAAGGAAATATGAAGGCTCTGCCAGCTCAATGATATTATTATTGCCCACGATACAATTTTTGCTCTTGAAGTAGCATCTGAACGATCGAAGTAGTAAAATAACCGAGTAAAGGCTGAGAACGGAAGACGGAATGGGTGTTTATAATGAAATCATGGCATCGAGAGCCTTACTTTATCTGAGTTTGAGTTGTCTACTTTCTCATATTGTAATATTCAATTTTTATTATTTGACTCCTGGGTTTCTGAATGAGTCCATGTTCACTGTGTTTAGAGCTTGTTAACTAGTTTATTTAATTGAATGTTGGGTCATTTCATTTTTGCTCATTTGAGCACGAGCAGGTAGAGGTGAGGCCAGTGAGGGCATTTTAGGCATAACAGAGCTCACTCAAGATGAACTCTCTGATAGTAATAAAAATAGAAAAACCGTCATGTTTATATATCATATTAAACTTTACCTTCCAGGTGTTATTGAATACAATTACCAAATAGTGAAGGAGGGTATACAGCGCATGTTAAGTGTCAACCAACAAGCAATCACCAATGACAAGCCAACAACGACAGATGACAAGGGTGATGTGAGAGATAATGTCGAGAACAGCTCAAAAGCCACACTAAACCTCAATAATTCAGATAATCCCGTTGTATGAGGTCCGCCGCGTGATTCATCCTGAATTTTCTATCAATCTTATTTCTCTTGTGTTGTTCTGCTGCTCCCTCCCCCCCCCCTCCCCAAACATGATTTTCTGTACACTCGAAACTTTGTAGAACTATCTGCAGAATGATGGCAATTTGAATATGATTTAGAACACTTGCGACTTATTTTTCTGAAATGATGCTCAGGGGAAGGTGCATTACAGGTCAATCCCATGTTATCGGAGCAAGTCAAGATACCAGTATAAATGCAATTTATGCAGATGTGGCTGGAAAGCATTTCTAATTTATATACAAAAACTTTTGTAAAGTAAGACTGCACTGTTGACAGTCTAGTTTCCTGCCGTTATGATCCATGCTTCCACCAAATATCGCTAACCTCGATTTACTCAGACTTGAAGGGAGTGAGAAGTAACCAGGTGTCGGTTACTTCAAGACGCTTTATTAATTCATCAAAGACTATATATGAATACAAATTGTTTGGAGATCAAAACATCACCAGATTGATAATGTTTTTTGTCCGTAATTACTGTTAGACTGTCAGGACTGGCATTCGCATCTTGAGTAGGATGATGGGCTACTTAGAGATAAAATTCCGCGGCTTTGAGCTTTGCTAGTTCACTTCCCACCAGGAAGTTTAGGAAATTAGGCATGTAGTAACTAATATAATTTAGATTACTGAGGCATACTATGGACAAAGTTGCTCAGACCCAGAAGGAAGAAGGCAGAGAACTTTCATCATGAGATAATGAAGGGGAATTGGGTTTTAATTAGGCCCATCTAATGAATTCAAACCGATATTGGCGGATTCGCCATATAATTGTACTTGCGGTTGAATATTGTGCTCATCGATTTGTAACAGACACTGCAAGCATTCTTGGCTCTTTGTTTTTTGGGAAAAATTGTTCTCTACAAGTGATTTATGCCCTATTGTTTTGACAAAACCATGACAATAATCAAAGCAAAATCTTGTCCCAATGAAATCGGTTATTTATTAATTACCATCGCATTAATGAACGCTTATCATTAAAAAGAACAATAGAATTCTCTCTAACCTGTAATCTTACTGTCTTCCAATTACCATCACACAGCCATCCAATTCACTTCTGTTAATCTCCTACAGCCGGGTCTCTATCTGCAGTTCCTCCAGTCAGCTCCTATCTCCAGCACATCAGTTGCCCTCCACATTACTGAAGTCTTCCTTCCTCTCTCATTCGCTCTCTATTACTTCTCATTAGAATAATATCCTTGCTAAATCTTTACTCTTTCTCTTTTGTGGTCTTACACTTGTTGATTCTTATCCTGCTTCATTCGGTGACCTTCAAGTCCTATCTTGCAACAATCTAATTACCTTCGGATCGAGGTTGGAGCTAAGTGGAAAATCGCTTTGGATACAAAATTCTCTAAAAGTGGTTGTTTGTTGGTGTAAACAAAATTTTGTTTATTCGGCTAACGGTGTTAAAATTAGTCGTAAATAAGAAAGGCCAGTTATAACCAACTCACGTAGTGCATCACAAAAAATGCGATTACAACGAAGTGAAAATGCGAATCAGTATGCATTTTTGGTGAAAAAGGAAACTATAAAAATTAATGTTTTGCTTGGAAACAGTTAATGGAACTATTCAGACACCCAGAGAGAAACTATTTTGACTAGACCATTTTACTACGTCCAGACATCATAGAATTTAGCAGTACATTTTTAAATCTAATCATCGTAGTTCCGATTAGTCGTCTGACGCAATGTAATTTTCGAAGGTCTGTGGAGTTCGCAACGCTATCAGGGCTGATTAAGAGAATCTCGCGAGTGTTTAAACATTCTGGAAAGTGCACTTGTATTAGAGGACTCTGCTAGAGGTTAGATGGACTTCTAAGAGCATTACTAAGGTTTGGCAGAATTGGTGACCTTGATGTGATTTGCTCAGCCGAACGTAATCCTTTTCTCTCTGGCACTGTGATTTTCTCCTTCTGCGCAACACATTGTTTGATTTCTTTCTCCAACAATTTTCACCAATTCACCAAAGTCATTCTTTTTATCCTCTCTCCTCAGCCCTAAAATATCTAATGAAACGGAACATGTAGTGAACGCAGTGGCTGCTCCTATCACTTATCCTGTCCTCGATCTAAGAACCCCATTTGTCTGGTTCTCACAACTGGAGAACATTTTTCAGTTGCGGCGCATTACCAAGCAGAAAACAATGTTTCAACATGCTTATTCTGCTCTCTCAACCGGTGTCGGCGCTTAAGTCATCGATATTGTCGACAAGGCACCAGAAGACAACTCTTATGGCACACTTAAAAGAGCTGTCATTGGTCGTCTCTGATTCTCAGGAGAAACGTCTGCAACAATTGCTCCCACAAGTCGAACTAGGAGGTCGCACTTCTTCTCAACTTCTTCGTCATATGCGACTCCTCACTGGTGAAATTAGGGTCGATGACATGATGCTGGGATAGTTATGAATAAAGCATCTTCCTGTAAACGTATTGGCATGTCTAGCTACCTGTGCTAACAGATACAGCCTTGATGAATCAGCTGAATCGGCCGACAAACTCCAAGAACTTATCGATCGTCTTCGTTTTCCTGAAACGATCTGATAGCTCTTCAAAGCATCGAATTAAAATCTGCTACTATCATAGGACGTATGGAGATGACTCCAAGAAATGTCAGCCAGGCTGCAAATATACTAAGACCGAAATAACTACCTCTCAGAGGAACTCCACCGGTTCTTAAGTCAGTGTTATCCCTCATTCCGCAGAAAAATGCTTTCTTCAACCCACCGGCCTGACTCTGGAATCGACAAGCAGCTATTTTTTTCGATTTCTATGTACTTCTCTGTGCTAATTTGACTCCAATAAACCAAGACTTGAACATTGTAGGATCTTTGAACCTAATTGCAAGCAATCTTCCAAAGCAACCAACTCAGCTACGGAACTCGATATCAGTTGTTCCTAATTGATATACGAGAGCTCTCCCAAGAACTTCCGGAACTCTCTGCTAACTCCAATCCTGTACAAGAGGATATTCATGACTTTCTTTTAGAACAGGCCATCGCCTCACGCAAGACACGAGACAAGCGAAAGAGGAAGACATCAAAACCTACTTCAGCGAACTGACAAAAACCACCTCAATCAGCCATGCAACAAAAGAGCATCAAACACCGACTTCTACTATGGAGGATCACAAGGTGCCAACATTACCTAATCCGCACCAATCCGTCGCTGGTTCCCAAGCCTCATAATTTCGCCGGAAAGGGCTGACTACAAAGATCAATCCCTCAAAGACGATCTCCATTAACATGCCAACCTCTTCACAAGCTCCATCGTCGTCAGCTAAACTTCAAACCATCAGTTATAAATTTCACCCCTCAAGTTTACCAAAAGCAACATTCTCGAGGAAAGTTAACACATGCAACCTACTTACAATTTGTGATAAGTCAAAACCCAGCATGGAGATGACGTCGAAAGAAGACACTATAGACGAATGAAAATCTCAATCTGGAAATCGAACAGCTTGTAAACCCTGATTCTGTACTTCCTAGCCCTCCTCCTGCTGTATCTTCTGATAATATACACCAACCCAATACTCCTGATCAGTTCTCCTCTAAAGATACAGCCAATCATCAATCAGTATTCCGACAGCATAGCGTTAATTACATTTAATGACTAAGCATGTTGACAGTGAGCCATAGCGTGCAATAAGCTCTCTTCACCCCATACCTTCTTTATTTTTGCTACTTTGGACATAGCCGAGCTAATTTTGGGGACAAATTTATACTAGAGGACTCTGCTGGAGTCTAGTTGGACTTCTATGAGCATTACTAAGGTTTAGCAAAAAGGCTTATTTGTATAGCATCCCTTACAGATCTATTTCAACACAAATATATAATATTAAGGTGAAAAAAATTTTTCATTAAATATTTCCCCCTTGAGAAACAACTTTTTATTGGTTGTGTCTGTTACATTTCTCTTATATTTATATTATTGACCCGTTTTTATATCTCATGGTCATAATTAAAGTTCGTTTTATGCCTAATTGACTTGGGTGTTTTCCGCTCCCTTCTCCATCTGGAACTGGGATATCGTAAAATAAATAAATCATTCTCAGATAAAAATTAATTCATTTGTGCTATCTTTGTATTTATTACCCACTTCAAGGCAAAATATTCATTTCTTGAAAGCACCATGAATGCAGAACAGTCTAGGTTAAAAGGAAGAAGTCGAGTAGAATAGGAAACTAAAGTCAGTTGATAAAGGGAATCTAGCAAAATTGGATTTTCGTTACACTTATCATTTTTGGATAAAATCCTTTGCTTCAAAATAAGGCTCTTTCATACTGTTATAATACTTGCAAGATATCTATCTGTCCACTAGATATCACTAGGCTGCGGTTGACTAAGAACTAAGGGGGAGGGATAAGACAGAACGCAGGTACTTCTAAAACCCTTTGTTACCTAAACAAGGACTATATGTGAAACACTGCCTTGAATCCTGCTTGGCAGTTCTTATTGGTCTTTACGTTGACCCGAATCTTTTTTCATCACCTTTCACAGACAGCTGGTTTCCGAACTTCATAGTGTATCAATAACTTGGAGCATTCTGGAATATCAAAACATTTACAGATCTTTTTATAGAGTAAATTTTCAATCTTCATAAAGATAACTCTTGTGGATGACTGGTTTGGCACACATTTCTCAGTTAATTATGAGTATCACGTCCGACTCCCGACAGTTTGTCTGGTTCACTGCTGGTCTCTCTCACAGAAGAAACCTAAGCTATTTATCTCCGTGGTCTAAATTGCTTTGCTATGGAAGTGAGCTATTTTCTCAATTACTATGTATAAACATATCCGAAAAGTTGTGACAAAATAAAATCTTTTATTTGAAGGGAATAAATACGATAAGCCTCCCCATGTTTTAGCATTAGATAAAGAACTGAATGACAAATCTAGTTACCATCTTAGTGTATCAGAGCATTCAGATTAATTTCTTTCGAATAACATTACTAAATAGGTTGACACTTTAGCATATAAAACAGAATTAACAAGTTTCTGACCAAATCAGTTGATTCCAGATTACGGAAGCGAGAACTCGTACAGTCGTTTAACTTTACAGCAATAAAATCTGACATTCCCGAACCTAAGATTCTCAATCAGGAGAATGGCGCTTGAGGATATGGTGAACATTATTCAATATGCGGATCATGCAAGTTTTGTTTAGAGCCGATCATCTAAGGATTAGGATGAGAAGTACAACTCGCTACAATTCCACGATGCCAAATCGAAGCGACGACAGTTTCTGCCACTCGACCCACAAGCATCTGAGTTACCGACGCACGTCGCTATGCTACCTTGCTACCTTTCTTTTTTTGTCGGTGGTGAATCTATTAGCCAAAAAACAATTACAAATAGACGAACTCGACTTACTTCAGATTTCATTAGTTGACATTTACAAAGTCACGTTAAGCTTTTAGTTCTATGGAGAACGTAGAATATGAATTTTATAAGACAGGTAATATTTATTTTTGATTTAAACTTTCCTGAATTACAGTTACTAAGGTTTCTTAACTTATTTGAATAGTGGCTTGTTGATTACTGAAAAAGTTATCAATCGCCATTGCCTTTATCCTACCTGTTCAATTCAACTGGTAACCCTATCGTAATATAATTATCATTTTCGCCTCCTTGGTAATTTCATACCAACTCTCAATTCCTTACGATTTAAAAAGTGTATATTATTATCCAAATGAAGTACATATTAACAACCGTCTCAATCTGACTTTAAGAGAATTATCTCTGGCTGGATTTGCAAATGACTGTTTCTAACTACATAATTGGTAGCGAAATATATCGGAATGAAAGTTTTGGAACTATGTAGCATTTATGTAAATATGAGCTCAATTTTTCAAGAAAGCATCGTTAAAACCAAATGTTTAAAATGTATTTTTTCTCTGAATACAATTTGTGACTGGTAAAAAAGATACCAATACCTACATTTAACAATCTATTCACATATATCAATAAAGTGGCATTAAACGGAGTATTTTGTAATAGCTAAAAATATTATGCCTTTATACGATGCTCTTATTATGCTTTTGAATGCTGTTTGTAATTTCCATTTGAAATTTACTGCCTTGGATTGCATTTCATCAGCCAATAAAAATGTTCTTCGTTATACATTGGCCTCATTTTTGCCTTTTGTCTTTAATTTGGCGTAGGGTTTAATTATGTTTTCGCGTCTCCCTATTTTAGGTTCCCCAGTTAGGTTATTTTCAACGGTTAAAAATCAACGGGGATTTATTGTGACATGGATGAAAAAGAATTTTGCGGTAACCTATCTCATTTTTGTTGTGGGAGGAGGTTTGACAGCTCTGGCGACCTACACCATCACTTGTGTCTTCAAGAATCCTGATATCCACCTTCCATTCTATGATGAGAAACCTCGAGACGAGTATTATTTCAACAAGCATTATTTCGGATCTAACTACAATACCGATCCACGGTTGCCGCCTGTGAGAATGCACCACAATGGAGATTTGGAATTCCCCTACGATAATCCTCTTAGGAAAGCCAGATCTGGCAAGGAAGTTTAATTATCGAAACCGCCTTCTATCTCAAGGATATAATCTCTCTTTTACATCAGGATCGACTCATATTAAGTTAGTGTGAGACTTTTTTAGAATATCCTTGCGTATAATACAAAATATATATTCGTTCATAACACGTCACCCGTTTTTTTAGATATATTCCAGCAAAGTGTATATTTCTTAGTTGATTTTATTTAATTATTTTTATTAAAGACATGAAAATGCATAACCAATGCCTTATTAGTCTTGGGAAAGTGTACTTTTAAGATTGCGATCCTAAAATGCGAGTTAGACTTCATTTCGTCATGCTTTTATGTTCTTATTTTCTTAAGACACTTATGGTAATTTTTTATTTAGAGAGCTGTTTGAAAATTTCTACTTTGTTTATTGTGGTAGAAAATATACATTTGGAAATAGATTTTCTAGCTCATTTTATTCTCTGTAGAAGAATGGTTAAAATCCACTATTTTTCACCTGGTTGGATCTCGTGATCGTATCGTGTTTATATCTAATTATTTTTTCAAAGTACGTAAGTAACTGTTTCTATTTACAAGTAGTTAAGCAAGGAATACATATAACGCCAGGATCTGTACTGTGTTCCGCATATCGAGCGTTTTTGCAAAATATGCTATCATTATTTGGCATAGGTTTGCAAAAAATTTCTGCAAATTTCAGTCATGGAATAGCATTTGATTAAGAGAAACACTAAAATGGCCTCGTAAGGCATGTTACGGAGGAAAGGGCGAACAAACTTGATTTTGACGTCATGGCATCCATATTCCCATTTGTGTTTTGCAGACTATGAATTCCTCGTGTTTTCATGTGGAATTTAGTCGTAAAAGTAGTATAATAAATGATTTCCAGTTCCATAGATGAGTCCCTGCTCAAGATATTTGAGCTTGTTGAGCGTTTGATTCAGTTCTTTAGCTGGTCATGCCATCTCCGTTTACAGAAGAAAATGCAGTATGCCATATCAGCGTTTACTGACTTTTCATATCATTAGAAAGAAACTCGTAATGCAAGATTACGCACATCAAATTTTCCTATTTCAGTTTATTTTAAGTCATTGCTTATTTAACTAGAAGATTTCTCTTAAACGATATGAAAAAGCGCATTCGTTATCCCCTTGCATTGTTTTATCTATCCCAAAGTACTATCATACAAGTATCTTTGCGGAGTTTACAGCAACAAGATCCAGTTTAATATTTTTAACAGCTCTCTTCTACTTATCTATGGCTTTCGAATGGCCGCATTTAGATAGAGTTCAATTCATTTTTATCTTCACATTAATACAAGGTTGAGAATGATGTCCAGCTCATCTTTGAAATATAAGCCTTACACGACCATTATATGTAATACACCCCTACGTCTATGCGCAATAATTGAATCGGTATTTAACTGTTGCTGTGGCATTGCATACAGTTAACCAAGCCTACTAATGGAAGTGTTCACCACACTTGTTTTGGATGGAGGGAAGGTACCCCAGGGACAGTCATGAAAAACTCGCATTTTACCCCTCTCTCATTGACAAGAATTAACCCTTGCGGTTTTCTATCGCGTCACTGCGTATGAGCCAGCGAGTTAAAACCCATGACTTTTGTCTTCTCAGAAGAGTACGTTAGTCGCCCCACTATCACGGCCCATGTTTCAACAATCATTTCAGATAAGGGAATAGCATCATGGAGATTCCCGGATGAGAAATTCGATTTATTCCACTTCTTTATTAGTCAGACCCTATCAGTGCGGTTTGTCGTTCCACTCACTGGATGCACACCAACGGCCATTGAACTCTTGTTTTGCAGTTTATCACGTTAACCGCTGCGCCGCCGACCTTACATGGGCTTTTGTTCAGAAAATACTCTAGAAAATCTGGCTTTGCATTGTACTTCTTAAATGCATTCGTTCATCTTCATAGCTTTAGAGCGGTCGGCTGGCATATTTAAGGTTTCCATTTACTACACCTCAATTTAGGTATGGTCAAATAACTTGAAAAGACGAAGAAAAATTTGTTAACAAAGAAATTAGGAGATTATCTTCAAAAGTTTTGAATGCGTAATGACCGAATGTGAGTTAAGGGGGTGAGAAGCTTGCCTTAAGAGATTTTAGATTTATTAATATATTGTTGCCTAGGTGATAAGCATGACCAGTTGTTTAAGTTTAGGCCTATTGGTTCGAGAGATTATAATTTCTAGGTTTAGATATTTTCGTGACTTGGCCACTCACGCGTATCATTTTCTCGATGTCATTCACAGTGTAAATTCTACTGCCTAGTTCTTTTGTTCTAGAGCAGAACATCAAGACCTGCTTAGGTCAAAATGTATTGATCAAGCCACAATGAGGGTTCAACGGGGTAAGAGTGATGAGAAACAAAGGCGATGAGAGGGCAGCGTAGGAGCGTGTGTCCGCCCCTGTGTGAGTGGAAATACAAAGCCAACTAAGGGGAGAGTCGCTTAGGCAAGGGTGCGCGTGAGGTATGAGTGCAGATATACTTTCAAACGAAATGGGGCAGTTGTGGAAGAAAAGAGAATCAATAAACTTGTCTAGATATGACAGATAGAGGTTTGAGTCATAGGGTCATAAAGATATCACTGTGATTTCGTAGACGAAAAACCGAAATATTTTCATAGAGGATGGGAATAAAGAGTAATTCTGGAAATGCATTGAGAGTCATCCTTCAAATTAAGTTCTGTAGTTGAACTGCAAATCAATTTCCTCAACATTCATCAACTGACTGATCATTTTAAGCGATGAGAACAAATACAGAGGGATCTAAGATGAGAGAGCATATATGTGTATTCTTATCACCCATGTGACTATATTTAATCTAGGGTGCGTCATTAGTTCAACCTAACTTATTCTCGTTTATCTATGAATCCTTATTTATACAGTCGTGGCTACTTATTATGTCGCCATTGGCTCATTTAAGTCAGTACCGGAGGGCCAACAGTTATAGCAGGACAAGGCTAGGACGCCAGATTCGGAGTTACATAAATTTAGTAAAATAGTACGTGTAATAACATTAGGTCCACCGGAACCACATCGATCTAATAGATAGAATAAATTAAGTCGCTATTGTAGCGAAATCAGGTCAGAGGTGGCAGACAAGTTACCCCAATTTATAATTAAGTAAATTGGATTTATATACGAAATATTCTTCGTTAGACGTCAGTTATGTCTCATTGCCGATGTCTCAGCTTGATCATCGGCGTCTGTTTAGGTATGTATGTGCAAACAAGCAACCACACTGCTGGACCGCCTGTGAATACAATAGTGGAGTACTTTCGTGGGAAATATCAGGGGGGGGGGAGGTTACAAAAGTTGAAAGTAGACGATATATTGGAGATAGAAGCAAGTAGAAGGAGCTGCAAATGGAGAGGACCTGGTTTCAAGAGTCAGAGACAAGAACTGAGGTAGGAATCAGGCCAATGTGTGGTGGATGGATAAAATTACATACGGGTATTTATGGGTTATATTTGAAAAAGACTGTTAGAAAAAGTGAAAACAGTGGCCAACGTTAAAAGGAGATTCGTTCTTGTATACAAACCGCAATTTATTTATCACTAAATTGAGGTGGCTTTCCGGCCACCTTCGAGCCGATCAAGACATATATTACTTGACTTATTCCTTTTATGTGGCCCCGGTCCACATCACTTCAACATTTTTAGTTGAATGTGCATAAGAAGTTTTATTGAAAAGAATCACCTGAATTCGGCCTTTTGAAAAGCCTTAGTCCACAATTAAAATGAAATAAGGAATCCGAGCATTAATAAATATCCCCATAGCTCACCTGCTTATTTATAATCATTTCTTCGCTTAAATTATATCGCTAATGTGTCCATAATATTATTTATTAAAGAAACTCATTTTCTACCTTTATTTTCTTTGATAATAGTTCTCTGAAATGTGATATCAGAGAATTGCAAACACGAAACCGAATAATAAGCTGCCTCTCTCACCAAATTCAATTAACCACTTTGTTTTCTATGTAATATTCAATTTCTGGACGATCGAAAAGACTAACAAACAACCCAATTAAGAAACAAAATTAATGGCATTCTGTTTGAGTAGCATTTTAAATTATTATTTAGACTGCTGAAAACAAAAAACTTCAATTTAATTTTTAAAACATATTTTTCTATATTTTCCATATCTTAGAGAAACCAATACTGATTATAAACTAGATTTAGTAGCAGATAGAATAGACGGGTGCAAAAATATTTAACAATAGAAGCGGAAGTTAAAAGAACTTAAGGCTGAATTAAACCAACATCGAGTTCCACTTATATAAATTTTATGGTTCGCTTACGAAATTGATGGTACAAATTATATAAATTTAAAACACAAAATAAGATTAAATAGCCAGTGGAAAGATTTAAAATTATTAATTCTAACCAAAAGGTCATGTTATATGATTTGTTATTTAACCGCAAAAGTCAAAAAGTCAGCGAGGTTTTTTATCCGCAGATTGGTTCGCAGCGTGTTAAGTTTTATTTAGTAATGGTGAATATTATAGTACTCATTTGATTAAGACGACATTTATATGTGCAGATTTCGCAAAGCACCTATTTAATTTAGTATAATATTTGTTATAGTTTGTTAATGTGTTATTTCTCATTGGTGATTGGTTGATTCACTAAACCCACGTTATCACTTTCCGTAAATAGCCTAAAATGTCAGCAAGCGAGGACATCCTACCATCTTTTGGAAATTTATTAATTAATTCTGATGGTGAGAGCTGGGGCCCTACAGATATTCCAGCGGGTTTCAAAGATATGCCTTATCAACCGTTCTCTAAAGATAGTAAGCTTGGCAAAGTAGCAGATTGGTGCCTTCCTTTCGACTCTTTTTCAAGAGGAAAAAGTAATTACCGTTTATGTTGAATTTACTTTTTGATTAAGACCGTTTCGCTACCCAATATGGCGCTGCCGGTGTTCAATATTCTTATTATCATGATGAGGATGATAGTAACTTCCAATTAGCAAATAGCAGCAGGGATCAAAAATCTGGTGCCTCCCGTCAACGTTACAAGTTTCAAGTACGCGGTCGGGGACGTGGAAACTTTCAGGGTTTCCAGGGTCGCGGTGGTAATCAGTATCAGTCTCTGGGTAACTATAACAATCGCAACCGCCGACTTCTTAACGATCGCGATAGAGTCGCACTTCAACAGCAAAATTCGCGTCGCTACAACAACCAACAAAACTGGCAAAATAATTGGCGACGTGGTGGTGGTCAATCTGGTAATTGGGGTGGCGGCGGCAATTGGCGTCAAGGTGATTACAATCGCCGTGTCAACCGTGGAAACAAAACTAATTCTGTCGAAGTGAAGGAGGAATGGAACCACCTTGAGGAGTTTGAGTTAGCTCACTTTGCTGCCCTCTCTCTTCCAACTGTTAAAGAACCCGAGACCTGGTTCGTAAATGCACTAAATTATTTTATAATTCACACTACCTGTATTGTGCTTCATTCTTTTTAATTGTAGTGTTGAATGTGGTGCTGTTAAGTATTATGATCGTTCCTACGATGCCATAACAACGAAAACAGAGAGGCCTCTGGTCCGATTTGAAGGAGTTATTCATGCGGTGACAACCACAGAAGATCCTGTGATAATGAATTTGGCTCGTCGTAAGGGTGCGGATGGGTTTAACGTTTTCCTTACTGATCGTATCGCTGCAGCAATCATGTGTGCTCCCAAATCAGTAGAATCCTGGGATCTCCTTGCAATTCGTATTGGCGATAAACTCTTCTTTGATGTTCGGCCCGGTTCACACTTTGATCATGTTACTGTCGCTGAAACTGCTATCGATCCCCCATGCGAAGAGCCCGGCCACATTAATAGTTCCGAGAAATTAGCTCTTGAAGCCACCTTCATTAACATCAACTTCTCTCAACAGGCTCTTAAGGTTTGAAGCACAGTCGCCATATTCAAGATCCCCCTAAAGCTAACTTATTGTTGACGATTTGTTCTTTTTAGGATGGAAGAATGTACAAATTTAAGAAACAAAATCCCTTCATTGAGGACAAAACGGAAGCTGAACGGGTGGGTTCAGTGGGTTACCGATACCGAAACTTCGATTTGGGAAACAACATTAAGTGTGTTATTCGTTGTGAAGTTGATGCTGTTATGCCAACCCGTGAAGATGAGGAGGAAGGCAAGAAGAAGAAAAAAAAGAAGCAAGATGCCGAATCTGAACCCACTAAGTTCTGTTGCATCAAGGCTCTCAATGAATTTGATAGTCGGGTAAGTGTTCATCTTTTCCGCTCTTTATCTTTCCTCCAATGTAGTATTGCAATGGTGAGAACTGGCGTAGCAAACTCGATACCCAACGTGGTTCGGTTATCGCCTCTGAACTTAAAAATAATTCTTGCAAGTTAGCTAAATGGACTGTAGCTACTATGTTGGCTGGCGCAGATCTGCTTAAATTCGGGTGAGTAGTGTGTACACATTATTGAAATATGGACTCCAAAACGGAGTTACTAATTTATTCTACTGTGTTGATTAGGTTTGTGTCCCGTGTAAACCCGAAGGATACCTCAAACCATGTGATCCTGGGCACCCATGAATGCCGACCTCTGGACTTTGCTAACCAGATCAATCTGGACATGGACAATGCTTGGGGTATTCTGCGTTTCGTCATTGACTACTTCATGAAATGCGAAAGTGGAACTTATCTTCTACTTAAGGACGCTAATAAGGTGAGAATTCAACGCATTAATTTCCATTCTTTAGAATAGTTGATTATTAACTTCCGGGAGGTATAGAGTAGTCCTGAATTATGATTCTTATTTCAGATGAGGATTTTTCGAAATATTGGGAGGTGTTCTGGAGTTTTATCCTGTTTTTCTTACTATATGAATCACTTGATGTGACGAACTTGCTTTATGGGTAGTAGGTTTCAGCACATGACTAGGCATAATTTTACTTTCATGTCATGTGTTCGTGCTGGAATAGCGATGCTAGTTACATGGAGATGCTCCCCTAAGTCGCTTTACTATGAAAGTAATGTATTCTACCAGTTGCCGATGCTCTATTCCTTGACGTCTTTGCAGCACTGAAGAAGAAGTTTAGAAATTGCTTCCCTGGGATTATTTTTCAAATTAAAATCTGCTCTCTAAGGAATAAACATGATGAAGCCTATTTAATGTTGTGAGAAATTTTGGATATGAAACCAAAGTAATTCCATGTTAATATTGATATTTTGGCATTTATTATTGATACGTATGCGGGTTACGGATCCCTATCAACGCTTACATTTGTTTGAATCACTATACAAAGCTATTATTCATTTCAAAATGGTGTCATTTTAGAGCACTATCGATAAATGTAGATGGCCATCCATTGCAGATTTAAGCGTTCGATCTGTACGTCTGTCAAATAAGAGGTCATGATACCGTGTTTCACCTGGCTGAAAGAGGCCACTAAGGTAAGTGCTGTAGAATGTACCTCCTACAATGAGTTTGGGTGGCCTTGAGAAAATTATCTGGAACGACGTATATTAAGTTATTGCCTATCTGAACACCGTAGTATTTTGTTGATTACTGTAGGGTCACGAATATTTGTAATAATATTAATGAATAATGGGTATTATTATAGTCCACATCCTTTAACCGTGCACTAATTAATCTTTTTTTCTCTGCAGCAATCTCTACATATTTATCAAGTGCCACAGGACGCTTTTGAAGAAGAAGATGGCGATGCAGAGACGAAGAATTAAGTCCCTCATCGTGCTGTCTACCTTGAAGCTTATGTAATTTGTCCTATCTGATGGTTGTCTGTTTGCCTGATAATGATATCTTTCTATAAATGCTTCAGGATACACACTGATTTCTCTACCTTTTGTGGCATTTTCTTAGTTATCTGGTGAAAGTATTCGTATGTTGGCGTTTGGTAAACTCGAGTTTTAAGTAGACTGCGGGATGCATGTTTTCGAGTAGAAATGTTCTAGAATATTATTCCATTTCCTTTAAATAATGATTTGGATTAAACATTCGGTAGAACCTCTCCTCTTTTTCATTGAATGTGATTACGTTGAGATCAGTAAACGCGTATACGTAACTCAGGTTATTTTGAGCCACAAGTGTATATTTTAGCAGAGTTGGAGGACTTGTTGGGAGTTACTATGGTGCCGCTTCTTTACAATCGTTGTTGACCAGTGTGGTCAACACTTAGCCTGATCTGATCCCATGGATCATCTGCGTGTGATTTCACATATATTAGTTGTCCAAACTAATCGGCCCATTAGACATATAAATTTATCATCTGCATTGCCAACTTCTACGTTATAGCTTTGTCTTCCTATAGTGTATTATGATGAGGACTGGTATTTTACAACGACTAAAACCACAAGTTTGAATTTTATTAATCTGTGTAGCTACGTATCTGAATTAAAATTAGGTTAATCTAATCTCCGCGCATTCAGAGTAATGCGGCGGTTAACCACAAATAGAATCTTGTATGCCAAGTCGAAGTATTCAGTTTACTGTACGGTGACAATTCAAGGACAATGTTAACTTGAAGTAGTTTATTCGGGAAATATCTGGGCAGGCAAGGGATTTTTATATTTTCGAATATGAAACCAATATTTGGTATTAGCAAGTATTAAAATAAGTGACTCACCAAGGCCATTTAGGAGAACGTTTCATAACACTTATCTTAGACGAAGTAGCATTTTGGAACCTCCCTAGTGGAAACTTTGCATATCACCACTCCTTCATTAGCTATGTTTAATGGTGCGGTTACCCACTCCGCTCACTGTCGTCGATCTCGTGACCTCTAACTTCAGTGACACTACACCACCAGTCCCATTGAAATGAAGCCTTTTCCAGCACAGAGTGGTGGCATAGAGGTAAAGAACGAAAATCTGGAGTTATTCCAATTATTAATTAGCATTCTTACTTCTACCTTGATCAGTATTAGGCAAAGCCGTTCACTCGATGTGCAGCGATCGGTACAGACTTTAATTTTCAATTGTGTAGATCTGTTACTGAATAAACGTGAGTAGCAATTTTAACTTAATAATTGCACCTGGTGTTGGGAGGACAAAGGGCAAGGGGCAGTGATTTAAATACGCGAAATTCCCTTAATCTTAAGTAAAACTTGATCAAATGATGGAAATTATCTATAGAAATTATTCTCACTTCAATAGCCTTTGGATATAAAATGGGGTGAGCTTGACAGCTTTATCTACGACTTACAAAATTAAGAAATCGCAAATTACCTACATAGCGCATAGAAGATCATTAATCTTAACAACACTTGTCGATTTAAAGTCCCAACAACAATTCTAATCACAAATCAAATCATCAAGATTATTACAAAAGAAACACAAAATTCTCCGCTTTAGATATTTATATTCGCAAACATTAAAACGAGTGCATCAAATAGTTCGAGATCGAGATGAAGTTTGATGGAAGGAAAGTACACCAGTATAAAATCCCGGCGTCACTCCTTTGTGAACTGAAAAAAATGCAAATATTTATTTAATTTTTAATATTCTCTGCGACAAGCAAAACTTTGGCAGAATACCATAAAAATGTTGTAGTTCTTCTAACTTAGGACACTTCCACACTTTTCTGATTTTATAGCTTTCGAGGAACGAGGCAACTCCTATTTAAAAGAAAACATTTAAAATCGGTTATTAGATAAACTGATAGAAAAAAACTTTACGAAAATAATGGAATAGAAACTCTTGATGTGACTTTATCAAAAGACATTCAAATATTATAATTCGAAAGAAAAATAAACATGAAAACATACTCTCTTCTACTTCTGAGATATCGAATAGTGAATTTTGAACAATAGATATTTTCCCATTGTCTTAATATTCACACTCCCGTCTGCTGATGTTTGCCTCAATTCCAATTAAATCAGACATATCTATGACATTCACTACTTTACAATCTGGTGAAATATAACCTCGGTATTTTTTGGACCTCGGCGAAAGTGATACCTTTGCGTTTAAAAGATCAACCAATAATCTCTCAATTGAGATGATCCCTTTTCCAGCGGCACAAGCAATGACGATATTAATGACTATACATCTGAAAATTGAGATTGTGGTCGAATGATAAGGAGATGTTGGGGAGACAGATTTGATCGTTATAATTCACAGTATTCAGCTCTATCTGACTGGTAGGCTGCATAACCCGCGACAAAGTGAGGTAAAATTTTTAATAATTTTGTGAACCACACGTCATTATTGATTTGCTAATTAGTTCAGCGAAAGTTCAAATTCTTTTCAACACTTTTAAAGTCATGTGGATTATCTTATGAATGATGGATATGTGCCCAACATGGAAGGTCCAATTTTAATTGGATAAGATGTTTAATACGTCAAAATAAATTATCTATAAGTATTATTTATACTATTATACTATTATTTATACTACAGCTTTCTACAGATTTCGCTATTGTGTTTTTTTCTTATTGATTGAAATCAATTTTCCGTTTCATTTAGAGTTCAATTAACTAATTGACTTCTAATTATTTTATTTACATTTTCTTTGTCAATAATCACGATTGAGCTGACTTTTTCATGAATTAACTGCGTTTATCTATTTCTTCTGACTACTTTATTCATGATATAAAAACAAACTGGAAATTGATGGACTTATAACTTCATTTGCATTTTCAACTCAGTTGGTGAATGCATAACAAGTTTGCTTGATTTGCTGAATTATTAAATCAGTTATTGAATCAGTTAATTTCAGTTTAAAAACTACAAACATCTTCCGTAACTCATATTTTAACCGTTTTGCTCAAAGACTGTCTATTGAGAAGTAGACGCGGGAATTCGTTCGAGCTTTAAAGACGCAGATGCAACCTTCATTACAAAAACTTATGCATAGAACTCTTAGCTGAAGTCCGCCTATAGGGAGGAGGACAAAGACCCCAAAATTTCACTTTCCTTACTGTCCTAAATGGCTACTATAAGACGTGCTATAGGGTGCCGCCATTAATGGCGGCGGGACCGAAACTAAATGCAGAATAACCAATCACCTTTATCTCTTTCTTTCATATACCAATCACAAGCCACTTTACGAATAGAACCAATGATCTCAACCGAGGAACATTCAACCAGAGGGGCGCCAACTTAGGACCAAAAGGAAAAAGACCTGATCTCCTATTAACGTTCGACTGGTCTTACACTACGATGGAATGTGCTCCGACTTTGTGTCAGCTCTTGGTGAACTGTAAGAAATCTTCATTATCTGGCATATACTACGAAGAAATAAAATTTGGTAGAAAAACCTTACCAATATTGTGCTTCCCCCATCTGACAACACTTCAACACTTTTCTGATTCTACAGCTTCAGGTAAATGAGGTAATTCTTCGACATTTGTTTGAAAGATGACGTTTATGATTAGTTAATAGAAGAAAGTCCTACTCAAATGGTAAAATAGACTCTTGATATATCTTTATCAAAGGATAATCAAATATTATTTTTATACGAATTAAGAAAACGTGAGAACTTACCGTCTTCCTTTTCTGAAGTATCGATGAGAAATGTGTATTTTCACACTACTTTGATATTCACCTTTCAGTTCCAGTTGAACCAGATATTTTCTTTATAATGTAACGAAATCAACACAGTTGTTAATATAATCTTTATTTTGTAGAAATATTTGAGATTATATCAATTGACCTGAAGGTATTACAGCGCTGATCTTCACTTGATAGTGTATGAGCTTCAGCAAATGAGATATTTCTACATTGATTGATTGAGAGGAGGTAACGCACCTAGATGAAATTCCGGCTGAAAATTTGGAGAAGAAAAAGAGTAGTCATCCTTCACTCTCATTGCCGCTAGGCAAATTTCATAAAACGAAAAAGAATGCATGGTGAAGACGCATAAATGAGCAAGAAATTAACAGACAAAACCTTCACGTACAAAGACTATTATAATGTAGACAAAATTGTCCAAGATTTGATAATGAGACAGAAAGTATTTCTCAAGAGAGTCTGAGTGTCAACCAGTAAACGAGTTCATATAGAGGGAATTTTTATTTTCCTTCGGTATGTCGGTGGGATGACTATGACAAGGAGGGCCATTGACACGAGTTTAGTACGATCCTTGATGTTTAGGGTTCTCAACAACAGAGACGGTTTGATGAGAGTGGGAAATAGCATGGAAAAGAAGGCAATCGTGCAGATATAGAAAAAGAGATTCATGATGGAAATCAGTGCAACGTTACGTGAAGATCCAAGTCGAATTCGAGGTGAAACTGATCTCATGTTTGATATTTGAACTTCTGGCTCCTTAGAGTACGCCTTTAATTATTAGGTGGACGTTCATAGAAGGATGATGAAATGGATTGAGATATGTTGCAATCGTTGTATTTGTATTCCCAAGTAGACACTTTTGGGCTGTGTCCCATGGAAGGTATATTCGATAGGTAACTTCCTAAAGTAAACAGATTTGAAGTAGCACTTCTTTAAGAGAGTGGAAAATTTAAGCTAAACGTACCTTCAAAGAACTAATAATCTTCTTAACGTCTAACAGGACAAAAGTTGAGTTGATCTAAATACACACTGATCAAAAGGGTGGAAAAAGGAAAAGAAGAAGACATCGAAGAAGAATTGAAAGAGAAGGGAACAAGCGCCAGCACTTACGAGTGGAATCTGGTTTGTAACAAAAGGACAAAATGTAGTGTGACTGGCATTGGAGTTCTTTGGCCGTCAGTTGAACAAGCAACAAATTATAATCGGTCAATTAGGTTGAAGTACTTTTCTAGTTGTCTGGGTGATTAATGAAGGTGAATTTTGATGTAGTCCAGTAAAGATTTGTTCGAGGGATGCAAAAAGTAATCCCCATATAAGGATCTTCAGACTTTTGAATAGGTAAGAACATCCCAAACAATTAGAACACTGACAGATCATTTCTGAAGTACTTGCTCAAATTAATGCAAAGGCCACTAATTGCTCTCATAAAATCTCATTAGTTCATATTTTCCCTTTTTAAAAATACTGATCATAAATAAGACTAAAAATGGAAAACTTCTTCTTAGTCACACACCGTAGGTATTATTTCCTGCGTAAATGTTTGAAGGAGGGCTTCTGAAAGAATTTCCATTATTTCATTTGGAAAATGTACCGACATTAAAATTAATTAACCTCCGCTGTTTAGAGATCTTACACTCGATGGCAATAAACTTGGTGGGGACGTACTCAGAATTTCCCCAGGAGAGCACTGATTTCAAATATTTAATCACGCATGTGATATCAAAGGGAGTTTTCACAAGGTCACCAGAAATAATAGCATTCGATCGGCACTCACTGCCTTGATACATTTAGTAATTTTTTCTCACACCGATACTTTTCTTAAAATGTGACTTCGGAGAGAAGTCGCAGTGGGTTGAGAAATGCAAGATGAGCTGGTGGAATTAGCGATAACTTGAAGTGAGGGAGGGATTGAAAAATGGAAGGGTGTACATTATCAGTGGGTCCTGACGCAGCAAGAGGGATAGGATGTATAGAATGTGAGTTAACCGGGGGGTTTACATTGTGGAGGCCAAAGCGGACCGGCTTCAACCTATCGATACTCACTGAATCCTTTTTACCATTGCGATTGAATACGAAGAACTTTGGTTTGTGTTTCAGGACTTTGAAAGGACATCATAAAGCTGTTGTAGAGGTTTCTTTACGGCATCCACTAGAACAAAACGAAGGGGCACGCTAGTAAGTCCTTATGGGTTTGTGGTGACCTATCATTTAGATGGGCTGGCATTAGACGAATATATCTGAAGTAATCTTTTAAACACTCAGCATACGACAGAGGATATATGTTTTCGAGAGTCTAATCTTGAATAAGTTGCGATTATTGTGAATTTTAGCTATTTTAGCCATTAGCAGTTGTGTGGTAAGCTGTGATTCGGATGTGTGTTGATCAGAGGAGATGATTCAATTGTCGAATTGCTATTCCTTATCCGGAGTGATTGTAGATACAGCACCGAATATAGATATGCAAGACTCCAGAAGCCATAAATTAAGAGTAGGTCTCACTCAGGGGAACGAAAATGGGCCAACGCATAAAACTATCAATACCAGTTAGGATATGGGAGAAAGATTTGAATGGTTGGAGGAGACCTACTATATTCACGTGGATATGTCGACAACGATCATCAGGCAATGGAAATAAAGAACGTTTTAATGAACCTACCTAGCTTGACAGGTGAGACAATGTTTAGCCCATAGACGAATATCATATCCAATGTTTTTTCCCAGATGAAGTGATCACTTCATAACTGCCAAAGTATTAAATCAATTGAATATTATCAACATTAATTCCTAAATTACACTGATCTTGCTTTAAATCATTTAAGAAATTCAGATGTTGCAGGTAACTTTACGAGTGACGGGTAATTTGTGCTACTAACTATAATTAAGTAGAATGTTATTAATATCCATAGTAGTGCAAAAGTTTTAACCGTTTTTAACAGTTGGAAGTTGATTTACAGAAACCCTAACAAATGATTAAACGCAACGACAAGGTGGCAAAGTCTTACTTCATCTAATTTTAGATTCAGGTTGTACGATATATACTAAATGAGTACTTCACGTCCCTTGGTTGCTTTTCTACGATGATACGTCCTTACTGATCGTTATTTTAGCCATTATGGTTGGTCCTGCCGCTTCAAATCATTTTTTCTTCCAAAAATTAATAAGGCAAAATGATTTTACATAATATTCAACAATGTATGGTTTCAACGTAGCAGATATGAGGCAGCTACATCCTTGAGTAATAGCAGAGTTCCGTAAGCTGAGTAAGTAGTGTCTCGAGTAACACTTGACAATTCGCTCCGTTTGTTTAATTCGCAGGTTAATTCGAGAGTAATTTATTTGTGTTTAGATTTGACTGACCGGTAGATTAAACCGAGAGATTAGTCACCCTACGTTCTCTGGACATTAGCCGTTACATAAGCTCTCAACTCTTTGCGACAACCGTTTTCGCCACCTGGCCTCCAAATTGCTGGATTATCATCTTATTTCACCCTCTAGCCACTCAGTTCTTGATTTTTCTGTACTCATCCAATCTTTAATTTGCTTATTATAAATAGTCAAAACTTTTACTTAGTAGACTCAATTCTGTTCGGTATTTAAAATTCAATTTATACTCCTATCATTTACATTTCAATTCCTTTTTTGAATACTTTTCAACAGTTGCATCCACGTTTCCTACTATAGGCAAAATATTCGAATAGAGAATAAAGCGAGGAGGGTATGTATAGAGATATGTAATGGAGTCCGGATGTGAAGTATCTTATCTCCGTTGAGTTCCGAAAGCACTGAGTTGTCCGCTTTTCATAGAGACCTAATTCACTTTGCAATCTCCTAACATTCCAGAGCTTACTTTTCACGATTTCTGTGTGAATTTATATCCTCAACCAGTTTGCTGACGAGGTTATTTAACTGACTGTTAGATCATACCGCACTGATTCATTTGTGTCTTCATCCAGCCGATAAGTTGGTGGGCGCGACTGGCAATAGCATTCTAACACAGATGAATTTTTATAATGTTTAACTCAATAGACAAATTCTTTTACTGCCTTTTCTCCACATTAAAAAGATTCCTAATGCATGTTGTGAGGATTTAACAAGGCGGTTATCTGTAACTTAAGAAGGAGTCAAAGCAATGTTAACTTGTACACTAATTAAATTAAATCAAAATACAAGATAATAGGACAAAACTTATCAAACCTCCGCCTAGAAAAAAAATCACTGACAAGATTCATCACGGAAAAATGATATCGTTAAATTAAATATATGCATTCCTTTTTTGTTCTGTCGAAGTAGTATGTGATATGCACCGTAAACATGTAGCGTAAAAGGCTCATCGAAAGGCTTATCTAACTGAGCAAAAGATTGCGTGGCTATCAAATTAATAAAATGTGGAGACTTATTTATTTATAAATATTATAACATATAATTTAATATTTTTTATAAATTTTGTACAATTTGAAATATGCAGGTGCTTCGCTCTAATCGTCTTTAAATTTGGATCAGTGATACTTTATGGACATTTGTAGCCGATGCTGCACCAATAAGCCTTTTTGCTACAGCTAGGTCGTCCTCCTAAGCAGTCCAGACAGCGTCTAGCAGAGTCCTCTATTATCAATTTGCCCCTGAAATTAGCTAGGCTACTCCCAAAGTAGCGAGAACAAGAAAGATGTTGAGTAGAGAGGGTTTATTGCTCCGTATGAGATGAGATAGTAAAAATGTTATCATCTGAAGAGAGCTCCTTATGAGTCGCTGTCCACGAGCTTGGTCCTTAAATACAAACAACGCCAAGCTGCAGGGATAGTGACTGTTGATTGGTTGAGGAGGCTTCTGCAGGCGAAATCCACACATTGTATTAACTAAAAATCTTTTTATTCCGTAGTAAGGAAGATGGGGTTAATGTCACCGACCAATTCCTGATGGACATTGTCAAGATTAGTGAATTTTGAATAGGAGACCTGTGGCTGAATTCAGCAAATCATTGAACAAGTTTTAGAATAGGAACAAATACCGTACCAACGAAGTGAATAGAATCCAAGACTTTAATTACCGATCAATGTATTGCATTCTAAATTAATATGCCAGAATGCATGAAGATAACGTATGTTTGGTTAACTGTATGCGGTTTCCGAAAGATAAGCTTGTCAAGGGATGGCATTTCTTTATCACATAAGGAAGTGAAATGACGCTGAGCGTAAATGTTTAATAAGCTAAACCAAAGAATTAATTCCGAATTAAAATTTCACAAAGTAGATATAATTGACCGTTACCGGATTTAAGTTTTTAGACAGCTTTTCAATAGGAGCTCATCGTCATGCATGATTCAGTGTCTATCAAATTCCAGCAAGCCGTTGTTGGACGCAACACCCTTTCTTTTCACAATTTAGTAGCCATTTTATTATCTCTAAACTCCCAATAGAGTTCTCCACTGTCTATTAATTATTCTAAAGGTAAATTTTATACTTATAAATGCCCCTGGTTGGACTCCTACGTCCCAGTCTCTACTAGACAACATCCTGCTCTAATCTCAGCTCTTGCCTTTAGGTGTAATTAACCAACTCCTACAGCCAGGTCATACAGGCAGCTGATATCAGTCTGCAACTCCTAATACCCATTGCTTTGTTCTTTCTATCACTGGCTTCTCATTTACCTTCTACATTTACATTTCCCTCTGTATCATTCTTTATCTCTATTTTTTCTCATTTTAATAATATCCTTACTGAACAGATGATTTCGTTTTACTCACTGAAACTATATTTTCGATGACCTTACGCTTATCCTGCCACTGGACCTCTAATCCTATCTTCTAATAAAGCCACTGTGTGGCAAATAGGATAACGTGCATATGAAAGAAAATCAGATTGGAATGGTTCAGAGATTTACGGGAGAATAAAGTCAAATACAAATGAATAAATGAAAAGATAAGGCAAATACATGAATGATAAAAGTCAAATAAGAGATTGGATTTTGATGTTAAGAAAAGAGGCATATAAATACATTCCTGTAGCTTGTACAGTTTTTGCATTAAGCGGCCTTTGAAATAAAATCCACCCGAACTTAATGAGTTTAAACATCTTTCGAATGAATAGACACCAATCCCATTGGATTCTAATCGTCCGGGGATTTAGAGTGACCTTGATTCACGTGTAATTTACACCTCGCATATTATCAATTTATTGCTACTTGAAATGCAAAATTTCAATGAGATTAAAATCTTTCACTTAGAGTAAAGATAATTAACTGATATAAGTAGACTCATCATAAGCATTGCAAAATTTACCACGTTTTCAGTCCAGATTTGTTCTATTTTAAATAGCTTTAACTGGAAATCTGGAATTCTGTTTCTTTAATCTAGAACAGGGGAAATTAGAAAGCGCAATTCTTTTTATGCAAAATTATGGGAAAATGGAAGAGTATTCAAAACAAAGTCGAAAGTTATGGGAAGCCAGTCTAAGTAGATCACACAGCTGTTTAGAAATTTAATAATCAATTACAGTTAAACTTGATTTAATCTAATACGCACATAGCGATGAAAGTAAAATGCTTTGTTTTGGTGCTTAAATTCCTTGATTATGTACTTTTAGGCTACTAATTCATTTAAAATATACCCTCAGTTACAGTTAGACCCGTTTTACATGAAAAGATCTTGAAATTACTATCTAATTTGAAATTTGAAAATTCAAATTCCCCCCCTCCCCTCCTCCTCCTCCGATTACTTGCTTTGAGTATCAGGCATGAATAAAAATTCTTTTGTCTGCATCTTAACACAACTGACATTCCGTATTCTCTCTTTCATTTTATACTACGCGTGGAGGAAAAATTTGGAGTTGTTTATTTCTTCCATGTTAATGAAAAATACCGTCTCTCCTCTCCCTCGATAGGAAGGGAGTCATTCTCCCAGTTACTAATTTTACACAACTGTCTCTCTTAACGGCGAGGATCTGCTTGCAATAGAAAAAAAGCAATTTCAAGGTCATATGATAAATGCCCTTAAAAGTTGCACGCTAGAGGATTGTTGAGGGTGATTAAGTTATTAGACCGAATAATAAATCTGAAATTAAAAGTAAATTAGTACTTAAATATATCTGAACACATAAAAATATTTTTTTATTGTTGTCACTTCACAGTATTATAAAATGCCAAAATATTAATCCAAACCATTACTTAATATAAATAATAATGGTCTTATTTAAAGCAATCTCTATTCATTATTATACTAAATCTTAAATTCTTAGTATTTTATTTAATTTAAGAAATTTTCTTCTTTATTTATTCATCAAAATTTTATTGCGTGCACATGCTTAACCTGGTAGCAGGACAGAGCACTCATTTAGTACAGAAATTAACAAAAAAAGAAAAGTACGAATTAAAATATATGTGATTCATTTAATTAATTCATAAATTTACAAATGATTTCACACTGAATATTGTTTGCTCATTCTCCCTAAATGGTTGGAGTGGGAATAAAGAGTCCACGATTTTATAGTTAAATCTAAAATAAAACCAAATTCGGAGAACGAACTTACGTGATTCAAAATTGTAGGTCCATCAATTTCTAAAAAATTGCAATTTTTACTCTCCGTTTAATTACAGATCAACGATTATGCTTATTTTTCTAAATTCTTAAAAGATCTATCAAGAGATGCAATGTTATTATTAAGAGTATAAAAAGCGTTCAAATGCAAGTTTTTCTCATCCTTTTCACTTAGTTTCCGATAAAGTTTTGTTATTTTTAACAAGAGACTCAATAGAGCTCATGCATCTTCGGTTTCCAGAGTAATCTAAATTTGCTATGAAGTTCATTGTATAACCTTTAATAAAATCTGATGTCAATTTTTTTTTATTCAGGTTACCAATTTTAGTAGCTCCCAAAAAATAAACCCAGCAACTGTGGCCTATCACCATTGGTTGATACATTTAGTCACCGTCTTACGTAATACACGCGTCACAGCTTCACGTCTATTGGTCTGCCGCAAGAAAGCTTATTTGTGCCCCATTCATATTCATGTACCTGTGCTGTGGAGCTGCTAAAAATTAATTTAGTTAAATCAGGAGCTATATTATACACTCTTATTAAGTCAACACTTGAATGAAATTTCATCTTTAATTTATCTTTATGAAATAATCTGTGATTAAGTGCTAAAAAATAAAGTTAGACACCTTGTCATCTTGATTACAGATAAAAGAAGGAATTAATGGTATACAGACCAAATTAGAATTTTGGGAAAGCTGTTTCCTTTTGAACAGAAAAAATGATTTTGATCTAATATTAATTAAAGGGAAAAGCTGAAAATGAGGAAAAATTAATGAAAGTAAATTTTCTGAATTGATATTTCACTAATAAAAATCCGACAACTCAATCGAGGTTTCTTAGAACATATTGTTTTTGCAATGAGTTTCGGACCCATGATAAAAATTTGCCATATCATTAGAAGCGTTTGGTGTCCGGGCCTTCACATCAGAGTAATTGAAAATATTAATATGAAATACTACTATCAAAATTAATTTATTCCTTCCTCATCCATCTCGAGACACCTTAGCATCATTTTTAAGAGAATTTTCAGAAGAAAATAGTGTAGAACCATAAGAACTAAATTTCATCCCATAGAAGTACTTCATATATTGTGTTTATTAAACTATGCCTGACAAGTATTGTTTCCACTGATTAATAATTATCACGCTAGTCTCATCTGGCTCCTTATAACTGTAAAAAGATACAACTCAATCGAAGAGGCATGGCCAACCATCCAGTCAAAATAACTGTCCATGAAGTGGTGAATATCGCGTACATATTCTCACCAAGAAATCCAGGAATCAAATTATGAAAAGTGAGCTTGATAACATTTGGAAATTACCGAGTGAATTTGGCCCCAAATGCTTTCGGAACTCGCGCAAAGTAAGAAGCTTGCCTATTCCTATTCTATCTCTCTTTTATCTCTTTAAAGGATGAATCCCTGTGCGTTTCCTAAATTTTTATCTATGTCATCACTAATCCCTGAGACCTAATTATTTCGACCCCACAGTGGAGCTTGAAGCACTTGACCTCACTGTGACCTCAAACGTCCTGAAGATAACCATCGTGTGTCCTCAGGTGGTTTATTTTAACTATCGGAATAATCTAATTAAGTGGTCCTTGGATGAGCGTTGCTAGGGCTCAATTTCCCCGCAGCAATGCTCGAAACCATTCCACCTATTTATGCTATTCCTTCTACATGAGACACACCATACACACAGACGCATACACGCTTGTTAATTACCTGCTCCTATGCTTCCCTCTTAGCTCCTCTGTCCCTCATCTCTCTCTTACCCTCTTGGGCCCTCAGCGTGGATCAATACACTTTGGCCTACAATATTCTTGTATTGTACTTTTGAAACTGTAATTAGATGGTGCTAACTGCCGACCGTTGGTCGTTACCTTAACTCCCGACACCTTACTTGAATATTTTGCCATTTTGCGTGTTTAAATGCTATCCCATGATTAAATTTGTTTCGGTTTTTTTGCATTTCCAGGAGTAAGAATAACGTACTGATTAATTTGCAACCACAGATAAATTGCAACAGAGGCTTGCGTCACATTGGTCAAAACTGTTAGCATATCAATATATTAACCGAGAGTAGTACCTCTAAAAGTTCCTGCTATAGAAAATACACATCGTATTGATTATTAAGTGCCACTACTGAAAGTTATAATTTATTAAGTGAACAAAAATATCAAAAAACCTAAACTACAATTGGTGTAGAAATATACCAACTGAAATGGTAGTTTTTGACGGATTTTGTCAAAACTTCAAAGATAATGCTAGAATTTTGCAGAAAAAATAAGTCGGAAGTTTATTAAAGCAGACATCGGAGTAGTATGAAAATATTGAGAGAAAACTGAAAGAAGTATTCAAACTGGAGGCAATTTTTCCAGTCCCATAAAAAAGGAAATGTATATACAAGATAAAAAAAGTAGATATAATTAACATAATGCGGGAAAATTAAATATCTTTTAATTAAACTGAAAAGTAATGATTACTGTTCAAAAAATTAAGAATTGAATTTCACTAGAATTGGAAATCTGAAGATCCTGTAATCTATTGCGGTGGGAATTCAGTAAATACGTGAAGTTATATTATACTATACATATTTCTTGAATGTTAAAAATATCACGACAAATATTAAAAAAGAAAAGTTTTCTTCTATTCTACAGATTTCAACACCTTCGGAGCTGTGAATTTCACTATTTTACTGGCGGAAAAATGAGATAGACAGGTTTTAGTAAACTTTAAATGCATTTATCTGTCATGATGTATCAAATAGCTGTGCTTTTTACCTATTTGTGTGTTGCATTGTATCATCAGTCTACACTCCATAGAGATTAATAGTAGATGGTTGAATATATATTCAAGAGTTCAAACCACAAACAAGTACAATCCATCCAAATATTTCCTCTGAAAAATTAGCCGAGGAATACCGTGAAAAGAACAAAGATAATCCCACTTACCTCCAAGTCATGCCTTCGAACGGCGACTTAATTTCTTTCCTCTGAATAATTACAGATTTAACCTGAAATGTCAAAATTATTTCATTAAGCGAAAATACTGACCCGCTTGATGTTTTAGCAACTTCTATTATATAGTGAGCTCATTTGATCGACAAAAATTACTAGATAATTTTCGAAATAAAGTGCCTTTCTGAAGAAAGACGTAAAAATTTTAAATTTGCATGTATGGTGGAGAGATTGGAAAGTAGAATACGAAGATTTTTTACTTAAAAAGATTTTTAAGTGGTAACAAAGAGAAAGACTGAAAAGGGCGTGGAGTGTGGAAGAAGCATTTAATGAAGTCAGGGCGTCGAAAGTCTTATTTGAATTCTAAATGCACTGATCTGTCCTTTTCTCATAAGGAGTAAAGTTCATCGAAATATTTTTGTAGTGATTTTTGTCTCTGTTTACGGGCTAGATAATGTCCACGATATTCATTGAACAGGTTGGTCTTGTTTGCGTGATTTGCAAATTTACATTGATTCATTTGTACCCCTCGAAGCCAAGAGCAGATAGATGAGGCTAATTTTGAATAGTGGGTATCATTTGGTTCATTTTTTACTAACTAAATTCGGAATTTGCTATAGACTTTAATGATTTTTTAAAATTGGGGAGGTGTTATTGGTTGTTTATAATGATAATTTGTAAAAACCTATGAATTTTAGGTAATATATTAGTTATAATCGAAACGAAGCTCTTTTCGAGTCTAGAAGAAGGAAATATTTCAAGGCGTGAGGATCTAAGGGTAGGGAATTAATAAAAGCAATTCGAGCCCCTGAGATATCTCCAAATTTCACTTTTCTCTGGAACTATAATCATTTGTGTATTATGTTAGAATTAATGATTTTCGCTCCTTTAAACGCTTCGATGCTCAATCTAATATTTCCTCCAAGTCATATTTATGCAATCTGATCGAGCCTAATTAGTGGAATTACAACAACAGCTTTCTAAATTACAATTGTTAATCTAATTTCGGGCTTATTTTGAACTCTGCCTATCTCTTTTTTGAGCGTCCCGTTTTCCTTCTTCATGATTCTTGCATCCTAATCATGCTTTCCGCTATTCGTTTTATCTATAAGCCTCTTTTATTAATCGCACATTTTAATAGATGACTTACCTAGCTTCGCATATCTCCCCATGCTCAACAGGGGAAGGTTAAGTGATCACTAAGTTATTTCGATTGGCTGAGCGGAATAAGTAAACACAATTTCTGGTTTCTTAAACAAAAGCATAATAGATTTTTGTTTATCCAAAATTTTAATAACAATCTTTTTGACCGTTTTGCCTGAGATTTTAATAGATTATTTAAATTCCTAGGTACCTTCCAATGTATATTACATGAATCCAAATTTTTAGCACATATTGTTTATTATTCAATACCATAAAATTAATACCGTAGATCTATGAAGCATTAAAGTAGTGGAGCTTAAATTAGTTCCAGAGCCACCTAAATGAAAGTTTTACTAGCAATCATATTGGGGTGAGCACCTGAAATATCTTCAACTTGGAGACTTTAAAACTGCTCGATAGTACCAATGACTGCTCAGGCTACTCTCTTAGTGGTGAGGAACCACCTGGTAAGTTTACTTAACAAATATATAAAAACAAAACGGAGATATTATTAGAAATTTTATTGATAATTTGACAAGTAGGAGTCCAACTGGAAATCCATCTGGATTTCAGGATAGAGAATTTCGGTCAGATGAATAATTGCGCTAGAGTATAGGAGTCTTATTAACACTGGATCAAACAGAGGTAGATGTCGAGACAGACCATTCGGATTCAGGTCTCTTGACTTAGAGACAAATATTGGCAACGACATTGTACCTTATCAATGCATAGTCCGGATTCCGTCTACTGACTAGTATCAACCAGCACGTTTGGTCCATTTTGATTACTGAATGCGCACCGATGTATTTCAAACATAATATCCTTGACCTGACAGAGATTTCTGTCAGTGAAGCTTAAGTAGATTATTCAAAATTATCTAGCATCTGATAGCTATTCTAACAATAAGTTATCTGTATAAATCATCCCTCACTAATTAGATCATGAGTTCTATTTATATATCTAGAAAGTAGTTTGCATTAACCCCAATTTCCGACAAATTAATCTGATCTACACTGGCGTCTTAGCCGGTTAAAGTTGACGAAAATTAACTCTTCGTGCTTATATTTTTACAAATTGGGGCATTAATAAAATGTATAAGAGATGGCGCTTTTCACCAGTAACAATTCAGCAACTATGCATCTCACTTTCAAGGATGTTATTGGATTTTTCATACTCCCCTTAATAAATTTTCACCAATAATGAGGCTTCAGTGAAATCCACTGAACCACCATTATATTTGTACTAGTTCATACTAGAGAGTAGAGACTAGAATAACAACTAACTTCCGGGCTGAAGGAGGTTTAAATACAAATATCTACGATCACGTCTAATCGCGGTATTATAATTATTGAGTTGATATCGATTGGGCAACAGTTGACAATTCCACATAAACCATGTGACAGCATGTGAACTCGCGAAACAGCAAAATAGTCTAATAGTTGTTGAAACGGGGAGAATAGTGGTATAAAATCAAACCAGAATATCAAGAGTTTGTTTGGATTAGAGTAAAAACTAACGGCTGGTAGCTAACTCCAGGAGCAACAGGACCAAGAGCTGACTAGGTCAAAATGGATTGAACAAACCACTATGAATATTCAAGCGAGGAAGAGAGAGCCGAGGAAGCGTAGGAGCCGATGTATGACAAGCGTGCGTATATACGAATGGAAATACAAAGACAGTTTATGTAACTCATTTACGCGTGAGAACATGTGTGAAAATGTACTCTAAACTGAAGCGAAGCCGATATAGAAAGGGGAAAATTGATGAACGCGTTTAGACATAACAGATAGAGCCATAAAGACATCATTGAGGCTCGTAGACGAAAAGCCAAGGTATTGTCACAGAGAATGCCAATAAGGAGTTATTCCGGAAATGGAAATTTTTCAAACCCAAATTTTTCAAACTTATTTATCATGATTTGACCCCTGGTTTTCAGAGTGAGTTTATGTAATAAGTGATATCTATGTTCTGCTGATCAGTTGGGTTAACTAAATGGTTGGTCGTACTACTTTAATTCATTTGTGTGCCCATCTGCTTGGTCAGAAATCATAAGATCAATGCTCATCGGTTCATACCTAGTGGCAACGTTTGTTGATTCTTGTCTGTAAGATGACGATAGAATGTGAGTTCCAATAAGAGAACATACAGAATATCTTCTACCCAAGTTAAATGCGATTAAAAATTTGAATGGATGTTTTCCCTCCCTGATGAGCTCAAAAATTTACGCAATTTATGTCTCTAATTTGGAAGTGAATAAGAAAGTGCAAGAGGGAGGCATTAAATAGGTAAATTTTGTTTTAAATGTCATAAATTTTAAACGAATTTAAGTGAAAATTAACAGTTGTTTCATTTTCTTTCGGTTGACATACTTTTCAGAACATTTTTGACCCCCATCAACGTTGAAAGTGATTTAAATGGATTCGGACCATGTGTGATGCAAATTTTAATTAAATAAACATTTTTGAATTTAATTTAAGAAGAAAATCGGATCCTTTTTATTTTAAATAGAATAAAACTTCTGCAATAAGTTAAGGGATTGATAAAAAATTATTAAAGTTTGGTGTATTTATTAAAAAAAAAAAAACAAAAAATCGTGATTAAGCATTTGCACACAGATTAACAAGTTTAATTTCAGGTTTGATTCTTTTGAGATATCTTTGTATTGTACTTTAATTACACAAATCTAGACATTTGATAAGAAAAATTTCGAGATTCGAGAGTGAAATATATCAATGTTTATTTGATAATACAAGAATAATACGTTTTCATTAAAATCTATTCATCACTTATCTTGTACATTGGGATGTTTCATACCCTATAAAAAGGAGAGCTATCGGAAAATTTTCCTTTCGACTGCCATTTTTAACCTATTATGTGGTATCCGGGTTCTCAGTGATACACTGCTTTAGAGACACGGGGATTTGAGAATGCTCAATCTC
The DNA here is from genome assembly GCA_900708905.1 of Hymenolepis diminuta. Classification (NCBI taxonomy): domain Eukaryota; kingdom Metazoa; phylum Platyhelminthes; class Cestoda; order Cyclophyllidea; family Hymenolepididae; genus Hymenolepis; species Hymenolepis diminuta. The sequence goes on along the minus strand of CAADRB010000051.1, from coordinate 852,519 downwards.
CAACTCTCTTCGAATGTGTCTTTGTAATAGCGTTAAGATCTATCTGGGTCACATCGATCGAGCAGATGGAATAAGTCAAGTCACTCATGTCACCGGATCAGCCACCCCCAATTTATTTTTAAGTAAATTAGGTTTATATACAAAACATTTCTTCGTTAGACGTCAGTCATGTCTCGGCGTGATGATAGACACCTTTTTTGGTATCTGTGTGCAAACACGCAAACATATAGTGGGACCGTCTGTGGAGATCCTATCGCCAGTCAATCATTTCTAATCACCAGGTTTTGATAGACATCTGTTGACTATAGCAGTCTACTTCGTCTTTCCAACCAGTTGTAAGTGACATAATATGAAACTGTGAACTAGCCAGACGTGTTCTCTCTGAGGTCTTCTGGGTTTTTGTACGTAGGTTCCAATACATTACACATTGCGAGCCAAAGATTGAGTTGAATTTCAAAATGTGAACTAAGAACAAGCTCTTAACTGGCAAACTGTACCCTCGTTAATCATATTTGCATAACTTAACCCGTATAATCACGAATGGCTAGGAAATAGGGTAGAACTGATCTTTTAACAAAATATTATGACAGGTTTTGACATATGCTAACCGTGAATATGAAGGAATTATGCAGAACTGTCAACGCTGACTTATTTTTGCATAAAGTAATGCATCATGACATGCACATACCTATCTTGATGAATGCAAGCTGAATGATAGTCCAGAAACTATATTTATTGCAATTTGGAAAAGGTGACTGTTTCAGAAAGTGGATATGCTAAATAAGTGACGCGTTCAAGACCACAATCTGCCCCACTTTAGGCTGTCATCAGAGAAAGACTTCAAAATAACAAAATATTGCATAAACTTTTCGTACTATGTTTTAAGAATTAATAGGACCCATATCCTAATTTCTATACGTACAAAGACTCAGAAAACCTCGAAAAGAATACGTCTTTGCTCGATCACATCGCACTATATTGGACCAAGTATCAACCTCTTTCGATAGACGTATGAAATATACCTTAAGACAGAGGGGATTCAATTATACTCGACTCTCAAAGGAAGTTTACCATTCTGTTAGTCATTGAAAGCCAAGACACCGCAATTGTTAAATATCTTTCATTTTGACCAACTGTTGTTTCATAAAGGTGATTAATGTCTGGACAGTCTCCTAGCTATACAAATAAAGTGAATATCAAGCTTTTACAAGAATTTGATTGATAAGATGTATTGGATTTTAGCTGAAAGGAAACCTAAGTGTTTATGCATCGTGAGAGTCAGGATGTTTTCCCCATCAAGCTATAACGGCTTAATCTTCAAAATTCTACGTTAATAGAAATCTCTTCATTTCAGCAAACAAAAGGAAATGATTTCCTATGAGATATTTTATAAGTACCAAAACAAATCAAAAATTTTATTTTGATGGAAAAGTGGACAGAGTATTTAAGATAATATTTCATAAATTATTTCACAACTTTACGTGTTTTCTAGGTCATCGCAATCCGCTGTCTTATTATCTGTTGCCGGACATTTGACGTTGGTTTAGAAAAATAATTTTGTGGGCTATTTGAACAAAATGTCATATTTAGGAAGATGGAGGAATATGTGATATTTTCGAAAAATAAACGATTTTGATATTGTTGCTCGTGTCAAAACTGAAAAATTACACACTTTAATTATATGAAGGCGTCTGAACGCCTTAACACATTAAAGAAGAAATGGAGTAGTCCCAGTTGGAAGTAGAAGCCAAAGCAATCTGTTAGAGTTCTGACAGGACTGATATTAGGAAGCCTATTAGAATGCTTTCGGCACATTCGAATGAGTACTCTTAGAGTACACGCAGTGTACTCGTAAGTTCATCCTTTGGGTTCCGGCGCTCAGACTTAGATATGAAAGATTACCAACGAAGATATCGTCGCTGCCTGTATCGGTCAATCAGTCCACTAATCATTTATTCCTAATCAACTTCTGTATAAGTACATCTATTTTCCTATTAGTGGACCAATGTCGAGCCTGGGCATAGAAGTCCAGTAATCAATATTTCATTACATGAGAGACGAACTTACGGTGCACCGAGTGCACTCCTAGCGTACGCGATCGGATGCACCGAAAATATTCGATCGGGAGTTCTAACAAGTGAGTTTTCGAAGTTCTCATAGAGGGCATAATTCACTTGGCGATAGTCTTCATATAGGCAGTGCTAAAATCTTTCTGATCAGTTGATCCATCTGAGCTGTTTGTTACGCAACTTTTTGACATACCTTAAAACAGAAAGTCGGTATAAGGCAATGTCTATTCTGTAATTCTTTTACTTCTTTGTTCGTTACTTCTCCGACATTCAAGACATATAAAAACGAGGAGGAGACCGTATTATATGTACCCTTTTATATTCTCTATATCAAATATTTCTTTATTGCTCAGGGGATCTTTTACTTTGTTCTATTCGACACCAATCGACTGAAGTTCAATCGATTTATTAGTTATTCTCTGTTTTGGTACATCCTCATTTACTCTAGGCATTGTCCAAAATTACGCTGTCATATTCTCTGTCCCTATAACTCAAACCCTATCTGTCATGAATAAACACGCTTGTCGATTCTTCTTTTTTTCTATAACTGTCCTGCTTCATCTAAAAGTACATCTGCACTTATGCCCTCACGCGTGTCCTTACCCAAGTGACTCATATAAACGCAGACTCACGCTTGTCATTTTATCTGATTGCACGATTCTCTCTCATCTCTCTCACCCTCTCAATTCATCATCGTGGTTTATTCAATACACTGTGGCTTACACAACTCTTTGTGTTCCACGTTTTGAAACTGTTGTTAACTGCTAACTGCAGTCTTAGTTTCTTCGATCTGGTTCTGGTTCTGGATCATTAATTCCTACAATTTGGCGACCCTGTAAGCAGTCACACATCTGCACAACGACAGCTATTAGTCTTAACTCCTATATTGATGACCTCGTTTCTTGTTACTCCAAAACAAGAATTCATTCACATTGAAAAATATTTAATGACAGCGATGACAGACTCTGAATTTCTCTCCGCCGAATATATTCGTTTGGCTCAAAATGAGTACTGAGAAATGTTTTCGTTTAGTATACTTTAAATGATGAACGAGACTTACCTGCACCACGAATACTAGAAACAATTAGGTGGTTTAATTAGGACACTTATCTTTACAGGTTAAGGCTAAATTACAAACAGACAAGTACAAATACAATAGTATGATTTGAAATCAGTTGTTATTGCTTGCTTAATACCCAGTCTTGGAGAACTTTTTCCGTCCTTTTCGTTCCATTAAGTTTTGGCGTATGCAACATTGAAATCACTCTGATAATTATTTTTCTTTGAGTCGATTCGGCCGTCATTAAAAGCACACAAATTTACAAATCTGCTTCGACTTAAATTGCAAGGAAATTTGATGCATTCCATCGAAGCCAGATAGATGTGATTTTTCTGCTCCCAAAATAGTTAAAACATTGTGGCACAAAAAGCTGACATACTGACAGCGAATGCTGACTGTATTTCCCTCATAATTTGATTAACATACAAAGTAATTAAGTTAATTTAAGTTCACTGTGGACCAGCGCAATTTATTTCGTTTATACTGTAGCAACAGACTGAAATAAGCCATTTTCCTATTAGAAGAAATGCTCATGTACGGTTGTGAGTAATAGCAGGGAAAGTTGTCAGAACTGGATAGTAATTCGATTTCACCTGTCTATTTTGAAAGGTATAATTAGCTGTTGTACTCGCTCAATCTTAAAATACGATTTTTAAATATAATGGGAATACAAAACGAATGGAAGAATGAATGTATACATGAAAAATCTACTTCGAATGGCAATCTACGATCTAATGCAAAGTAAAGCAAATGTGAATCCTGATGAGAAAGTTAGTACTTAAAATCTATTTATGTCAGTATCTTCACCATTAAAAGACAAGATGTATTAACTATAAATCGTGGCTTATGCCAATAATAGACTCAGTACCTCCAAATATGGAAGTGACACCACCCCAATCTTTAAAACTTGATTAATTCTTGGTGTAAGCCTTATACGAAAATACAAATAAATACGAATCAACACTCCTCGTCAAATAGACTTCTTGATGGCTTAGTTTTAGCTAATCTGACCACTCTAAATGCTCAAGAAGGCATTACGGACAAATCGGCACCAACCACAACTTGGATTATACGAAAAATTATTGGCTTATGAACCAAAACATCGTAATTTCAAAATCCGCCTACTTTTCAACAGAAAATGTTAAACATCATGCTATAGTCAGATCTTAGAAACGATTGAATGGACATAGTCAAATACCCTCATTAACGAATTTACCGATTTGTTTCGAAAGAATATTTAAATTTAACAATCACATGTTTTATAATATTGGCCTTAAACTTCACTGAGGATAATGCTTATTAACGAGAATATTTGTCATCAATTCGTTTGAAATTCCTAACGGGGCCATTCATAGTATTCAATCCTGACCACGAGAGACAAGCACCCTAACGAGATTCATCCACAGAGACTTAATACACCTCTTCAAAACGTATAATTGCAGAACTGCATTTGAAAAGGTTAGACTGACATTTTTAAAAGGCAACCAAGAGCAACACTGAGCCGACGGACATTCGTTAAAATAGTGAATTAGATTGATTTTGTCAATGAGATTATTTTCATTTTCTTAATTCAGATGAGATAGATTTTGGTTGGTGCTATTTCGAAATTCAGTCCTCTTCTTTACTTTTTATCGAAGTTGCTATGACAAAGATGATAGTGAAATAAATACTAGAAGTGTTTTTCAAATGTTCCCTTTTGATATCTGAAAAAGTTAAACATTAGATCTTAACTAGTAGGCACCCACCAAATAGGCATCCAAAATATTTGCACTGAATAGATAATAAGTAGAACCGTTAAATGAGGCATAAAATAGATTAAATGAAAAAATGCCTTTATTAAATATTTTCTGATAAAATTCTCGCTGTAAAATTTCGAATTATGAATGATGCGATATCCGAAGGTAAATCTAAGAAATTAATCTTGTATTTTCGTAAAATAAAGTGTTTCAAAAGCAAAAAGTAATTAAAAAGTATACACATTCTGAGAAATATATAATTCTTAATTGCTGGGATTGAAATAAGTGAAATATTAATCAGCTAATCAATAGAAGAAGAGCCTTGCTTAGGGGTGTCGATTTTCATTCAGAGACAGATTCTTTCCCATTAAACCTGCATGCAAAACTCACCAGTTTGTATCCAGTACTTACATTTTAAATACTCAAGTAGACATAGAGGTCAATAAATTAATACAAAAAAAATTCTTATAAAAGTAGAACTAATCCTGGGAGATATTTCATTTTGAAGACCAGCTAAATTTTGGACCTCATTATTCAAGGCTTGTTGAATTACCTAGATTGTTGTTCATGCCAACTCGATTCATTTTGTGTCTTCTTACGGCCGTGAACAGACATAGACAGAAATTAAATACATCATTATTGTATTTTCTTATACGTTTTTTTAGCAAACATTACGAGACTTACAGAAATTGCAGTGAAATCTTACTATTTCTTTCCTAAATATACTGAGCCAGTGATTTTCATTATTTTCATTACTTAGTTTATTTCACTTTTAACAGCCTTAAAAAACCAATTTGTTTTAAATAGCTGTACAATTATTACATAAATTTATATTTGGAAATATTTTTACAAATTCAGCACAATTTTTATCGTAATAAAATACTTTTCTGCAAGACTCGACGGACCTAGAAAATGGATTAATAAGTAACTTGTTATATAGCTGGAAAATTAAAAGTTATACAACGTAGAGGAGATTTAACATAAGTGTCAATCTACTTTTATCAAAAACTGTGGTATACAGTTTTAGAAGGTGCAAAAAAGAAGAAATATTCAAAGACCTTGTAAATGAATATAAAAATAATAAAAATACACAAATGTAAATTGAGAAAAATGAGAATGCTGAACGCTGATTGGTCGAGCCCTCAACTACCCTCGCCAGTAGTACAAAGACATTAGCATTGGAGTGCTACGACGAACCCACCTTGAACAACGGGTGAGGGTAGTCAGGTGCTGACATTTAATCATATTCTGCACTTTCTCGTCCTTGCATAAAGTTCACAGCTTATATAGGATTCTCGATGCGCCTTTCGTTCGCGACAGCCAATCACAAGTATGCGTGACTGCATTAGTTGGCGAGCCAATGAGATATGCGCGCTACACCACTTGAGCCAATGAAATTAATGCAGAATGTCAATTATGTATTTTCTATTGTCTAATATACGTTTAATCTCGGTTAAAAGAACAAAAACACATATATCCGGCTGACAAAATTTCAACCAATCTGTTTGGATACAAATTTAAATATAAAAATTTTCGCAAATTTAGGCAAATAAATTTTACATGTTCATAATCATTCGTGTAAATTTCTATTTAACCTTAAGACTGTATATTATAATTAAGAAAAAGTTAATAGATCGAATTCAAGCAAATTGAATGACTTTCAAACAAACGTGGGAGTGCGGCTCTGGTAAAAACTTGAGGAGTATTCAATAAAATAAAATGAAAAAATTAGAGTTCACTTTGATTGAACTCTAGTGGTCTATGCTACCTCTGTCATAAGAAGGAAAGATCTTGCTAGCTTGCAATCTAAATACTTTGTAACTCAGATAATGGGCGTAGTGGTACCACCTATCTTGTTTGATCAGACTTTATTAATTCGGGTTGGCGCCTTCTTCTACGTTTGGCCAAATTAGAACAAGATAAGATTTTTAAAATACAAGACTGCAAACTTTCGCTTCTGAAAACCATGAACTACGATTTTTCCTCAACTGTCGGTAAGGTAAGTTCATACCTCAAACCTTCAAAATAATAAAGAAATTTTCAAAGTGTTAAAGAAACCGTAACCTCAATTAAGGCAAAACATAAATCTTGGTTCCAAGCATGAAATCCACTAATTTGACTTTCTCCTTTCCCCATTAAACATGTAAACGACCTTTTGTCAAATTGGCTGAATAATAAAAAAATGAATAAAATATTAGAAGATTCCAATTGATGATGATTTTTCAGAAAACCCTAAAGCATAGTGTAGGAAATTTCGGAAGAAAACGAACAACCGAAATACGCTGGCAATTCTTTCTGGCGGCAAATTAACGCCTTTTATCAATTTTATTCTAAGCTTGCCTTCAAACCAAAGAATAGCAAAATATTTTTTCTTTTAAGGTCCGTTGGCTCATAATGAGAACATTGGGAAATATTTAAAAGGAAGATAAAAGTGAAAATATATTTGCTTTAGAAATGTAGATGAAAATTTTCACAAAATAATTTCGGAAATGTGAATGAAAATTTTAGTTTGATGAAAATGTAACAACCTGATTCACTACAGGATGGTCAGGTCGACCGCTTTCCAAATTTAAAAACCGACTATTCGAATCCAATGTTTTCACTAACTTCCAATGCTTATGGAAATTCTGGATTGCATAATTACATACAATTTCTTAGTCAGCCCCTCTTCATATAGCTTTCATCGTGTCCATCTGCTGAAAAATAGAGACTGCCATTTGGTATTTCACTTTTGAGTTCGCAGTGATTGATACTCCAGTGCCGTCACATCACGATTTCATTTTCAAAAGCTTATGTCACTGAGGGTGCGCATATTCAATCCCTCTTTAACACTAACTCTCAATTCACTATCTTCTCTTCCGTTCAAATCTTGCTCTGCCTTCTACAAAGAACAGTTTTAGGAAAGATTTAAATATTTTATATGTCCTATAGGAAGGGTAAAAATTGGATCAGATTGGCAGTGAATGATAGCCATTTCTAATCCCAGAGTCGGGAAAAGTTTTCTGCCCTACTAACACATAAGTCTTAGTGATAATATTGCTGAATAATAATTCTATCCATGATGCAAGTTAAGCAATAACCTACAAATTTAGATATCAAAGTTAACAAAGCGAGAAGAAGGAGTACTAATGTTTGACCTCAAGTTGCAATTAGCGCCTTTAGACTTTCTTGGTTATAAATATTTGACTGGAAACAGTTGTTGAATTTGGGAGTTTGTGATGTGTTTTGAAGACTATTAAGTTAAGACTGCTCAAAATGTCCGCTTTCACAACCAACCCATTCGTTTTCTTTTTGCGGATACATCTATAGAAGGTCACCCTTTCTTTTATACTTTGAGACTTATTTTGAGCCATCGAGTTTCAAAGATAACTAAAAGGAATTTTATACAAGTCAAGGCTAAGGAAATTCGATCAAGAGCACAAGGAATTCCTTGGCTTGGCTGGCTAAAACAAAGCTGCTTCAGACAGCCAAAAATTTTGATCACCGTCTGTACAAGTTTAAACCCCTACCTCAACGGAATTCGAATAAAAACAATGAAATCAAGACTGTCAATTGTATGCAACTGTTCAAGGAAAAAAAGCGATACTCTTGCACTATCGTGCAAATCCCTGTTTCAAAGGTGTAACGAGCAACAGGGACTTTAATTATCCAATCTTCGGATTATTTAAGATAAAAAAACGGGGACAATTAAAAAGCCACAAATATGAGTGTCATCTAGAATTTGTCACCACATTCAATGAAAATCTCTTCAGCAGACTAATTGAGAAGGCTGTAAGAAACCATATATTTTTGAACAGAATAACGAAGAAGTAAAATTCTATTTACCTGCGGAAAATTCTCCCTATCCTTTCCGCAATTCATATGCTACGTCAAAAATCATATAATAATGCAAGCTTTATAAATAAGTTGACATATTATCATATATACGTCGAACATTAGTACGAGATTACAGTTAATTATCAGACCTTAAAGGTAATATAAACCCGAAAATCACATTGATATCATATGTCAGCAGGATGATTTGCCTTTTCAGTAGGTATCGTTAATAGATTTTTATAGGATGTGGTTACGAAATTAAATGAAATCATCTCTCGTAATTATAATTAACCACAGTAATACAAAAAATACATAATATTAGTTATGAGAAGCAACTGAAATGGGTTGACTGAAAGTTCAATAGATGATAAAGGAGAGAGGATGAAGAAGGTGCTGGGAGCAATATCAAGGTATCAAAGGGTCTTACTTTATTTGATTTTTGGGTTCGGATTGTACCCTATTCACCGAACGAGTAGTTCTCGTTCCAAAATTCACGTCCAACGACTCGTCCCCGTGATTGAAGTAAACTTTTGTCAACCATGATCAGTGCCTATTGACCATTTTTAGTGATAAAGGGTTGGTCATATCACTTCAATTCGTCTTTTTCTTTCAAGGTTGAGAAGATAAAATGATTACGCATGATAGTCAGCAGCTTATACTCTTAACGTAGACTATATGAAATTGCTATAATTCCCTAATTTGAATTCATTTTTTGTGCTAATAGTTAAAAGCTCATAATTAGGAAAGCAAATATTTTTAAAATCAAACGGGTGGCCAATTTGTTAGGGTCGCCTAAAATTATGAATAAGTAATTGAGAGTCAAAAAAACGAACAGGGAACATCGGCCACCGAAATAAAATATTCCCTCTTGGGTTCCATAAAAACGATTTAAGAAACTTCAGCTTTTAGAAAAAATATTTTTAACTGTGTTTTCGGAGTCAAAAAGTACGCAGGAAGATTATTGTCCAGAAAATCGAATTGGTAAACTCTGAATGTATACTAAAAGAAACCATTGTCGTTATGGCAATCATGGTAATACTCATTTCAGGATTATTGCTGTCTCGTCCTATTATGAATAATTCTGTCTTTGTTTACATTAATGCATTTGACTGCTAATATTAGCTATTTTAGTAACCATGCAATTAAGATAAACGAATTTCATCAAAGTCATTGTTTTCTAATAAAAAAACTGAAAATTCTCTTCCACTTCAAATTTATTTTTATTTTTCATTAATATCAATATTACTGCCCAGCATTTTTCGACTTATTTCATAAATTTTCAGTTATACTGAGGATATAATTGGGATCAAACCGAAACAAATATATGTATTTAGTAATTTCAAGAGGGAGAGAGCTCAAAAATTAGCAGACTTAGCACACCTATTAAGTATATAACGATCGGTAAAGGGATATAGTGTGAATTGACAGAAGTCCGCTCATGGCTGTGAGAAGATAAAAAGGGATTCAATTGACGTGAAAAACCATTCTTTTCAATCAACTGATCAGTCAGCTTTGAGTGTTGCGGACATGAATTCACCCAGAAAGCCAGGGATTAGATCGTGAAAATTGAACGTTGAAACATTATGGCATTGCAAATTGATAATGCCCATACGAGAAAGTAAAGAAATTCAAAGAGTTCCAAAACTGTTCAAAATTCACTGCATTTTGACCTCCTATTCGACTTCTCGTCTCATCCCGTGGGACAATTTTAGTATTTCGCTTTTTCAGATGTATTTTAGAATTATAGTTAGTTGATAAAAACCGGAGAGATTTTTCTCCTAACAGACAAAATTGCAGGATACTATCAACCTATATGATTATATTGACTTATGATAGCTGGCATAACCCGTCAAAACCTTTTATTTAAAATTTTATGAACGCAACAGAAATTTAGCCTAAAATCTCAATGTTATAGCTATATTATCAATCCATATCAACAAAACACTTTTATGCTTTTGTTAATTAAGGTGACTTTTCAAATTAAATAATTGTTACGACCCCGTCAAGGCTATAAATTTTGCTTAGATTATTGGAATTCATGTTTGATCATCTTGATAACAACTACTTAATGTGTAAATTTTACCAAATCGAACTATTTTTTCAAACAGACGAAAGGATGCTACTTAAGTAGCAAAAATACACAATTACATTTCATTGCCCCAAAATATTTTCAATTTCATCAGAGCGGCACTCTTAAATGCGAGAGGAGCGAATATATTCCTCATTTTCATTTAAGTAGTATTTTAATCCAAAAAAGAGTTAGTGAGATCAGCGGTCTTCGCCTAATAAAATTATCAGCCAACATTTATTTGTTTACTTTGTTCGTTTTTTTAAGTTTAATGTCACTAAAAGTTTGATTTAAATATGTTTCAAAATATTTATAGAGTTCTAAAAAATGACAGTAATTTTTTTTCCTTAGCGTGTGAAATGGTTATAAATAAATTCGGAAATAAAGCACGTCAAAAACAAATCAGTTAAAATAGCTGGCCTAGATAACAACTTCGCTTTCATTCTGTCAAAATCACGCGTACTTTAGTTACTAAATTAAGTAGGTCTGATGACGAATAATCTGTCCGGAGAAAATAATACACTCGCTAGCCAATTAAGTCACAATGCGTAAGATGCGCTACAATTATTGGTTCAGGTTATCTAGCAGTTACCAATGACAACGCTAGGATGACGAATAGTCTTGCGCAGTCTTGCAAGGGCGGTCAATGATTAATTTCGATTAAAGTAGTCATGAAATCAAACTATAAAAATGTCTTTACCCCAATTAAAGTTTCCAGCGACACTAATCAAATAGAATTCTAATCGCGGTAACCTAAGCAATAAATTTCTTTGCTAATTGCAGAAGTTAAAATTGTGGTTACTAAAAATAGAATCGACATTCCCGAATGGGCTATGGGATATGCAAAATTCAAAAATCACTCACCAATTTGTCCCATAATCAGGTCATGGAAACTACTTACTATAAAGTACAAAAGCCACGAACGCTAAACAAAGAATGATTAATTGTGCATTTGGAAAAAAAAAACAAACTACTTGAGCGAAAAGACTATCGAGAAAAGATTATTATAAAAATATATTCGATTATTCTCAAGTGTGCAAAATTCAGGATTCACTTTTGACAACGGATAATTGATTGTAGTAAATTTACCCCAAATTACAGATATTTAGATTATAGAAATGTGTGTTTTCTGTTAACCAACAAAGAATATTATTCAAGAAAACGAATAAATGCAGCTATTCTCTTATAAAATTGTGAAGAACGTTAATACACTTCGAAATAATCTATAATATTAGTGCTATTAATTTAATAACAATATTTATGCAAAATAATTAACGAAATGTTTTAATAGGCTACTTACGTAAGTGGGCTTTCATCTGTTCTGATAATGCTCATTAGATGCCTCAAATACTCCAAAGTGAAGAAACGCAGGAAAAGCATGGTCTACGGCAATGACTATTCTTTGTTTCTAAAAATAGCTTCAGTCCACACTACCGCATGACACATCGCTGCGCTTATGATTGGTTCTCTTTCTCTTATTAAATTACTTTCCCATTGGTTCCTACTTTAGCCTGCATTGCCTGTTGAAATATTGGAAGTAGGCATTTAAAATTGGCCACATTTTACTACGAAAAACAAAATTTCGAATATTAATTAATTAACTTAATTTTTTGTTGACTATTTGATTTTAAACTATTGATAATATCATCTTTCGTAAATTGATATGTTGTATTTTAGAAAGGTAAACGGAGAATTTTTTGAAATGTCACTTTCAAACAGGAAAAATACAACCTTTCTTCCGGATATAGTGAGTCAAACAAATTATTTAGGCGTGTTAGACTGAAATAGTTATAACTCTACTGGAAACTTTAAAACGTAACACAGTTTGAAAAAAATTCCTTCAACAATTAAAGGTTAGACTCATAATGCTCGATTTATTGCTTACGGTGTATTCTCATGTTATTATGAATAATGTTCACCATGAGTTAACTCTGCTTATTGAGTGTTGCCAAGTTAAACACTTTACCTGTCAAATTCAGATATGTTAAGATAGTAAATATTGATTGATATCAGCCCTTGGATGGAGGAAAATGGTTTGAGTTGACAATACCGACAACTAGCCAAGAATTTGCTCAGTAACCCAGGTGACGAATCGTGAAATTTAAATTCTGAAATATGAATCAATCCGATTCCAAAAATCAAATAAAACAAGACACTTAGTACATCGACTTTGCTCTCAACCCCTTTTCGAACTCCTTCATTTACGGGACTTACTTTTAACTGATTTTAGTTTCTTTTGGAAAGTGATATTTTTTAAAATTTTTTGTCCTGTGTTGCTATTTACGAATTCAGATGATACTTCATGATAAAATACAGTATAAAAATAGCATTTTATAACGATATACGCTATTTTGCCTACTTGACGTTTGGGTACCATATGTGGTGACTTGATGTTTTATCTGTAATCTAACCGAATACCACTCTAACGTCAGCCTTTATATATTACCATGTGCTTAAATTTTAACCATAAACCTTAAACAGATACCACTTTTCTCCTTGCTAACTCTCATTCTTCCTAATAAAGGTTTTACGGCCTTTTCTTACATTTTTTCTAACTTATTTTGAGGTGAAAATTTCCTGAAGTAAAAGAGTTTAGTTAACCACTCGAGTTATCTACACTGGTGGTTATTGAATTTAAGCACTCTACCGGTAATAATACAATAATTTCAGCTGATAAATTTTTAAAAAAGGCTGCTTTAAATGGCAATATTAATTCCAATAATTTGGCTATCATCCTATATAGTCTGCTATATTAGAGGTCACGAGTTCGATATCCATCGGTATATCTGACAAATGACTAAGAGAAATAGCTACTTCCTTTATCTGTCGGCATTATCCGAGTTTTAAAACACTCTATCTTCTGACAGACTTGAAAATCATAATTAACTTGGTTTTTTACTGTAAAGTACTATGCGATGAAACAAATAGCAGTTTGTATGTTCTGACAATTGCTTGCTTATGGTTTTCAAGATCGACATTTATTCAAATGATTCTTAACTTGTTTATTTACACTTTTTTATATTTGATTTATATTTCATTTAGGCCTTTTCAGATCACTTTAAGTATGTATCAACGAATTTGTTTTCCAGTGACTGACTAGTATAAACAGTCGAGCAGTTTTCGTTTACAGCACTCTGCGACCAAATATGATTTGTGTCCCTTTGTCTGCTAATAAAAGGATCTTTCGGAGTTCTGACATTTTATAGTAAATAAGTCTACATCCTTTTGGGGTTATGACTGTCCTATCTACATTCCGGTAACCAGATAGCATGAGAATTTTAACTGTCTGTGTTCAGTATCACAGTTATTTATCCTTTCTCTTCTAAATTTGATAAGACTTTAGTGGCTTATGACAAAGCAACCAAATTGGAAAGCATCCAAGCATGAGGAACGTTAAAATAATAAAGCTTGATTAATTAAGGATGGTAGAAGTCGAGAATAAAGGCCAGGTCATCTAAAAGACTTCATTTGAGTTCAATGCCACTTGTTCACTTTTTAATTAATGGGTTTGGTTTGTTGCTTTGTAACAACACTCAAAGAGGTTAGCGATGCCATCTCGATAAATACCCCTCTTGACAGTCAAGTAGAAATTGGTTGATACGCATATAATTCACTTAGTGATATCTAAATGCCTCAAAACTAAAATTCTAGAATCTAATCCCTGTGTTTCTGACTGAGTTCATGTCCGCAATATTCAGAGCTCATTGGCCAGTTGATTTAATTGAGTGTTTGATAATGTCGCTTTGGATAATTTTAACTTCTTGAGGAGGTAGTAGGTGGAACTAGTAAAGGCATTATTAACATTAGTAGTGTAAATTAATATCGTCCAGGGTACTACTACTACTACTAATAAGCAGTATAAGAGCATTCTTTCAGCAATTTCGTTCCATAATTTCATATTTTAGGAGACTGTTTTAAAAATGCGCAGCCTTAGGTCAATCTCTTAGGTTAACTTCTGAACTTTTAAGCAATCATTTTCGACTAAAATAACGAAGGGGAAAAGGAAAAAAGCCGAAATTTTTTCATATTCTCTATGAGGATATAAATGCATCAAAGGAACCTACCAAAATAGTGGATTTGCATCCGAAACGCGAGACCGCCTATTGAGACCAGACCAGACCAGACAACAGACTCTATTTGCGCAGCAGACAGAGACGTCTACTCCTCCTTTCCAGTCATATTCAAGGTCAGGCAGTCTCTGGCATTGATGAATAACACCGTCCAATCAGAGCACAACAGAATTGGCTCAAGGATCACCTCATTCTTATATTAATTATGTATTAGAAACAAAAAACGTTCCACTATTAAACACATTTTCATATGTATACACATTTACCCTCTCAGATTAGTATATTTAGCTTAAATTAAAAATTATTATCTTCATATCGAACTATTAGGCGCCGTCTTAAATTTATAAACCTTTGGCAATTAATTTGTTCGAACAGGTTTAAATTCCAAAGTAAATTTACGAATTAATTATTTCAGACAGGAAAAGCGGCCAGTTTATTTTCCTAGACAATATAAATATGCTGACTCGTCCTTGAGTCATGTCTTCGGCGGTTGATACGTATGCCACATGGACGTCTTTATTAAACTGCTTTACTAAAAAATAGTTGCAGTATTCTGTATTTCAGTGAGCTCAAAATTTGGATCTCGCGTTTTGTCTCATTCCTTTTCAGTAACATCATTTTATGAAGTATATCAATAGTAACTTATAACTCTCCTGAAGCATCATTTATGGATTAAAGAGACATCTGACTTCAAAGGGCTGAGATATTATAGTTCTCTTTCTAGTAGTAGTTTAGCTACAAATGTCTATCAACGTTTCATGACAGTTTTGATCATCTGCTAGCATCTTGACTACTAAAAGAACAAATTATTTGAAGTGGCTGACCAACCATCTTAATTTATAAATTAATCAAGAGCATCTGAACGCCGCGAACATGAATTCATTCAAAAAGGGAAAATAACGAAATTTTTAGTCTGAAACTTTCGGACATGACGCGATAAGCTAGATCCGAGAAGTAAAAAGAAAAATCTGATTCCAAAATTCGAATTTTGTCAGACAGTTGACTTTCTGACTTTGACTTCCACTTATACTCGATCCCATTGCCTTACCCCAAATCCGTTCCCGTGTTTAGATACTTCCTATGAAGTAATATTTTCATTTTTTCTTTGTCGTGGGTAATTATAATAGTAATACCATCTATGTTAATGGATTCAATGGAATTCTAATATTGGCTAAAGCTAAGTAAGCATTTTTCGACTAATAATAAAGGAGAAGTTCAGGATTCAGTTTACTTCAATTGGTTTACATAATCATAAGTAAAAGTTACTTTCCTCTAAAATAACCTTTTTACATAAGAATCTTTATTTTTCACCTATTATTCCCCTTGAAGGATGACTCCCTATGCATTCCCAAAATTACTCTTTATTCGCATATGAAAATACTTCGGTTTTCGTCCACGGAATCGCAGTGACATCTTTAGACCCATAATTCAAAACCCCTATCCGTCATGTCTAAACGTGTCTATCGATTTCCCCTTTCTATTACCGTCCCTATCATTAGACGCACACTACACCCATGTCCTCACGCACGTCTTTGCCCAAGTGACTCATATAAATTGTCTTTGTATTTCCACACACGCTTGTCATAACCTACTCCCACGCTGCCGTCTCATCGCCTTCGTTCCTCATTCCTCTTTTACCCGCTTGAGTCCTTATTGTGACATGATCAATACATTTTGGCCTAAACAGTTTTTGGTCCTCTGTTCTAGAACTGGTGTTAACTGTCATCCGTTAGTTGTTACCCTAACTGCAACACCCTTTTATTCAGAGGGGTTGATTTCCATTAAGGTTGTAAAGAGCGTATAATATAAAACAAACTGTAATACGAAACGTGTGGCTTCTTTTGACATTGAGGATATGGTCGGTTTTGTATTTGTAATTAGTGCAATTACTCAGGAAATCTAAATTTTGCTTACCTACTAGTAGAGCAGATCATGTCAGAATACCATTAAAATTGTTTGAGTTCAGCTTTTCGATTCCTATGCAGGTATTATCTTCCACCAATCTCAAGTGTGCTCTAATGATGAAAATTTTCTATTTCTTCCATAAGTTTGCATGTAAATACTCGATATTGAAAGGAGGAAGTCAAAAAAGATTATGTACTTATGGGAGGGCTGCGTTTGTATGGGTGCATCTTAGAGATACATCATTTTATTCATATGTATTTTTATCAGTTTGTTGAAAGTGCGCGCTTTAGGTAATATGGTAAATTTTCTTACCATTTATGGCTATTACCTTTTAAAGATAATAATCTCCCAATATAAATAAGCAAGTGAAACAAGTTGATCAGTTCTGATGTCTTTCTTTGTCCCGCTTGTGTGCCTGTGATGCATTGGTCAATATGTACATCTGTCTAGTCGGAGGTCACGAGGTCGATGCTCATTGGTGCATATCCAATGATATAAATTTCAAACCACGCTAATCAACTGGATGGGTGGTAAAATGCGAGTTTCTCACGAAAGCCGTTCAATAAAACCTTTGCTCTACTTAGGTCACCTATTGTTAAAACTTTTCTTAATGGCTTAGAACACTTTTTCCTTCAATAAACAACAAACGCAGAGTTGATTATTGCTTAAAATATAACTTTTCTTTTCTTATTCATTGTTGCAGGCACAGAGCCAAAAAGAGTGATAAGGCTAGATATCCGAGTGAAAAGTTATGATGTTACACAGTGAGCCCTTAAGTAGCGAAATCGGCAACCGTAACATCAGGGTTAGCCATTGTCGTCTTACGTCCACACTTTATTACCTCCTGAAACAAAATATATGGCCGTCTGGGCAGAAGAGACAACATCACTGTGAAGCTGTCTTCCTGCTACGACATTGCCAAATGCTTTGATCCCAACTTTGGTGCGCCATCTATGTGCGCCTCGAGGGGATTAAGGTAGGTGGGGTGTTTCCCGTCCTTGCAGATTAACATGGGGCTTTTTATTGTCGCCTAAGCAAAACTTTTCGTAAATAATCTGATTTCTACCCTGTATATTTACCTGATAAATGACTGTAGCAGTTATAGAATGTGAACCATATGTCCGTATCGACGTAGGATCTGCCAACTATTGATCGATCAATGGCAAATACGCTTAAATTTACTATTCTATCGCATAAAGATAAGAACGCCAGATAAAATGTCAATTAAATCAAAATTTTAATATTTAAATGGTTGATGACTTATGATTTTATTACTTATTTTTTGCTTGTAACAAATAAGCTCCATTCTAAGAGAAAAATTGGGTCTAAAGTTTGATAAGATAAATTAGTGAACATCAAATAAATTTTAATACCCCTTATCGAAAAATATTCATTTAATTTTCACTGAAATGTCTACAAACGTTTTGGAAGATCATTTTGCCAAGAAGATATTTTTCGGGCCATTATTTCCGTATTCTCAATATAATATTCATGTTTGTTTTCATTCATTATCCGGATAAGCACTTCCAACTACCATTATTATTCAGGGATTTCCAATTGATTACAATTGGTTACAATCTTAATGTTTTTGTTTATTAAGTGATAGCTTAATTTTTCAATTTTGCAGAAATTGCAACAGGCATTTTTTTAATTATTTGGGTGTTCAGTAGATGATAATTATAACTGAAATAATTATTACTTTCCTTTTTTATTTTGTGGGCAAAATAGAGTTTATGACTGAAACTAAGAAAAGAAATGGTGTGTTTTCTTCTTTGTTGAGTCAGATACATTCTATCCTACTTATAGTTAAAGAGTAGTAACATCAACCAGTCCAATTAAGTTGGCATTTGTAAATAATATAATTTACAGGCGTTCTATGTAATTTTTAAATATCAAATAAATGTACTTAGGTATTATTTCGTAATATCAAAGCATCATAGAAAAATTCCAAAGCTAACTTCACTCCTAACCTTGACGAGCCTTGGCATAAAGATAGACAGGTGCGTAAAACAATGATGGAGATATGAAAAACGGAGAAGACGTCTCTCCTCCGGACAAGTGAATTATTGATTAGATAGAGAGAAAGAATGTGACTTCTTTTGATAGAATTTGAGAAATTTGACAACTTGAACTAATCAGTAAGAAGCTTAAGTGAGTTTTCAGCAGTGGTTTTACCACAAGCCACCTCTACTGACTGCATCAAAAATCATATATTATAAACACATAAAAGAAGGTCACTTTAAATTTGCCATCGAGAGTGGGCTATAATTTCAATAGGTGAATGTTTATATAAATTTCTCCCGAAGTCTCAAGCTATTACAACACAGATAACATTGAACATTTTTGAACATATACTTATTCAAGAATATATATTATTTTGTGTAATAACATTAAATGGGCATCGTTCTTCGCCACCTCCTAGTCTTTAAATCTGTTTAAATGAATCTGATTCAAAATAATTGTAAACAAATTCTGCACTAATCCAATGGCAAATCAATGAACGGGTTTTTGGTTGACATTTTTTAAGTTTAAAAGGAACTTAGCCAACTTGTCTACTTGTTCAACTTGTCAAAACATTTTCGTACAAAAAGATCTTTTTTACTGCACTCTTGTACAATTACCCTAAACGACTGGCAGAAAAAGAAACGAAACTTACTCCCATCATGTAAATAATTTACCCTTTCTGAGATTTTTCTCCACCTTAGGTGCTTCAATTCTCACGGAAACGCATCAGCGAAGTGTGACAAATGTCATAATAAATGTGTTTCCTAATTGTGATTGCAAAAGTCATATAGAGTCCAAAATAAACGGCTGTTTTGCATTAGTTTACCTCTTGGAAATTAAACTTCTTCAGTGGAAGGGAGATTGAATAAACAATGATGCATGGTTATTTAAAATATTTTCAGTTCAGTATCTCCATTAGTGGCTGTAAAGATAACAATTTTATTAATTACCCAATTGAATGAAACTCGAAATATTTATCAGAAAAATACTTTTTTGCACCTTCGTGAAGCGATTAATAGGTTTTCTAACGACATAAATAAATATAATCGCCTGTTAAATTCACTTAACACTACTTTTTGGTGGAAAATAATAACTGAAGATCGTATCTTAAATACTGAAACGTGTAAAGAAAATTTAGCA
Organism: Hymenolepis diminuta; assembly: GCA_900708905.1. Taxonomy (NCBI): domain Eukaryota; kingdom Metazoa; phylum Platyhelminthes; class Cestoda; order Cyclophyllidea; family Hymenolepididae; genus Hymenolepis; species Hymenolepis diminuta. Next base: position 832,651 of record CAADRB010000051.1, on the reverse strand, counting down.
GGAGTTTAGAATTTTAAATTTCATAAACATTCCTGTTATTTTGATGGAAAACTTTCTTCCGACAAAAATTTAACTGAGATTTAAGTGTTCTTCAAATAATTAAAGACTTCTATTAGATTATATTGCAATTAATTAAGATCAAGTAAAGGAAAGGAGTAAAATCAAATCATCGCTTAATGTTACAATGGATCGGTGGGAGCACTTTAAGGTGGTGAAATTTCGTGCATGTGTGATCAATCGATATCTTTTGCAACTTTGCATGACTCATCCATTGGCTCAATCGATAATATTCTAACTTGATTAGTGTTAAAATTACCAACTGTTGCACTTTGAATTTTTTCAAGGTGAATTATTTATCACCGTAGTGTCTGGCAGACAACTATTTGGAGAACTCTGCAGACATCTAGACCAAAAAGATTAAAAACTGTCATGAATTAAAAATGAATCCTGATCCTAGTTACTGGAATGAGTGTTATCATGTTTATCAGATAGAATACTTTCAGTAACACTGTTTTTTTTCTCATTATTTTTGTATACTGAGTTGCTTTCTTATTCCTCACTGTTCACTTTCGTTTGTGTTATTAATTTATAAATTAGTTGGACTTACAAAATCATCTTGGAAAGAAAAATGCTTGTAGCAATTGTGAGATAAAAGAAACTTCCCAGTTGGCAAAATTCAGATTTATGAAAAATCTGCTTTTCATAAGTTCACACAAAGTCATAGCTGACTCAAATTAGGCAAGATATCAAGAAGTTTTTGACTTATCTCTCATGACCAAAACGCCTAACAAAGTCTACTCCAAATTTGTCAAACCTATCCTCAAGGGAACCCGAGGAAGGACGATAAAATACAGCTTTGTTTATGTGAATATTTGCAGAAAAGGGAGCAAAGGTTTTGCATTTTCGAATAAATCACTGCAAAAGCCAAATTTATGGATGTTTGAATCTTAAAACGGAAAAGGGCGTTTGAACCACTATATTATCAGAATATCATATGCAATCCTGAAAGTAAGTGCAGTGCTTGCAACTATATATTCCATAGACTTTTGAGACGAACGTTTTATCCTGCAGGTGGATAAACTTAATGAAAATCCTAAGGCAGTGGAGAATGCAAGAGCATTTTCTCCAACTGAGCTGATTCGTGTACAAGCGAAAATCTCGAGCCAAACAGACCACGTCCCTATACCCTATGTATCCTCTTTTACGACAAGATACTAACCTTATTATTATTATTTAACTTCTAGGATAAACTAATCGTCGAAAACATTCTGGTCAGAACGCCTCTCTGGCACTTAAAATTCGACCGTACTTTCCTAAGAGAGAGAAAAATAATAACAAATTCCAATGCAAGCAAATGAATTAAATGAACAAGTTATTTACCACTTTAACAAAATCTACCATCGCTAAGGAACTTCTACATTTTTAAATATATTATGCCTATTTGGGCTTTACAACCTGTCTGTTTGCTTTTTAAAAAAGAACTAATTAAATTGCATATTTTGCAACACTTTATCTTGCAAAAATATATTTATTTAAAAGTTATTTAATTAATTCCAGAGTGGAATGCACTCGGCATCCACGTGCGTCCGTGCTGCTCACTAGCCAATCAACACCTTGTCCCTATTCACGGTGTCCTAATTGGCTATATTTCCATGACTAAGCAATTCTATTCAATGAAGCGCCTTAACAAAGTGAGAAAAGTACGGATATACTTAAACATTGCGTGCGCACATGCAACCGCCCGACCAACAGGAACACGAGTTAGTTACACGTATATGATTAAGCAAGTCCAATCAAATGAACTATTAGAACATAATCTCGTTAAAAATTCAATTATTACTGCACGTATATAAAGATGTTACCAATCAGAATTCTATCTGATTACACGAATTAGAGAGTCAGGTAAATGAAATATAGTATTGGATTTACTATACTGGTATACTAATATACTAGTATTAATTGATTAAAACACCATGACCGAGGTATTCTAATTAAACTAATTAAAATATCTGAATTCAGCCTCAACGTATTTATTTAATAGAATGTCAAGTAATGGAGATAAGTAGGGAGGGTCGTCTTTTACGTGTGTGTGTGTGCAGAGAATTAGATACAAGAGAAAGGAGAAGTAGATTGGGAGAAGTGAGAGAATGGACGCACGAACACACGATTTAGAACGAGGTAATCCACTCGGACGAGAAGAAAAAATAAATGTCACACACGTAAAATATATTGACTGATCCGATTTCCCAATTTTTCGTATTTTTACATCAACATCTCACACCACAGCCATCGGAGTAGGAGCGTTATCATTGTTGCTATGAGGACCATGACGGTGATTTCGCTGATGACTGTGATGATTGCCATTGATCTGACTCGCCATGTTCCTTGCCAGGTTCATAAGCTCTGCATCTACCAGCTCTTCCTCTTCTTCGTTCTCGATGGATTCACCGGGTTCTATGGACATAATACCAAGATTCTCCCCATTATCCATAGAGGCCATTTTGTCAGCACGTCGAAGAGAAAGTGCGCCGGGAGAAGCCTCCGTGTTTGAATGGTTGAACCCAGGCTGCTCCGGAGATACAAAATACTCTTCGAAATAGGTACAAAGGTACTCAAACGGCGGCCGACGTTCTGGAGTGGCGTCCCAGGTTTGAAGCATTATCTCATAGACACCTTCAGGACAATTTGCCGGTCGAGGCATTCGATAACCCGTGCTCACTTGATTCAATGTCTCCGTATTGTTCATCGATGGATATGGGACCTGAAAAACAAAACAAATTAGAATTTCGCATAATTACAGCATCTAATACTTTCGGAATAAAACTAACTTACCTGTCCATGAGTAATGATCTCGTAGATGACAATTCCGAAAGACCAGACGTCCGATTTCACAGTGAATCGGCCGGAGAGAGCAGCTTCAGGAGCGGTCCATTTAATGGGCAGCTTTGTGCCATTTTGAGCCACGTAGGTCTCATAACGTTCCTCCACTACCATGCGAGCCAAACCGAAGTCGGCGATCTTCACTGCGTTGTTCTCTCCCACGAGGATGTTTCGTGCAGCGAGATCTCGGTGAATGTAGCGCTCGCGTTCTAGGTAGGCCATACCGCTTGCAATCTATAAATTTATCAAGGTATAAAACACATTAGATAGGAAAAAATAGCATGTTACCATGCATTTCCTTATATATTTTTAAATAAATTTACTGAGTTCATTTAAACTAAAGATACTATCAAGAACACACATCCAACATGTGACACATAGGTTCCAGTAGATTATTTACTGGAGAGGAGAAAGACAGACTGGGAGAGCTCAGTATTGAAAGCAAGATTTCGACATACCTCCAGATCCGGTTAGTACCCTTTTGTCCTTAAGAACTTGATTCGTTAATCTTTTGAGAGTATTTGGATTAGCTTGAAGGGTAGGTAGGTGAAGACTTCAATAGTTGTTGGTTTTCATGAGTGAAGGAGTTTGCATGAGACTGTACTTCTACAATCTCATCCAGTTCAAATTTGTCCGATTTCAAAAGAGGGTATACAACCGAAATGACCAGGTTAAACAGATTGAGTGGTGGGGTCACTCCCATTTTCATTCACAAAGCCGTTAGTTCGTAAAAACGAACGCGATTTTTATATCGATCGCTTAATATTTTACCCGTACCAATCATAAATTTAACTGAAAGGGAATATTTTCGGGAATGTGCCGAAAAAAATTTTCCTAGAACTCATAAATCATGAAATTCTGAATTCATCAACAAGGCAGTATTAGATTTGAATTTGCACTTTCATTTCACATCCGCTGTCCAACCCAAAGGACATTACTATCTTTGTTTAAAGAACAAAGCGACAGGGTATTAGATGTCAGTCCAAAGGTCCACTTATCCTATATAGAAGACAAATGAAATGATAAGAGGCTCATATTTTAAATTTTTGGCCAGCCAGCTAATAGAATCACAAGACTTCTAACTGTGAGAACTTTACAGAGGTATGTCAATATGCTAAAAACTAGATAGTCAAATCGTCAAAACTAATCGCCAAACTTTATTTCTCATTTACAATATCTGTTGTCGCGATTTTTATCCTGTTTACTGACTTCTTCCCATAGTTGTGTTAATGAATCACCGCCTCGACCTTCAAGCACTTTATTAAATTACTCCGTTATCTAACACCCACTTTGTTAGCTTTACTGCTCCATTGAATCACGTTTCCAACTTACTGGTTGCAAATTTGCTGTGCTTTCTCTACTTTTCCCTTAATAACCTTCCTGCGGTGGCAGTTGAAAAGTACACTAGTTTATTTAATTTTCTCAACCTAACACTGGTATTTTCTAATCTAATTTACAAAGAGCCAGATTGCCACGTACCCTAACAAAGATGTCGTAAAAAATCCTGGATTCAGGAATTCATAAATGCTCCGCCAAGCGAACCCGAGAGAACACAACAGAATCCCAAATGACAACTGTTCACGCAAGTATCATCGCGATTTGTGCAACTGTCGGAACACGTGCATGGGTAAATGAAATGAATTCACAGGACGTGATTCGTCGGTTTCACACCTGACTAGATGGCACAGGTTCAGATCCCACCGGTGAATGAGACGACCAATAATTATCTAGAGAATCATCACTATTTGAAGGTTATACCAAACGCAACTATTAATTCACTTGGATCTAAAGCATAGGCAGACCTTTAGAAGATTCCTACTAGACAGTAATTGACCAGATTATTTATAGTGATAAAGCTGGGCTTGATTAGTCCTTAATATCTGGTTTTGTCAGCTAGATGAATTATTTTTTAAATTAAATATGTGCTAGCAAGACTCCTTCTCTTCACTTACTCAATTCATTAAGTTTACCTCAATCTGATCCACCTAGTTGTAACAATGGTGGTCATGTTTATAAACCCCTAAGCCGCTAAAATAATAAATAAAATGGTCCGAAATTGAGTCAAATCATTGCTAACTGCTAGTGTTTTGGTTAACCAAATAAAACAGATCAAGAGGATGTAAATAAATCCATTTTTACCTGAGCCATCATATCAATGAGTGGTCGGAGAGTGAGGTGTCGGCCAGATCCGTCGCGGAGGTAATGCAGGAGACTTCCGTGAGGCATTAGCTCGGTGACAATGTAAATAGGGTCCTCAACACAAACAGCGTAGAGTCGTACCAGGCGCGGATGGCGTGCCGCCTTCATGATACGAGCCTCCTTGAGAAATTCTTCAGTGGACATGGCGCCAGGCTTGAGCATCTTGACGGCCACTTCCGTTGTTCCATTCCAAGTTGCTGAAAGATAGAAAGGACGGAAATTTAGTTACATTATTCTTTTTAAACATCGATGTTTCATCTATTGAGGTATTATTATTATGACGATACTACTTAGGTTTTTTCAAGCAAAACCTACTAATCCTAGTTTGTTGTACTTTTCGTACTTCAAGCTATGATGAACACTCAGACCACTTTCAACATTAAAAACAATGTAGGACCGAAGATAACTAGTTAAAAAAAGCCTTCAGTATCAAGTAGCATTGAATCTTTAAATCCTTAACTTGGAAGTTTGAGTAGCATTAGACCATAATCTATGAATGGAAGATCAAATTAGAGGCCTTTAATCAAAGAGATGCCGGATTTTACAATGTGGATCAAAGAAAAGAAAAGAAATGTAACACTAAGTAACATAAATGCCTAAGGTCCATAACAGCTTGAGTAGTAACAGTAAACATTAAATATATTCTATACAAAGAATCAAATCGAGTATTTTGGTAAAAAAATCTTATTTGAAAGAATTCCTATCTTTTCGGAGGAAATTAAGTTTGCTCATTGATTAATGAAAGTTTCCTGAGGTATTTTATTAGACAAAACAGGTAAACACTATTTCTCTTGCTAAAGTCTCGGTCATGATTTGCGAAAAAATGCATACTCACTCATAGTTACCAAAATTCAAGTAACGAAGAAAAACCCCCATAAAATTCTGATATGATAATTTTGGGAGAATAAAATATTTTTCTCATGATAAAAATAATGCTTGCACCAATTATGATAAATAACATCGTTCTTTTGGCAACGTTTGTCAAATGAACTGATCTTTTATCAAAACCGAGACTGCCAGACAATCGCACCAGTCGCATGGAGCCGTCATGATCAAACAACTCCAGACGATTCTAAAGCGGCTAAAATTCTTTTAAAGGGAAAGGGAACATGTTTATGTAAGCACAAAAACCCCTATGTTGCTGGCTAGATTCACTGACGTCAATTAGGTGACTTTTTCTCACACACCCAGTGCACCACAGATGTCTGAAAACAAAATCAGTGCGTCTGAAATAATCACCTCACGGTTAACTTTCAGGCAAGCAAATTCTCAAATATATGTATTTTCTACCAAATTCCATTAATCTCCACCCGTTCATCAGATGGCTTGTGTTAATCTAAGTCGCGGTATTTTGACGTGGCGTCATTTTCGACCGTCATTTTAGTAATTTACTGCGTCATTGCAAAAGCGTCTAAGTAGACAGATACGTTATTATTCATACAGCGAATCGAAGGTGAGTGATAAGTAAACAACCAAAATTATACAGCAATTGGTCATAAGCAATCGAAAGTCTGAAGAAAGGGACTGGATAAACCAACGGTCGTCATGGCTTTCGATTAGCCAATCGGGGCTAATATAATTGGAAAGTTCCTTGGAGAAAATAATGATATACCAATTAGGATTGTAGTTCCAACCAATATCTAATTGGACAGGTTAGAACAAATCACTTGGAAGAAAATAGGCTCCAGCCAACAAAATGGAGCATACAATTTAATCAATAACATGATTAGTAGTGAAAAAATAACTTGGTGATTAAGCAAATTGTGGCATCCAATCAGATGAAGAGCATAACGAAGAGGTACTTTAACCGTTTAAGCGCGGCTAAAAATGCGAAATGAGTAAATACACCAGGTTAATATTTCTGCTGAGAATAAAAGGCTGATGGTTCGAAATACCAACACTAAAACGATAAAAAGAATCGGAATTTGGGTAGTTCAACAAGCCAAAAACTTTCGGGGTAAGACCAAAGAGAATGGTGTGTGGTAGACAGGAGGTGCGGTCATAAAAGCCCAAGTGCAACAACCTATGAGGGGGAGAACTGGTGATAATTTACGAGCCCTTTTTGGTGTGTAGTCACTCTAACGGACGTCAGCTGTCATTGTGCGGTCTGAAGGAGTGCGGTCTGTGGCCAGTGGGTGAGCGGAATTGGCATTTTCGCCATTCCATTCTTCAAAAATTGGACTAGCTCATATTTTCTCATGCGTTGTGGAAACACTCTCATATATTTATGGTTTAATTGGAGCAGTAATAACCGTCGTATACCTAAGGCGGAAGTAGATTATTAAAAAAAGGCGATGACCTATGTAGTAAACTTATAGGAGTATTGCTTGAATTAGTCCTTGTTGTTCAAGAAGGAAAGTTCAATTTGGAAATCAGAAAGTAGCTCGCAGTAGTATGATGAATTTTTCGGTTCCTTTGTCTCTTTATCTTTGTCTCTTAAGATAAGAGTTTTAGAAAAGAAAATGTATCTTTTTGGAGAAAATGAGTTTAAGAAGAGGAAAACATTCTCGAGGTGTTTTACTGCAACTGAGTAAATTGATTATTGTATGATAACCCGCAGCAAGGCAAAAAATTTTCACATTTTCTGTGGAAAAGCGTCCGAAATCGATTAACAAAGTGTCCAGTGAACGATAAAGGAAGGAGGGGATGGGAAAAAATATTTAGAATAAAGATAAGGTATCAAAGAGTGATTCGTCACCCGGATTGCTGAGCAAGTTCTTGTCTATGATATCTAGTGCTTATTAACCGTCTGTTTGGTCGATTTTGTTACTTTATTCCATTCCTTCCAAAGGTTGAGGAAGCAGAAAGATCTTATGTGACATAAACACCTTAAATGATCGTAACATGGCAGAGTTGAGATAGCTAAAATTTTCAACTTAACGCAGCTTAGTAAGCAACGTTTAATCAAGATGAACTATCTAAACTCGGAAATTAGATATTCATTTTACTTTCCACTCCTTAAATGAGACAACCTAGCCATCACTTAACTAACGATGACGAAAAACTTAGCCACAAAGCAGATCATATAACGACTTTGAGAATGTATGTGAATTAAAAGAACGGTGACAGATCTCAATGCACGCGCCTTGCACGCAACCAGCAAGCTGAGGAGATGCTATCGCCCCTCCCCACTTTGCTTTGCTGGACAGTCAGCGAATTGTCAATTCCCCCCTTCCCCCCAAAGCCTCTTACAAAAGTAGTCCACCGGGGAAAGGACCGAGCGTCTCGTGATTCACGCTGAGGGGAATTTGAAAGAATATTCTTTGTGACAAAAAGATAATACCGTAAACGTGATGACGTCTAAATAACTGGGGCACAAAAAGGATATTTACAGAAGTTAACTTAGACACACCTTCCTGATTCTTAAGGTGAGACTTACTCATGCTATTTATTCAAGATAAACCAAGACCTAATATCTTGGTGACAAACTCGCTGAGATTGAAGATTTTAGAAACTAACCTAGCTGTCAGCTCATTAGTAATAAATCTGGAACTTTATAAACTGTGACTTGACGCTAGAAAGACATCAAAAATTTTTACAAAGATGACAATGCACAAAGAATAATTCGAAACTGTCTGTTAATATCAAAGAACTACCTGCGTTTTGTTAAAGGAGATAATACACTCTAATTATGACGGTTGTAATCCATCCGGTCTCGCTAATCTCTATAGACAAAAATAAACAAATTAAATGAAAACAAAAAATTTCTAGACTAATGGAGGAAGATTAAACCATTTAATAGCACATTAGAGAAGACCCTTTTTACTATACAAATAAGTAGGGTAGATACAGTGATCCATATTAACATAGTCATCTCCCTTGAGATAGATACTATCCCGTGTTAGGTTGTGTTCTTGGATTTGAATAAAAAGAAAGTCGAAAAAATATATGCGTTGGAAACGAAATAGAAGAATATTCTAGAACACTAAGAACAACATAGTGACAGAAAATATGCCCATAACTCAATGGATCATAGAGAATCTTCATTTCCAGAAATGTCTTAGGCCGGGACTTAATCGATGAAGATGAAAGGAGTTTTGTAGAACAGATAGCTAAACTGCACAGTTATGAAAAAGCCCGCTCTGCGTACGTGGGCCTACCTATAAAACTCAGTGAGTCACAATAGAAGGGGAGTTAAGAAAGGGCCCTCCGTGTTTGATGGAGAGACATTGAAAGGCTGCTGCGGATGACTCACGATGACGGCTACCACTGATAACCAGCGACGCCAGTGCAAACGGACAACCCCCATCCCTACCTCTCCGCCAAATATTCATCCACTCGCGCAAACAAAGACCTCTCCCGTCGTGTTTTCGTGAAGACACATGGGAAAATTCGTCAGTTTGCGTGAAAAGTTTTATTCGACCTAGCCGGTCTTTTTGAGAAATGAAATATTAACCAGGGATAAAAGAGAAAGCTGATAAATAGGACGGATATAGTGTTGTTACTATCTAGTAAAATCAGCTATTCTTTTGGGATAAATAACAAAGAGCATAAGAATTTAATAAGTATAACCACTGTAAACTTTAAAAAGCAAAGGTTCAAGTGACTCTTCAAAAGTGAAAATTCTCAATGGCAAATTTATACTGCGACTTCTCGGTTCTTTTGACATCTCTGAAAGAAATCAACCCTGGAATATAACAGATAAAATACAAATGTTTAATACTATCATTTTTTATTTGAAATAATCAAAGAATGCTTAGATTCACTTTTATAAAGATGTCCTCAACCACAACTTACATTGAATTAATTTGTCAAGTTGGGCCACGGATTTATACTAAGGTCCGAATAGATTCAACTGATTAAAACCATTTAAACTGGATAGAACTGTCAGGAAATTATTGAGGCTAACGTATAGTGAACCTATAGACTGTTCAAAGCCCTGCACTATTTATTAAGTACATTAAAACAAAAGGTTGTGGCAATGGGATGATATGGACAAGGGATGTATAGGTCTCAATATTACATTAACTGAATAAAGGGAAGCAAAGTATAAAAATAGGAGAGCTTGGGCTGGATTTCTGCATATTCTAAGTAGCAGTTTGCACCATCTTGTTCGTAAGACCCTCATGATTTGTGCGTTTGGGGGAATCTCATTCGGTTCAATTTTTTATGACCGGAAAAAGTATTATAAATGACCTGCTACCTTCGGGCATTAAAAAAACTGAAAACAAAGCCAAAGCGTCAATCGATACTTTTAAGGGAATATCCTCGACATTAAAAGCAAAAGAGACTATCGTGGCAGTCGTACTGAAAGTTAGAGGGTTCAAAACATCTACACAAGTCTAGGGAACGGAATGTTCGACACTACTGATTAATATTGACCAACAAAAGGGCTATAAGAATTTGAATTATCTCAAAAATATGTATCAGAAGATTAGATACAAAAAGGAAGGTATAAGATGAAAAAAGAAGACTGCTTGACAAGGATGAAAGAACCAGAGCATATATACACATCGTTCACGATGTAGATCAAATTATGAAGGGCTGAGCAAGACCTAATCTCCCGAACTTGTTACAATGTGGGAGGGCAGAGATGCGAAGAGGTAAAAGTAATTACGGCACAGAGAATGAATCAGACAATTCAAGTTTGCTAGGTCCCATACACCATAAATATTCTTACGAGTTTAGATAGAGATATTATCGTAGCAATATATTGCTGCTATGCTCTCTGCTACCGCTGCAACTCCTTGCATGAGTCACCTGTGCTAATTGATGTGATAAGGGGCAATTTAAGTGGTTGTCTACTTTGTCAGTAAGAGTAAAGGCAATAACGTGAAGACCGCTGCATAATTTTGAAAGTGTGAGCAAGAAGGAAGTTTTGAGTATAATAAGAACAGTTCGACACAAGGGTCTCCGATGTGAAATGTAGACCCCAACAAGGTAAATAGAGGGGACTAAAGATGACTCAAAGAGTTGCAATGACCCTTTTTCCTTATCTAGGTTATCTATTATCGTAATTCGCTTTTCGATTTTTATCCAGTTTATTGCTTTCTTCGCATATGACTCATCCCCAGCTATTAAGCATTTTATCGGTTCCCTCCGTTATCTAAATAGTTGTAAGTTTTAATGCTGCACAGAATCATAAACTACTGGTAACAAGATTATTGCCTCCTGTCTGCTCTTCCCTAGCAAAATATTCTGTCAGCTATTTTTGATTCTTGAGTTGTAGTAACCGCGTTTGGAAGGGCATCAACTTAGTTCGAAATCGGTTTCAAATAATGACCTCATTGACGAATGGTAGTTCATTATCCTACTCGAATTAGAAAACACACCAGAATTTTAGAAACCACGTGTAGGATCTTTTTATATATTATTAAAATATTGACAGTTTGGAAAGAACCTTAGACTTGGTCTCAGCGGATCAATCGTTAAGAGAAACATTCCAATGATACTAAGTGGCCCTCAGAGTGATATAAACTCATCCCACTCTTGATAAGAAGATACCTTCTAAAATTATGAAGCACTTCAACGGGAAATATTCCTATACAAAAAGACCCTAAAATTCCATCAATCCAGGCGTAAAGTTTACTTTCTAAAAGATTAGTGATGACTAGAGAATAGTGACTATCACAGGCGCGAAAGAATAAACCAAGTGGCAAAATTCCCCCTTCGCCTTCCTTAGCATACGTGTTTATGACTGTGATATTCCGTCATCACACGACAGAAAGTAAAGTCAAAGTAGTTCTAGTCAGGGGAAAAAGAAAACCGGATGTCATGCAACTGACTATTACGCCCCTCAGTTAGCTCCTATTTGTGCTTAAGTGCTTCATCATCACCTTGACAAATGCACTAATCAATAATACGCTAATTGCATTCGTGTACTTCAGTGCAGTTAGCGTGATTATCTAAGACTGTCCATCGGTGCACACCCAGTGAGTAGATTGTCCATATTAAGTCTAGCTGATAAAGGAAGTGGCAGAACTCCAATTTCTCCCCAGAGAGGCTTTGCCCTCTGTCCCATCTATCCGAGATGAGTGCGGGGGAAACGTTTTCCTTCATGGACTCACCCATCCATTTGACTTATCTTCAATGACTCGTCTAATTCCAAATCATTCAACACCTTTACACTACCGACTGCAAGAAAATTCATACGCAGGCCATATCTAAGTTGTGTTACATTTTTCACGCTCTTCTCCAGACTTTGGGTCCGTTAGAGCAGAAACCATGAGACCATTCAACTCTAGCTCACTGTCTTAGCTTTTAATTAGGATATAAATATAACATAAATTACCTAATCTTTATGAGCATATACCGCTACTACAGCCAGTGTAATAATCAAAAGTGAGATTTTACACTGCCCTTCGTGTACACTTAAAATGGATGAACTGAATCGAAATACTAATTAATACAACGTGAACAAAAGGAGAGGTTTTAAATTAAATAAAATAGATAGAGAAATAAGTGCAATCGATGTTTCTGAGTTAAACATAATAAAAATTTCATGACTGAACAGGCTATTTGACAGGATAATTAAACAAAATGCCTCGGTAGGGAAGTCCCATTCACTTTACGCATGTCTATCATCCCAGTGTTCATTCAAGCGTTACATGGTTTGCCTCTACCCTCCTCTCTCCGAAACATCACCATCGTGTGTAGCCGATGTCCCTCGTTGTTAAGGCGTTCACTGAGACACCCGTGTGCTCTTTGTGTTCACTCAATGATGAAATTCCTCGATGTGAAAATGAGAGATGTTATCGTGTGAGAAGAGATAATTCACATCCTTGCCTCTCTCTCTCCTTTTCTTGCCGTCCGTCCCTAATTTCCTCCTTCGTCATAACTGACGCTGCGTGATATCTGATTGAAACATAAATAACTGGGAAATGAAATGTCTCTAAACCGAAACCATTACGAAATTATTTGTAAGGACTAACGATTTTTAACAGTCTTGAGAATTGAAGATCTACAAAGATAAAACAACACTGGAAACATCTTAAGCAGAAAGAAGAGCTACTTTCTGTAGCATTAAGGTTTAAAAGTGAAAATTTCCCTTTGGGGGAGGATTATTTTCATTTGGATATCTTGCTCTGGATGAGAGAAATATGAATATTATCTCTACTCTATGACACAAATTTTATAGAGGTAACCGAATAAAGAGATATGTTTTCCTTATGGTCAAAATTTTTCCCATAATCTTTCCTTTTCAATGAAACAAAGGGTGCACTCAATCCATTCTTTAATATTTCTGTCCTTCAAAAACCGTTTCAGGTTTACCATCACGGTACATTTTAGGGATATATTATTAAAAGCAAAGAAATTATGGAACCAATGCTGAAGAATTTAATCAACTCCTAATATGCTGCCTACTCGAAAAATACCTTCTTTCTGCGTAATTGTGCACTGACAGTCTGAAAATCTGAACTCTACTAATCCACTTATATTAAAATAGTTGGGGGATTAAGCACGTTAGGTTTAATTCAACCTAATTCACCTTGAGTGAACCATTGTGAGCTCTGCTATAGTTAAAATGTGATTGTAAGTCTCGTCTACCTATTCACTATATGATTAGCCACCCAATTAAACCAACTCGTCAACAAGCTCTGAATATCTTGGACATGAATGCACTCAGAGATCGATTCATAAAAACTGAGCTTTGGAATATTTGGGTAACACAAACTACATTATGTATTTCATTAGAAGACAACTAGACATATCGAGAATTCACATAAAGTAAGAATATTTACGCCTTATCGATCGCCTCAATTCTATCCCTTATTGGATTATTATGCTATTTTGCTTAATATTCTATGATTGATACTTGTTATCTCATCTTATTGCCACTTTTACAATACTTGTAATATCCAGGCTATCATTGTCGGACTAGATGGTAAACGCTCTTTGAGATAATCACGACGTGAATATGGCTGAGCTCTATCTTCGAATGTGTCTAGTTTGTCTATTTAATCATTTGCAATGGAAACAATATAAAACTGAGAACTTGATAAGATGTGTTCTCTCTGGGGTCTTCTGGGTTAGGTAAATGGTCTCCAATATGTTACAGCGTTCATAACCGTTCGAGCTACTTTTTGGCTTTGTAAAAAGTGTAAAATTCTAGCAGCAATTCTTTTGCTACTACAGTTTTCCCTTGAAAATGCATTAAGATCCACTCACGCCAAAGCAGCATGAAATGAACCGCCATTAAATAATCCCCATCCACCTCCGCTCATACACATATTGGAAGAGGAATAAATCACTTCCGATTGAACTTGTAAACTCCCTCTCTCCTGCAAGCCAGCCAACCAGCCAAAATGGCTTCCTCCTCCTCTCAACTCTTTTACTATGAAGGAAATAAAACCAAACGGAAATTGCTCAGTCCTTCATCCCTCGCCTTTTTTACAGAGATGTAAGAGGGGAATTGGAAAGTGAGCCATGACAACAGTTGGATGTACGAAAAAAAGTTATCCGGTCCGAATTCGGATTTTAAGGCGAGTCAGATGCGAAAGGAAGCTGAGTGGCGAAAGTATAGCGAAAATTTCGACTAGATAAACTAGAATATTTTGTAAACCGCTGATAACTCACAGCATTATAAGTTTATCAAACCGAAAATCTTATTTACTTTATTTCGATCAAATAAATCAAATTTAGACAGATTAATACTAATGTTTCTAAGCAATTACTGATATTCACTCTTGTATGTTTAGATATGAAAACAGTGTTTCTATTGATAAGAGAATGGACTTAATTTCGACAGATATTTATACTGACATCTCAAACTCCTAAGAGAGTGGGCGAACTTCTGCAACGACCCACATTCAACGAATGCGTCATGAGGTCTTTTCCACTAATCCCCAATGTTCTTCCTAATTTTAAGCATATAGAATTCCATAATTTGATTTAATTGCTTAATTACCCTCTTAGTACGTAAGTTTCTATCGATTTTCAACCTTTTACCGATTGGTGCTTGCCTGCTCAAACCTGAACACATCTACCCTCTCTTAATTGGCCTGAGCTTAGTCAGCAGATTCTCCTGTACGTTTTCTCTTTTCTCATCAGCCGATGTATAAGAGATAGTAACAACAGAGAGACGTTTTAGACAAAAACTTGTTCATATTACTCTCCTTTTCTTATTTTCATCCATACTAGATCATGCAATTAGAACAGCAGAATGATTCCTCTTTTAGCCACCCCTTTTTAGAAGAAAACCGACAGGATTTGAATTTATGTCTACTGGTGAGTTAATACATCAGCTGTAAAGACTACCTTATCTTAAAAGTTGACATAAAAAGGTCTACGTTTTAACTGTTTGTTTAAAAATTTCCCCTATCCTCCAGTATTCGGACTAAAGAAAAAGTAACCTTAAAATTCAAATTAACAACTGATTGTCCCGCTTCTGTCGGTTGAGACAAGAAAAAGCTTCCAATAATGGCTATTCTTGTCGATGTGGTTTCCTCAATCACTCCTGCAGAAATTTAACCAATTTCGGACAAAATGTCTAGTTGTATTTCAGCCACCAGACGTGAATCCTAAACAGAAAGCTCAGAAAAGAAAATTTCTTGCAATTCTTCACAAAAGTTCTAAGTCATTCTCTAAATTATATCCTTTAAACCATAATATGCACTAACCGAATTGAGATAAAGAGGAGGGGGGGGGGGGGAGAGAGAAGTAACAATATTAGATATTGGATGTCCTATCAAAAGGGAAAGTGTTGTCTCACAAGTACCATAAGAAGTAGGGGGAAAAAACTCAGAAGCCACTCTGATTAAGACCATCTCGTTCCATCTCCTCCATCTCTATAACCAACTACAAACTGTTTTTCTCGGTCATCTTAATGTCCGGCAATAAATGTCCAGAGGTTTAATCCAATTCCGGACAGCCAGAATAAGTACAATTATGTAGAGCATTTAATTAGAGTTTGGCTTTCAAAGCAAATAGATGACAATTGATTTCCCAGAGCAAAGGCTTGCATTCAATTGGATTTTCTTATTACAAAAGAAAGCTTAAACCTGAATTGAGCAAGCTTAAACGATTGAGTGGTGACGTCACTCCAGTCTATAGCTTTACTGAGCCGTTATTTGGTGTAAGTTGGTGGGATGATCTTCTTCTAATGGTCAATTACCAGGATGATACTAGCCTATATGAATTTAACATAGCGGAGCTCATTTTGCTAATAGGGATTTCTGTAACTCCTCTGGGCAAAAAGTGTCTCCGATTGCTTTACGCACATTTTAGCCCTCCATAAAATGAGGACGTGCGCCAGACTTGTGGACAATTAAAACAAGCGGCACATCCGGGTAAATAAAGCACTGACATTTACCGCTTTTGTCGTTGACCACAACCAGCCGGTTGATTTGTGAGTGGATGAGGCAGAATTACTAGTGCACAGTGTCCACTGCCTCGAACGAGAAGGAAGAGCATTTTAGTGGAGGTGAATTAGTTAGTTAGGTGAGTGAGCGTTGGATTTTATAACCATGAGCATTAGTTGTTGCTTTGAAAGTGAAAGCTTTTGCGTGTCTGATCAAATCACCTAACAGCAACAACAGTGGGGGTGAAAATAAAAAGCTCAGAGAGGCAGAGAGAGGATAAATGCGTGACTATGAGGGTTTAAATTGCAATCGCCGGGTGCTATTGAGTTTATATATTATGCACATTGTATATGAAAGTTAATTTGGCCGCAGACTTAAGAAGGCTAGACCAATAAATTCAGTTTATGTAAATACACACATGGTTGACTGTTAGAATGATGAATGAAAGAAAGCAAAGCTGAATTTTCAAGGTCGTCAGAGGCTATAGGTTAGAGTCTGATAAGCAAAATTTCAGTCATAAAAAAGACAAATTAAAAAATACTCCAAGAAGGTCTTTGATTTGACTGATCTGTCATGGCTAAAACGGCCAAAAATGCGAATTTCCATCTCTAAAAGTGTAAATTTTCACCTTAAAGAAATTCTAGCGGAAATAGTGAAGTGTAAAGCTGCTATCTCTACGAGAATGTTCGTAGAGAAGAAAGCAATGCTTCTGCACTATCGACGGTATCAATACTTCCCAAGCGTAATGATCAACAAGGACTTTCAATGTCCAATTTCCAGATGTCTTAAGCCTAATAAAAGACAAGGGTGAGTAAAACGTAACATATCAGCATCTCATCCTCAATATCAAGGACATTGAGTTTGATGTGAGCCTCTTCAAAGAAACTTTTGAAAAAGTAATTGTACATATTCTTCTGAGCCGAGCAATGAAGTAAAATCCCCGAATACTATGGGCTAAATCCCCTTGACCTTTCCCCTGGTTACTTCCTCAAAGTAAGAATTTTGAATCCGCTTGTCCGAAGAGTATTAATGTATACTATCCCAATAAATAAACTAACACATTATCATGACCCACTATTTTACCATCCTTATTAAACACTTCCTTAAATTATGGAATAATTTCCATGTCACATACAAAATAGATAAAGGGAAACAGATTAAATCAAAACTTATTTTATGCAATATCGCTTTTGCCATGATGATAGCTTAAATTTGGATGCATAACACGGCGAACAAATAATGAGCCGTTAACAAATGGAATAAACGAATTTATTTCTGTGTATTTGAAATAGAATTAAAAAGCAAATAAGTATCTTAATGGCTGAAACAGCAAACAACAGATACTGGAGCAAATTACGGAGCTTAATTTTTAAAATACCACATCAAAAAGCCTGTCATTATTTCTGGATGGTTACATCAGTGCTAAGTGAACTTACTACTAAAGTAAATTTTTCTCCTTCTGTACCTATTCAGATAAAAATAAATGGAGATATAAATTAGAAAGAGCAAAAAAAAACAAACCAGGGAAATCGAGAGAGTAGAACTCACCTTTCCAGACTTCACCAAACTGCCCAGCTCCTAGTTTTTCTAGAAGGGTGATGGATGCTCTGGGAATCTCCCAATGGTCCTTAGTCTGCACAGAAAGGTCAGAGGTTAGGGGTGGAGGCCGAGGACAAGCACGAGTCAGTCGTCGACAGAGACCATCTGCCTCGGTGGAGTAGTGTTCTACGAGATCCCGCAGACTTGGAAAGCTCCGTTTGGTGGAAATGTAGTAACGACATCCGGTGGAATTGGTCGGACCTAACTTCTTGACTCGGTAGTGCTTCACGGTGTCTGTGGTGTGATTGGTTGTGGGGTCGACCTCGCGATCACGAACTGACAGGGTCAGAGAGCCTGAAAGATGGAAAGGAGGCCAATTAAGGATTTAGTTTAAAAATTTACTGATGAAACACATCGGTACCTCGCTACCTTTAATTTGAAAACACAGGATTAACAAAGAACCGATTATTAGAAAGCGTCCAGGAATAATACGAATGAGTGTACAACGAGAAGTGATTTTTGTGAGCTGCGATCGGGTGCATCGAAAATAATCGATTTGACTTCCTAACAATAACACTTTAAGGTTTCAGCAAAAATGAATGTATAACGCCATCCTTCTCTAAGATTAAGGTTTACCAATAGATGAAACGAGGTTGATTTGGTCATGGTTTTCAGTCATCACTGGCAAGTCCTACCAAAAGTAATATATCTAACTTCTAAACCATTCAGTTATTCAAATCGGTGGAAAGGAAGAACAAAACTATCCCATTAACTAATTAGTCTAGAATTTAGGAGAGTGGACCGATCTTGTCTTGAAATGGTGAGATATTCATTATTCACTTAACTCCTAGAAACCGATTATAAGGAACAACGGGAAACTGAAATCTAATACCTGGGAACCTTTCTCGAAAATAGGCATTTTTTTCCTTACCTATTTGCTACAGCGAAGCCATTAAATTGTTGTCAGCTGAAGTTAAGTAAAACGAGACTAATAACATCTCCTCTACTCTCTGTTTTTTGCAAAATTAATGAAGGAAAAACATACCAAAAAGCAGCTGGATCGACTGCTAGAACAGCGACATTAATACCATAACATTATTTTCTCAGAAAATAATTGAATACCTAAAAAAAATACTTTTTGGCAGTTTATTTATTTATTATTATTCAAATGACAGAACTGAAACACGGTGAATGAGATGATTGGCCGTGACTGTTAACAAACGGCATAATTAAACCACGACTAAATGGCATATAATCAAACAGATAATTGGTGGGAAAAAGATGTCCTTTAATTACAATTTAGGCAAAGACCATAGAGGATAAGAAGTCAGATGCGGCAGATTACTGTGCCAAGGCGGAACTGCGTAAACTATTGATAATCCAAGACAGAGACATCAAAGGGGACTCGGCGAAACGAATCATGGACACTGTTTCTAGAACCTTGGCTGCTGTCAAAAATTTTTTCTAAAGTGCGCGCAGCATC
This sequence comes from Hymenolepis diminuta, assembly GCA_900708905.1. Taxonomy (NCBI): domain Eukaryota; kingdom Metazoa; phylum Platyhelminthes; class Cestoda; order Cyclophyllidea; family Hymenolepididae; genus Hymenolepis; species Hymenolepis diminuta. The sequence goes on along the minus strand of CAADRB010000051.1, from coordinate 813,310 downwards.
CTACCACGTGTAATCTGATAACTTTAGCGCCTACTTAACCAACCCAATGCCAACAGACATGCACATACGTAAATTCCCGGAATTTCAACCTTACATAGTTTCGAAAAGGGAAAAAAAGCGATAACTAGGAGGAGAGAACACGAATGTGGTGAAAACAGCAAACATAGTAGGATAAATGGCCTTTTTGGTAATGTGTTCAAGTTTCTTTATTTCTTCAACAGGTTTTGATAAGATCTTTGAAAAACTGCCGAAAAGGAAATAGGAGGGCGACGGGGATTGAATATAAGTGTCTACAAGCTAATTACCCCTTCCCAACACTGTCTCCAGCCCCCTTTCCCACATAGGACATAATTTCCACCCCTTAAACTTCAACAGTTTTGATAAGCCACCTCTCTGTGGCTCTTTTAGAGCACACAACTGGTCTTTGGCACTGAGCCAATAAACTAATAGCATCCTTCCGCGCGGTTAGCGGCTGTGCCTTTTGGTAATATTTACTGTAAACATCCAGCCACAAATGCTTACGAAGATTACGTGCAGACTTGCTTATTTAGCCCAGGTATCGCCTTCTGCTCTTGTGCAAAATTACTCAGTGGTAAAGCATGAGACTAGACACAACAGCGGATTTTTTGAGTCTATGACGGAATGGGTGGTCGAAGGAGAGGAGGGGAGTAGAACGAGTCTGAAACAAATAGAGGTGGTGACGTCTATGCTGAAATCATTCTCACCTCCTCCCACCTCCCTCTCTTTTCCCTTACCTAGCTACTAGCCAGCCAACCAGCTCTTGTTTGTCTTTGTGTGTGTGTTGGCTAATTCTGTCTCTTCTTTTATGATGGTTGCCTTATTCCCTCGTTTAACCATTGCCCGGCAACCATCTGGCAAGTTGCCAAGACTGCTAATAAAAAGCAACTCTACTACTCCATACCTAAATATCTACGTGTGTCTTATTAATGAAATAGTGCTAAGAGGGGGATCTAACTTTCGTCCGCGTTACAGGAGCTACAGAGTACAATGATGATAGTAATAGTACTTCAAAGTGAAGGGGTTCTAGTCTCCGAGGCGAATAATTTTATGAATGATCGCATAAAGAGATGACCTTGAATTTACCCATGATATTAGACTTGGGATCATTTCAGAATTATTTGAAGAATAATTTTAATAATTGACTTAATTAGCGGAATTGCAAACCGTTTAATAGTTATCATAAAAAATCTTACATACGATATAAAAATGTTGATATGTTCTGTTTCCCTCCAGATAGGAGAAGACGCATGAGCATTGGATCGAACCCTTTTATTGTTTACTTATCCCCAATCTAATTATTTCTTTGTCATTCAAATCGAATTTAAAATTCATTAAATCAACACCCTAACGTTACAGCTGATAAATAATAGGACCCTGCAATACAAATATAGAAAGGCAATTATCACATTCAACTAAATGTTCACTGGGGAAGAATGAATAAAGTCCGCATATCGATATAGCTGTGATGTACTGTGATGTCCAGACACTTACATTAAATACTTATATCTAATTTGTAACAGTATACAAAGATGTGATCTAGTCAAGCTCGAAGGTCTTCTTTGTCTTTGTATGTACCTCTTAATGTGTATAACGTGGCTTATTTGGACCAAAAGAACTTTAAACAAATATGGAGACAGACTTAATTTAGCACAGACATTCCTCGATTAAGAGAAATTAAATAACATTGATTTTCTCCTTTAACCGTTCCTATATTTTTTTCTAACACGATGACGATATAAAATTAGGCAGGCGGTCTGATTAAAATAGGAAGGAAAAAGTCAACAGAACGGGATAATAGTTAGCCAGAAACTCTGTTACTCCCCAAAGAGAGAGAGAGAGAGAGAGAGAGAAATAAATAAATCAAACATGCAGCCAGAGATGGCATAAAAGGTTCTCTCCTAAGCCCTCCCCCTCTACAATTAGAAGTTGACTGAGTATTTATATCAGACAAGGGAAGACAGCAACTTGTTTACCTAGACGCTTGGCTGCTTTCGGCAACTTCAGAGGCAATTTGGCTCTACCTCTCTCTGTCTGCTGCCTAAGCAATCTCACTCAAGTGTGGGCTGCATTGCGGAAAGTGGGGGAGGATGAGAGGAAAGCAGGAGTATTAAGGGAGAAATTAAGTATACTGGGTGAAGATATCATTCTAACTCGAAGATTATCTAGTCAAGAAGCACTAGGATGTGCCGGTCTAACTAGTGTATACACAAGCTGCATGGACACCAGTAATTATAATATCCTATCAATAAACATGGAACGTTTATTTTATTTCCTTTAAATGTAAAGATGAGATTCTTTAGAGATCCCGTGTCTTAATGCTAATCACAGACTAACCAAGATGAGAGTGACGTCACCAGCCAATCTTCAAAACTGGTTAAATTTGGGCGTAAGCTTATTTCTGCAATCAGACAATTTTGAACTGTGAGATTGAGATAATACAAATGAATGAAAACCTTTTGCATTGATGACTAACAGAGAATACAATTTAAGCACTCGTCTTGAAAGGTAAGCTCTCAAAATTGTATAGTAATGAAGTTTGTGAGGACAAAGAGGTCCTAACCGTAATTGCAGTAATGCAGAATTATTGGCTTCAAGATTGAATCTCTCAATTTGTCTTTCTGCTTGTCTCATTAAACATGATAATTTAAAATATGTACCTCTGTCCAAATCCTACTTTTGATAAGACCTTTCCGAATTGGACAGAAATCAAATAACACTTTACTCAATATAAACGATCAAAATGATGCAACTACTCGAAGTAAAATGGGAATCAAACTAAATGGGAAGATATAAACAAAGATCCTACATTGGTGACTTCTTTTCTTAACGGCCAAATTAATGAATTTAATAGGGTGTCAAGCTGAATAGATGTGAACCGAAGTTGATTTAAATGTGTCAGGAATGATCCTGGATAAATTTTTTTACATCTCTGAAACCACTCAGCATAATTAGCCTCCCATTTGAACTTATTTAAATGAATAGAAAAAAAGGGAGTTCCCACGAATTTCCGACCTAGTTTAGAGATCAGTGGAGCAAAACTATCAATGCTATATGTGTTGTAGCAATTTTTTGTGTCAATGCCGAAAAGAGATAAGAGAGTGGGAGAGGAGAAGGAAATACTGAATGACAAAATGTCAAAATTTTGCCCAGTAACAACTTTATAAACTCCCTACTTAAATTTAATTTGATCATAAAATTCACCATTTTAGAGTAATATTTTTGATAATCTTTTTACCATCGACTCAAAAACCAATGCCGTAGGATAAAACGATTAAAAACGATAGCTCTGGTACGGTAAAAGCGTTACTAGTCTCATCTATATGCTCTAGGATGTAGAAAAAGAAATAAAAGGAAGTGTTTTCAAAGATCAAATTCCTTGTTGGATATGCTTCCGGTTTCAATGATTCATTTACTTTCCATTGATTTAAATTTTTCAAGTTTTCTGCTTTGCGATGGTAATAGTAATAATAAAATTTATTATTATTGTTAAAAGGATTTGGCGCATACAAAGCGATTGAATACATATCTCCAAGTATGTGGATGAGAAAAAGGTTATCTTGATAGACACAGCGCAAATTCCACAAATCTAATCCTTAGCACCTCCAATGTATAAAATTTGCACGCCCGGGAGTCATTATATGCAAATTTATGCAAAACTTGAAGCATGTCCGATCAGAACTTTGGACTAAATTGATTGCTTAGGGGAAGTGGAGAGAAAACTAAATCCATGAATAATTGACGGCGACGTTGAAATAGCACACGTTGATTACGTAATGTGACCTTAGTGGTGGTGTTCAATGTCCCGTATGTCTCACTGGCAAAAGCAAGAGTCATTCAAATCAGGGAATAACTAATGGGAAATGGGAGCGTAGGTGGACAGGTCGCGCATGCGGACAGGCGCGCGCGGTGCGTAAATGGTATCTCCCGAATTATGACGCTTGTGAGTGCGGCCGTGAGTGTGTTCACGAGCCAGATTTTGGCCGCAGGCCAAAAATTCTAACAAACAAACAGGCATATAGGCTCGCACGTCGGGCCAAATGTGTGCCGTCTGAGTGTGTGTCAAATACATATGGAATAATATCTTAACACCCCAAACCTTAGTGAAACCGTAGAACCACAATGCTTTTTCGTTTGAAGGGGATTATTGGTGTAAGAATCAGATTCGCTCTCTAAATAAAATGATATCATAAAACCTAAAATCATTGTGGTTGCTGTTTTATGGATCATTGGCTTATAGAAGAACAACCATCCCACTTATTAAATCCTAGTCCATCCCCATTGAATATAGGAGAAAATAGGAACTCAGTCTCTAAAAACCCTTCTTTAGATGTTCTGTTCCATCTAAAAAACGTACAGTATCTCTTAGCAATTTACAATTAGTCAATAAAAGTGTTGGTGTAACTTTCGACTTTGTGTCGCCTTATAAGGTAGAAGCGAAAAATTAGGCAAATGTTGTAGAATCAGAACATCTCCTTTAGTTCGTTATTGCAAACATTCCTAGACTTCATACTTGGAGAAATTCAGATATATGATCGTAAACGCCTTGCAAATGATTAATCATTTACAGAAACCTAAAGACCCTGAATTTGCTTGACTACAACAGAAACGTTTAAGTGGGATCGATCAAGAACGAAGTAACAAAGTTTATGGACACGAGAGTAAAGGTCTCAGGGATACGCAAACCAAACCACACACAAGTGATTTAACATCACCATAGTGATTTTAGAATAAAATAACCACAAGACTTGCACTTTCTCCTCTTCCTTCAAGATTAATCGACCTGTCAGTTTCTTGAAAAAAAAACTGATTGGAGGATCTTATACACAACTGTCACTTTATTTAACTAAACCTTTCGAATTTGAGAGAAAATAAATCACCACGTTTTGATTGGAAACTGTTTCAAATCGACAAGTTATAAATCGGGGATTGCTATTGGAATAAAGTTTAACCTTTAGCACATCCTACGCGAAAATAACACGAAAATGTCAAAAAAACCCTGCTCCATTGCATTTAAAAAGAAATCTAACACGAAATCTTATGAATTTAAGAAGAGTTCAGGCTTAAAATTAAGAGCGAATAGAATCCAAACTGAAAAGGTTCTAGCGAGAAGGAGACAGCTTTAAATTATCATAATATACTAGGACGTTATATTCATTAGTAGATTAAATCCGGCTCTGGGCATTTAGATAGACGATCATTTCATGACTTGGAAAGATGAGTGATCATGAGGACAAAGGTATTCACAATAAAAATCAACTTTAGTGAAAATCCTCTGCGAGGAAAGAGAAAGGAATGTTCTTTTAGCAAATACTCGCACAAGAATAGTCGGAAGAAGTCACTTCAAGCCAGTATCAACTATTTCAAAAAACGGGACTCGAATCTGGCAACTTATCTTCCAATCTCTCTTAGTGCATCTTAACATTTATGAATAATATAAAAGATGACTTACTTGTTTATTAATATCGCGAAACACTATGTAATAAAGTTAGACTGAAGCGAAACTTACTGACATATCAAAGCTCAAAATGACTCCTTGGATTTCGGTACAAGGTCCACTTGTTATTGCTAAGATCACCGAGCTTACTTAAACAAGTCAGTTTCAGTTAATTACAAAAAATAATAAATACGACCCCAGTTCATGGGTTAGGAAGTTCAATTTATCTTTCAACATTATAAAAGAAAATTTTCGCAAGAAAAGAAAGCTGTTATCTGGTTGTTAAAACAAAGCTTTGGTTGTTAGGGCAGTGTGGAGAGTTGTCAAAGCTATTCAGGCCCTTCGACTTTACTTTAAGGGAATGATATTCATCTAGGTACTTTTGCCACTGCTACTGGAGTGATATGGATAAAAAATTGCTGAATGGATACATACATTTCAAGGTTATGGAGGAAAGAGAGTGGAAGATTGGGTATTTATGAATCGTTCAATGGCGGAGTAATGCTGTACTTAAAAAATGACAGCATTTTGTAATTAAGCAAAAGCAAATCAGGACATTTTAATGCTTGGATTGAAAAAGCCGGATATCCGGAGAAATTAAAACAAACGGAGATGGTCTAGAGATATATAATAAAAATGAAATATAATCAAAAACTATTTAACACCTCTTAAGCTATGAATTTTCTTAATTTTCTCTATATAAGATAACTTAAGATATCTGTAGTGATTCTTAGTATATTAAATGAAAGTGAATTTAGTTTGAGTGAATGCTAGTGAAGTTTGTAACGTTTAAAGTGCCTTAGATAATCTCACTTACTCATAGATGTTCATAGATGTAAGGTGATGTAAATTAACCAAAGTAGCAAGACCAACCGTTCAATTAAAACAGGCTCTGGATGTCGCGGATGTCGCGCTCTAGGATCAGTTCGCAAAAATTGAACTTTGGAACACTTGGATATTACAAATGGAAATATAACTCTTGTCGAAAAGGACCAATTCAATTCTCCTACAATTCCAATTGCTTCATTACAAAGTCCTGTTCGAACCCCGTTCTTATCCATTACTGGAATATTTTTCTACGTATTCAGATACTATCGCATGATCAGAATTTGTCGAGTATTTAGCATTTCCATGGGTAATGACGCTTAAATGTCTCCGATTAAGTTGACGTAAAACCGGATTTTGCCCTCTGTCATTGGAAATAAAGGTTAAAACCAAACTTGGCTAGAGTCTATCACTTCTCTATAATAAACTAGAACCGACAATAATGTCAACAATAAAATCAAATCCCAAAAAGTTTGCGCAAAAAAGCCACAACTTCCGAATTAAAATTCTTGAAGACATTAATTCATTAAATTAATTCTAACATTAATGAAACAATATTAATTAAATTACTGCGGGTTTTTTCTCAATAACAAAATAATTTGTCCCACTCTGATAAAGACAATTAACATGATTGTACTAGCCCGATTTCCTTTTCAGGAAAGAAAAGATTTTTCACAAAAGACAAAAGAAATAAGAAGGAATAAATCCCTCCATATGCGGGCATTAGCTTTCATTTGTGTCTTTTTTGCCTAAGGTCATCATTTAATAATTGCGTAATTAGTTCACCAGATATACCACAAATGTTTCCAATATTATATCATATATTTCCCAAAAAATATTATATTGGGATGGCTTTATATGCATATAAATAGGAGTGAAAGTATCTGAAAGTATTCAAAATGTCTTAAATGCGTCAATAGTGCGATGCCGGTGTTCAAAAATCACTAAGATGGTCTTTCAAGCGTTACTATTCAAAAAAAGCGCTGTCAACCAATAGTAAATGAAGAAAGACCTATGATTCATTATATAGATACAAACATCAGTTACTAATTTTACCCAACTGGCTGATACTTTCTCACCGCACTTAGGGAGGAAAAAACCCGGTATAACATCTGCTCGATAGTGATCGGCCAACCAAAAACCCATCGGTTAATTTAATCACTTAACCAATAGCGGCTTAACAAGAAAATTCTTTTTATTTTTATCCATTTTATGAAAATACTTTAGATGGAAACAAAATATTTATAATTTATTTAGTCCAAATGAATATTGCGTCGGTAAAAATAAAATTTTATCATTCCCATTTTACTTTAAATAATTCAGAACCTATAGAAGCCATTTAGGATTTATAAAGCTGGGAAAGATCCAAAATTTTCGTAGACGACTTTCTCCTAATTAATTGATGACCTTTGGAAATTAACTTGTGGATTTCAATTTTTGAGAACAAATGGAAATGTACAGCCAACTGTTGAGGAAAGTTATTATTTTTCTGCGCAGAGAAAAATTTAAAGGAGATAGTGTCATCAATCTGATCTGTCAGTAAATGACAGTGGGAAGTTATCTGTCAAAGAGGAAGGAGAAAAAACAACAGGGAGATTTACTCTCCGCTTATTGACACTTAAACTCAAAATTAAAGTTAAATGAGGCAACGGTGAAAAGACCATCAAGGTCCTTACGAAGAATAAAAGCCAAATACCCTGATAAAATTAATACAGAATGGATAGTGCTAAATGGATTAGAGACATAGAAGACTATTGGAAAAGTAAGATGGATTCCCATCTGTTCGAAAGAGTATAAAAGGGAGATGCGATTTTTGGATACAACTTGTGTCATCACAACGACTTGAAACTGATATTGGATTCCTCCCACCGATCTATTTGTCCCTTTGGTTGTATCAGTAACTGCTATACGATCCAATCTCGTCTTTATAAACAGTATGGTTTTTGCAAAAAATTTTTGGTTAAGCTTAACCAAAAAATGTCTCTATATTGAAGCAAATGTAACCAAAATAGCATGGATCTCTCATCCTAAAATGCATTATATGAAAGGGAATCTACTTTTCAAAACGGCCGAAAAAATAGATTGAATGTCCTGGTTATTTTTCAATACAAAATTAACCATTTAAAATGCATTCTATTTCAAGTAACAAATTCAACCTATCGATTATACCCACTGTTACCCATTTGTGTTTGTTGGACAACTGAAAAATTTACTCTATAAATTAATGGAGTTCTGTATATCAACCATTTTTTGTTTTGAATTAACTTCTTTCATGGTCTCTTGAGAAGGAGAAAACCACTAGACGGATGAATGTGAAAACTTTAAAGTTAAAAATCGAATATCAAGCCTGCAATCAAATTTCGTCCAAAAATACATGCACAAAGTCGGGTAGCAAACCCGTTCTAATATCTTATTGTAACTCTCTCATTTTAAACAACGCAATTAGTCTCGTTCGACGTTTATGATCGGCCAAACCGGTCTTGTTAGGTGAGTCAACACGATTAAATAGGAAAAAAACAATCATGGCCTTTAAGTATATACTACTAACAAAGTCTAATTCAATTTAGTAAGCGTACTAGTCGATATTTCTATCCAAATATCAGGATTTGGGCACAAATCATATACTATTTGTACTAAAAATGGATATAAGTAGGGAGAAGACGTACCCTGTGAAGTTTCACTGTCGCGAACCATGAAAGTTCCTGGTGTGTTGCTGTTGAGGAGAAGAAGCCGTTCTGAGTCCTTCCGTGATATCCTTGGAATGTACCACCTAGAGGAGGGAGGTGAAAATATCGGATTATGTTGCTGTCTAATGAAATTTAGCGATTTCACTATTGACATCTAATAGAGCTGAGCAAAGGAAAGCAATCAGTTCAATTAGTCTGTACTTGACTCATTGAAACTGATGAGGTTCGAGAGAAATCTTACCGTTTCGTGAAATAAATCTTTAAACTTCCCTTTGTCTTCAATAATAGCTGTATATCCGCCAAGCTGAATGCTATATATTAATTGATCAAAGCAACAAAAGAAATTCCTCCTTTACTACTTATGGATAATAAGAAAAAATAGAAGGGATTGGTCTAAAAATAATTAAGGTTATTACAATGATTTAGTATTACATATTCTCAGTAATAAGAATGACCGATCGCACCAATGATGACCAAATAGGAGGATTATTATTATTGTTTACTGAAATGAGTGTAGAAAAATGATATTCCTCTGCCTCGATACCATCATTAGCATAGAAATCAAACAATTTCCTAACCAATTTCAAATCCTTACCCCAGCTCAAAAAGAGTGCTTTTCTTACAAAATGCACTTAAGATATAGAATAAAAAGTTGCAGAAACCATTCTTCCGTTGCCGATTTATATACTTTTGTACAAAAGCAGCTCTATCAGGGGTTAAATTCGTCTTTTGGGATATTTTGAACAACTCAAAAGAGAGCAAAGTTGCTACAGGAGGCGAAGTCTTTCTGTAATATTTTCTAATTCATCAAACAGAGAGTAAAATATCGGAAACTTGAAGAAAACAACAGTGGTGACAGGTGGACAGTTTGGATCAGTCATTTAGTAACCAGAAAATGCCTCTTTCTCCTTCCCTGGGGAGATCAAGTTGACAAGTAACTGACGGTATTGTTCACTTATTTTTCTGTTTCAGAATAGGGAAGAAATATCTCAAAAGTTCACCAAAATTAAATAAAATGCCAATAATAACCTGGTAGATGTTCATACTAAACTACATTTCCGCCTTAAGTAACTTGATTTTAGCATCTAGATTTCAAAATGATGAATAATACCGATTCGAAAATAATGCGGCAGTAGCGCAGTGGTTAATGTGCACGTCTGCCAAGTCAAAGTTGATGAAATCGGTGCTCATTGTGGCATATCCGTTGAAGCGAATGGCAAACTGCACTGATTAGTTCTGATCACCACGAGGTATGGTAGAAAGCGAGTTACTCATTAGAGTGGCTTGGAAATACTTTCCCTTAACTGTTAATACTTCCTTAAATGGTTGCTTTATTGGAATTCTATTCGATTTATCTGACGCTTGTCTTGAAGTCCCAACTTAATTTGTTCCCTAATACAAAATTTCTACTAGCTATCATCGGGGAAACATTTTTGCCTAGCAAAATTTTAAATTTTCAGAGGGAGTAAGGTCATTGCTCCGAATAGGATAGATGTCCAGCTTAAGCGCTTTGTAACCATTTGACCTGGTCGACTGAAACGTTGAATTAATGCAACCTTTTGACATAAAAAATCAACGCTAGGCTAAATAGTGGAATTGAATGTATGGATTTAATATACCAACCAAGATTTGAAGAAAACGTAGAACGGAAGAGGGCTAAACTGTTCAAGAGTTAGATGTATAATAGTTATATGTTAATTTGATTAATTTATTTAAAAATAAATAAGCCCTTCCCTTTATTACTTTAAAATATTCGTACTTTCTTCTAATTGAATTTGGAAATATCAAGAAGTGTACATGATTTATTAATTTTATTCTCTTTTTGTTCCGGTAAAAGCTCAATTAGAGGCTTATAAAACGACGGTTCTATTCATTTCGAAAGTACGACAGATTGAAAACTATATATGAGAGAATAAATTCAATCAGAAAAATGAGGAAATATTCTAGCATTGAATATTTTTAATAAAATAATGAATACAAAAGAAATCCCAAATAGGAAATATTTTAATAATAAAAACAAGTAGAGGATTGAATGTAGATGAGTCTACTTCAAGTCTATTATCCACAGTTTCTTTCAGTCGGAAGAATGAAAAAGCGGTATCATTCAACCAGCTAGAATAACAACATCGATTAAAGGAAAAGCGCACTTACTTCTAGGAGTTGCCAACCTTTCACCGAGGATCTTCCAGTTATTTTAAATTAAAACTTTAATAAAATAAGGGATGCAAGTCTAAGATGGAGGGAACATTTTTAACCTATGCTATTTGGATAAGCGTAATCAATCCCAAGGGTATCAGAAAAAGGTCTAGCGTTGAAAAGACAACTGTGAGATTGCCATTTGGTTTTTTAATAAGTCGGCTATGGGGAAACACAAATGAAAAAATATGAAATAGCCAATAATTGAAGAATGAAATGTAAATTTTCAAGAAATCAAGATGAAAATCAGAAAGTTTTGAACTTACTCTTCGGCTTCGAGAGATCCAGCCGCAGCGACATAGGAAGATGGGACGTATCCCTTCTCGGAGGTTCTGCAGTGTTCCACGAACCACCACTCGCCATCACTAGAGTTAGATGTTAAGAAAAAGATTAATAGATATAATAATGAGTGAACTCTAGTGAGCTCTGGAATGTAAAAATTATGCCGGATCTTATCATTTCCTAGTATCTTGGTTACCATAAGAAAAAAGTTGATCTGAAGTGGTTGACCAAACGTACGTATAAGATATAAACTCCTCCAACATGAATTCACTCAAAACAATGGGACAAGTACCGAAATTTAAACATTTATGGATGAAATAGCGGTCTATAATGAAAAAATTGTCAGATTGGAAGCCAAAGATCACCTTCTGTAGGGCCCCTGATGCTTCCCGCCCCGACAATTACCTACTTTTACTCCAATCCCTTAGCGCATATTGCAGTGCTTTGTTTTTTCCTTGGATTTAAATGCATTTTCATGAAGAAAATATCCTTTGTTTTCCTTACCTACATAATTTTAAATTTTAAATTGAACTTTGAGATTAAACGCATTCAGCCTTCAAACTAATACGATGTATTAGTGGACTTCAAAAAGTAATCAAGAAAGCAACGTAGTAGAAAATGCCCATCTGAGGAACGAACATAGAAGAAAAACGATCTATCTGGGGAAGCATGCATAGACAACTAGAAAAAGGAAAGTTATCTGCGTTTTAAATTCTTCGTAAATTAATGAGAAACCCACAGATGACCCAATTAACAAAACAGTCGCAATTACCCCGTAGTTGGCTGAGAAAAATGTATTTATAGGATGAATATTAAAAAATCCCATGCCGAAAAAATATAAAACGGATTGAAAAGAGAGGTAAAATAAAACTAAGTAAGTCAAAATTTTTTTTAACTCCCGCCTGAGATATCAACAATTCCTGTGTTTTGTACGCAATCAGAAGGCTTATTAAACAATCTATTTTGTCTAACCTTTCTCTGTGGTCATAAGAATTAAGCCTTGCATGAAAAATTTTGCATTTGAAACAACCTCTAACTTGAGAAAGAGTTCTATATATTGATGGAAGAATTCTAATTTAACTATTCCTATCTCAGACAACGTAATAACAGTTCGCTTCTTCCCAGCTGGCCTTTGAAATGTATATATCAGGAATATTCCCTTAAGAAATATGGTGGTAGTAAGATAAAACATGCTGATTTTTTCTCCGACATTTGCAACATTTCATATAATACATACAACTCCAAGTTCGCCTCTTGTGATATTTCCAAGCCTCCTTTCTGGTAGCTTCCTTTGGAATTTTTCCTAATTTGCCAGAATGGGAGAGAAACTTTTTCTCCACACCACTTGAAGAAGACAAAGACAAACAGGAAGTAGCATTTGCATGTGTATATGTCTATCACATCAAAAGTACAACTCGCTTAGTCTGGCCCAAAGATAAATTTAGAGACAGAGAATTAAGAGAATAGCCAAATGGTTAACGTCTCTAGGAGCAACCGAAATTAATACGGGTTGTAGGTTCATTATTGTCAGAATTTATCTCCACAGATTACACTTCATAAGTCGGGAAATTACATTGAAAGAAATAACAACCAATCAGTTGTTATAGTTAGCTTTTAGAGAACTCTAGTGAGCTCTGCTATGTCAAAAATGCCCTTGATGATCTTATCAACTTCTTTAGGTCCGTAAGAAAAGGAAAATTGATTCATGTGACATGGCTACCATTTCATTTAAATCAATTGTTCAAAGGGTTTTAAATATCGCGGATATGAATTCACCCAGAAAACCAGGAGTCAAGTCATGAAAGTTCACCTTTGGAATACTTGGATATCAGAATGTGAACTGTACTCATTACGATAAAGTGAATAACTAAATGCTTCAAGAATGCAAATAGAACAAAACCATCGACATTTTGTCATCGTTATATATTCCTATTCCACCACCCATTTCAATTTGATATATATTGGATACCTATATCATTTTTAACGAAATAGATTTTAATTATGCAGTTTTTCCCCTAGGACTACATCAATCAGGCCGCATACCCATTACATGGTAATTAACCCCTCTTGGTATCACAGGTTACAAAAAAAGAGAAGCATACACTTTATTATAATTCACGAGGAGAATTTGGAATGCACTTTACCCCAACAAATTCTTGGATTCTAACATCAAAGTAACAGGAAGATAATTTATGGAGAGGAGATAATGTACGGGAGGGAACAAAAAATGAGCGATTACTAAGATTAGCGATACTAAGGCGAAAAGAGACATTTACAATATCTGGAAATGGAATTCGGATTATTTATTATCAAAACTCACAAGCTTATTTAGGAATGCGTTTTCCAACGCCTGTCTGAAGGAGTAGTATTATAAAGCCAACCTGGTGGCACTCAAATTTCGCTACCCCTTTATTAACTAAGATTCACAATGACCATTCTCCTCATTGGATGTGTGTCGCTGGGTTTCGAACCCGTGACCTGACCTCGCATACGAGTATGTTAATCGCTGTACCGTCAGCGAGCAGGCTGTTTATTAGAGTACGTGATGTTATCCTAGTGTAGACTTCCTAAGTTAGCAGTTGAAAGTCCAATTTCGCCCTCATTAACTCCAAATATTTCAATTATTTTATGAAATGCCAAAACACCGTCAAGTTGAGAGTATTTTATTACTTCAATATACATGTCATTCTAAGAGATTTAAGTAAATTGAAAAAAATTCTACATTTAACAAGCCCTATCAGTAAGGTAATACTCTATAGATGCTCAAAACGACGTGCGGTTGGTAAGATTCATTTAGCAAAATAATGTAATATTAAGCAAAAATTTTACTGTAACAGCCAATCGAAATGTACAAAACACGAAGAGATTTTTCTTTTTTTTGAATTTTGTGTTTACCAGGACTTAATTTCAAATGATTCCTTAAAACGAGGTTTGAAAAGATTCGGTCGCAAGCCTATAAAGAGGAGCTTTGGTTGACAAACAGGAGGCGGATTTCAGTCTAGATTGGAAAAAATTCGACCCAGGCTAACCGTTTCATTAACAATGAAATTAAAAGGCTGCAGGCAATAAGCACTTCGGCTAAAATGAATACACACAACGCCGGCCTCTTAGACGCGACGAATTACAATGGAAAAAAATGATTTAATTGTCTTTTCTCCAAATGCCACCATTAATACTTGGTTGAAGGAATGTAGATCCGTTACACAAATATTAAAAAACATTAAGATATTTCAATAGATCTCCATTCAGGGACGGGTAGAACAAGGAATTTTAATCTATAGCTAACGCTCCTAAAGAATTAGGGTTATGCATTCGAACTGGAATGTTATACTAAATTAACAAGTACCAAGTAACCACGATGAAAACAGGGGGGTGGGACCGGCGTCACAACCCAGTTGTATACACAACTACATAACCACATATAAGTACGAGAATTCACTCTTTAAAAAATACAATATTCGGCCTGGTCTTCTAAGCTAACTTTCTAACGAGGTTATCACCCTCATGTATCCCAAACCTGAGTCTCAATTTTCAGAATAAAAATGTAAGGAATCAATCACCTTTCATCCAACAAATGGAGTAACGAAAGCTTTACAACTCGCACCAATCCATCTTTAGTAATCTGCCACGTCGACCTTGTATTTGTTCGAAAAAAAATTAATTTTTTTCTAGAATATCTTGACCTGTACATGAAAAGTACATCACAAAGTTCGAGTGCTATTGTTTTTGTAACAAGTCGCAGTAGACATAATGAATAATAGTCTAGCCAAATGGAGATTTTTATTTAGGCATAAATGGGGATTTAAATGATATCTATTAATTTGTGGAAGAAAACAAGTTTTAAATAATCCAAAATACTTCGGTTCTATGGGACTCGTGAGATTTTAAATACAGTCCATCCGCTTTAGAATTAAAAAATAGTAAAATAGAGACCAAGTGTTCTCAAGGAGAGAGCAATACCAGAAAATTGTAACCAACTTCTCGAAAAGGCAATTTAATATAATAATAATCTTTGAAAACGATAATAAAACGGTTGATTCAGTTACTAAGGTGCAAAATAAAAGCAGCCTGAAAGATTATAAATTGAAATTATTCAGGGAAAGCACCTACTAATTTTTTTATAAAATAGGATTGGTCTTTTTTAGTCAGTGCTGAATGTAGCTTGGGCAAAACAAAAACCCTTATAGTAAAAATCGCCTAAATTTCGATAAAAATTTGATAACTTTTCGCCTAAAATTAGGAGATAAATTAATTATAATATTAAACATCAACATGAAATTAGATTAGATAAATTAACGGGGGATCTGACTTATCTGCAACCAATTGAGTGAATTGGGAATTTTTAACGTCGTGTAAGTTCTTAGCTAACAAATACATTGTAAGGTGATTTGATCAGTTATAAACTTTGAACCTTTTCCATTTACAATCTGTATGGGCAACCAATTAAGAGACTACATAAACAAGTGAGAAAAGGGGAGCCCAGTTTGAACTCCCATGTTCGTAGAAAGTTGGGAATTTAGTCGGCGTCAAACCGGTGGTCTCCCTGATCAAAATAAACACTTGATCTCCATGGGAGATATAGTGGACTCATTTTCGGGCAGTATACGGCCAGCTTAACGGAGCGTGCGTTCGAAAACTTTGCAGTGTTTTTTGAACTGGTTAATTTCCAAAAAATTTTTAAAACTATCTCCATACATAACTCAACTCTGGATGATTATCACAGCGAAAAAAAAGAAAACACGAATTTATCATGTATCCAAAGTGTCTCAAACTACCTTTATGAGAAAAATTGTAATATTTTATCGGATACTAAGCTGAAAATTTAAAATAACTTAATGTTTGTATCAAACATCAGTGTACCAATGTTAAAAAGTTATAGAACCATCCTATTGCTGCATTTTTAAATGTTATCTTTTTTTAATTTCATAGAGAGCAATTACAAATTTTGAATTTCTCTAATGAACAATAAATATACGGAAAATCAATTAAATGATGATATTTCATTCCTCGATATGAACCTGTCGGTACAAATCAAATGACGTGTGTCGCCAAACTGTACTGGATACCTCAGAAAAGATATGGTAGAGTGCGAGTTTCTTATCAGAGTGTCCCCAGAAGACCTTTCATCTGCCAAAATAGGTAGATATTTTGGTAATATCTAATCTAATTCTAATTCAAATATTCAGTCTGCGAATATTCAACCTTCTTCGGAAGTTATTTCTTAATATATTTGAAATTGGTTATCATTAGCAATCAAAATTAATGCACTGAAATGGAAAATCATGGAGGTAGAATTGAGACAAAGTCATTTTAAAATTTTTAATAGCATATTTTGGTAGACGAAGACAAAAAACCTATCCCTACTTCAAACGGAAGATGCTTAGGATCCAGAGAGAGAGAGAAAAAAATGAAAATTTAATTCTCATCAAACTTTCCGTATGCTATCAAGACTAGCAAATTCACAATGACGGAGAATTGAAATAAATAGTCAAAGAAAACCTCTTTTCTAAGCCATCACCTGGTTATTCAAGCAGAACTAAGCGAGCAAGCAAAGTGAATTATCCACGTAATAATAACGAAATGGACACAATTCGCTCCATAAATTGTCAAACGAGTGGTTTACATCTATATACAGAAAGCGAGAAAAGTGTACTGAATTTCGAATTATGACAAACAGCGAATTAACATAGGAGATCCGCATAAAAAATCAAAATCAAAATAGAGAAAGGAGTAATTTGAGGATAAAAATTACCTAATATTAAGGGCCAACATTGAGTCTCCTTTCCTCAGTGATATTTCTTCATCGGTCCTTGCATTATAATCAAAAATAGCCACTAAACGGTTTGGGAGTTCGGAAGGGGAATCAGAGTTAAAAGGATGGCGAGAGGAACTTCGGGTATCGATTGAAGCACCAATGCTGGCTCTATGGAATCGCTCAGTAACTTCGTTTCTGGATGTTCGTGGGGAATTTCGGAGTTCAATACTGCGATTGAAATGGCCCTCACAGTCTAAATTTCGACTCATCATTGCGGGAGAGTAAGGAATAGCAGCGGCGGATATACTACTGTTCCCGTTTGCACGGGGAAGTGAGTGGGAACGAGAGCTGTGACCAGAGAGAAAGCCAGAGGGTAACCGTTGCGCAGCCATAGAAACGATAGGAGGATGGAATTGAGGTGGACAAGCAGAGGAGACGCAAGGTGCGCAAGTAACAGCCACAGGACGATTAGAAGAGAAAGCAATAGGAGAATCATGAGACGGAAATATACTCACTTTGTCCTTAGAGTTGGATCGATAACCCGTGAATTCCGCTCTGGTTCGAGGTGGGGTATTAGTGAATGCAAAAGGATAGGGCTCGTTGTCAATCACAACTGATTCAACGCGGGGAAGATCAGGAGATCCATTTGGAAGGAGACTTTCGGATACAGGACGAGGTGGAAGGGGCCTATCAACTACAGTTTGGGGAATCGCCGGGTGAAATTCATCCTCTCCCATATTCTTCTGGCACTTATCAATGCAATTGCCCATGTCTCAAGTTAGGCAGCATTTGTAAAAATATTTTCTAATAGAAACAACTAGCAAATAAAATGGCAAGACCTAAAACCAATGACCATTTCCCTACAACCGCACCAACTGGCAAAAAAGAATTAAAGATATTGAAATCCCACCTACCAAAGGCTGCGATATAAACAATTTTCAAGGTTAACAAAACAACAAAATATAAATCAAAAGTTATAAAATACTATTGTGTCTATTGATTGAGTTTAGATAAATAATAACTTATTGTTGTAATCCATATGCTTACTTAATGCTTGCTGACCAAAAAAGTCATTCAAATTATTTTTCAGTTATCGTGATCTTGGTTTTACATATCAATGGAATTTTGCAATAACCCCCTGGATACCGTTTCCAAGCTTAAAAGGGCATGTATAGTATGTTTCTAAATATCCACTATTTAGGAATATAACTTTCTACAAAAAGAAGAGCAGGATTATTTTAAAATCACCATACCCAATAAAAATAACTGTAAGTTCTTATTTCAAATCATCATATATATTAAAGTTACTCTTTGGAAAGTTCAAATAAATGGCCCAGTAAAGTGATATTCGATGTGTTCATAGAATATATGTAGCCCGATACTCCCTACGAAGGTGGAAAATTTACTGTAACATTTAGATTTCCATATGAATTTCCAAAATGTCCTCCGAAAGTAAACTTTGAAACTTCCATTTTTCATCCGAATATAAATCATAGCGGAGAAGTTTGTTTAGAAATTTTACATGGAGCTTGGCAACCACGAATTACTATTTCAAAAGGCATGTGTTTGCCTTTCGCTAAAAGCCTTCCCTTTAGTAATTTTAGCTATTCTTTCCTTGATGGCCTATCCGTTATCTGAAGGCGCCATAAATCCGCAAGTTGCGAGAATGCTCGACAATTCTAGAGAGCAATTTAATTCTATGGCAAGAACATGGACTCGAAATTACGCTTGGGTACGCAGTGCCAGCCCATACGCATCACCCACGACAACTCAAAGCGGTGTTGAAAAAGATAAGAGGAGCTCTTCTGATTCAAAGAGTTCGAAGAGGTCAAAGAAATCAAAAAGTCCGAAAAGGAATAAGAAATGAAGACATGATTTAATTAATCGTGAAGTGAATTCACATATTGATTTATTTTCACTTTGACATCTCTTGGGTTTTAAAGATATAGAGTGGACCCCCATATATTAGGTCCGCATACAATATATTTGGTCATTCTAGTTGAGTTTATCTTGGGATTAATTTATCTTCTAGTTCGAAGTTTTCAAGTAGCTGAAGGGAAGTATGTAATTGTAATCTGGGATATTGGTATTGTATAAATAAATGATAAAATTGTAATTCTGGAACAATTATAACCATATCTCGTGTTGCCTTCCAAGACTTTTGAACACGATACCGAAGTTACCCAGAGAGTATTAAAAGGTTTTATTCAATCCCATCCTACTGTGGCATCCTATGTTATAAGAGTTGATAAAAGGGTATCTTCCAGCCAATATTTAATTGATTAGATGCACGTTCTTTGCGATCATATAAGTAGACGTAACTATAAATTAGATGGGAGAGGCAGATCAACTAATTAAGATGGCGGAAAACAGCAAATGATAATAAATTGTAACACAAAAATTGATTCTTTCAATCATTATCTTGGTTTTAAATATTAAATTATAGGTGTTATACTATCTTAAAATGATATTACTCTCTAAGTGTTTTATATCCACATCGGCGTTCATTACCCTCTATGAGAAGATCCGGCAAATTCACTTTATTCCTTGCGACGACTGTCCTCCTCTTAGTGATCCATTTGTTTACCAGCGTTATCCTAATTTTGATGGATCCTTTATAAATGTGTAGATAGAATCACTTTTAATTTCAGTGATCTCAGTAAACTGAAATAATTCATCAATTGGGGATAAGAATTGATTGTACTAATCAAAAACTAACACAATTTATTCTTCTGGTTTTTTTCTCTTCCATGGCCTTCAATGGCTGTAGAATCGAAGTACTTCTTATTAAACTTCTAACTGTACTAAATCACTACTTACTGGCTTCATAAAGTTTTCTCCCTCCTCGACTGTGAATTCATTTCAGAGTTTTGTTTCCAGCACTAAGCTATGGGGATAGTGTACCAATAAATAGAAATGATCAGGTTCAGAGACAATAATTCTATCCCTAATACTCCTCTTGGGCAGATGAGGGGCTCATATTTCGTAATCACTCCATTGATTTCCATAAACTCCCTGTTCATCATATAGATTTCCTGACGTGAGTGCAATCATATACGCAGTCAACACTTTCTGGTTGTTGTTCAATTCGTGAATACCAAAACTGATCACAATACCACTACTAGTTAAGCGACAAGCGGTTAAGATTACATATACTACATATATATACTTGATCGCTTAGTTTGCCGTGCTTAAGTTAATATACCGATAAATATTAATACCAACCGCAATGAGAACCGTTTTATCCTCCAATTCTCATCTTGGGCAGACGGAAGGCTCAAATTCTATGGACCGATTTGGCCTGCAGATTGTGAAAACTCAAGAGTGGAGTACAGATAAAATTATTTTGAATACATTTTGCTTCATTCTGAAAAGGTCGATCCTAAGTCTTTCCGCCGACACACTTTTGCATACGGCCTTTTAGCATTGTAATACAGTGGTAAGATGTCCACTATTTAGACCTTGGTGAATGGCATTTGAACAATCGTAAATTTTAGACAATATCTGAGCATGTAGAGATGAGTATCGAACTTGTCTTCTGACTTAGCAGGTACCGATTTCTACTATAATAATTTTCCAAAATCCCCCAATTCCTTCAAATGATCTACCGGAGAAAATTGAATCTAATTTGCAGTAAGATAATGAGGTATCACCCAAGTTTTATTCGATTTAATCTGATACACGAATTAAGTTGGACTAAATAATAAATATTAAAAAACCACTTTCTACTCATCTAAGCAACGGGGGTTCCACAAAATGAGCATATTAAGAGTACTGACATAACAAGAGGTAGGTGAATAAGAGAGGTACGAAAGAGGCGTCTGGCTTCCGCTTTTACAAGTCCTTGATTTTCTAGGGGTGCACGATAGAACCGCCAAGAGTAGTAGATCAGAGCGATGTTGAAGGGAGCGGTCGCAAGACCCCCAACCCAATTAATTCCATTAGAGGCAAGGAAACAGACAGCAGTTGTGGTTAGGGAGTGCCGAAGAGCAACAGTTCGCGCCCGTTGAGGAGCAACGATGGAGGTCATGACGTAGCCCGCTCGGTCATACTCGTTCCGAGCCAGCCAGGAAAGAGCCATGAAGTGGGGAAACTGCCAAGTATAGAGGAGACTGGCTAATACAAAGGAACCTGAAAAAAGAGAGCATGTTTTCTAATTTTCTCAAAGACATACCTAAGATATTATGAAGAAATCAACTTCATCAGTTTGAATACGAATGTTCTTTTCCTCTTTTGTCTTGATTATTGCTAGACCTACCAGATGTCAATTATAGATGAGAAAACAATGTTCCACTCAGAATATACAATGACCAATATTTATTAAACCAGAGTTCATGTATTTGAAATCTCGGAATTAAAACAACCAAAGAATCTGGTTAACACAATTCAAAGGGGGGGTAACCAATTAAAAATTTCCCTCTATTAAACAAATTTTGGAATTATGATAACTATCAATCATATAGCCAACCTTTCAAACCCAATGACTGGAAATGGGAAAATTCAAGGGTTCTAACACAAAGGGCTGGCGAAAACGCTTCAAAGTTGATGTTAATTAGGTATTTGGTGAGTGAGTGCTATTTGGTTGTTGAATCCTAAAAAAAGTCTGCCCTTCCCATACTAGAACAACAACAATTAAAACCTGTTAGAAAACGAGAAATTGTCTGTTTGGATGCTCGGTATCATAGACTTTTAACAAATACATGGGATATAAGAGGGCACTGGCAAGCTGACTATAAGAAACAGATTATTTTAAAACGTCTTTGAAGGGGACGGTTGCAAAATTCAATAAAATCAGGAAAATAGAGAAAAGATGAATGTACAAATAACCCGAGCCATTTTAGTTTTGACTCCTTCGAAGTTCAGATGTAATAAGGCTCTTGACTCTTTGACCTGCCCCTCTTTCGAAATCCTTCGCACATTCTTTGAACCGCTTCTACTGCCACTTTGTTTAGATACTATGTTTAAAAATTATACACTTTTCACCTCATCATGAGTATTATATGTGACATATAGGGGCCACCATGATGAACCAGAAAGGGCTTTACGACCTATTTCGGGGATTATAGAAAAGCCAGCAAGAATACACTATTGAGGTGCCTTAACAAACGATCAACACACGAACTGTGTGGGACTTATGGTATACTTGCGTGCCTTTCTCTCACCCGCTATTTAAATTCCGACATTTATATTCCATCACAGTATGTACCTTTTCTCGAATAAACTCCTACTCTAACTCAAGCCGCTTACAATATGACTGATAACAGAAAATTGATACCCACATTGCAAACAAAGAATGAGTGCGCGAAACTTACCGAAATCTATGGATCCAGTGGCGGCGGCCCATCCCATGATAGGAGGGATAGCACCGACCACTGACCCGACCCAAGTGTTGACCTGAGAGACGCGTTTGAGAGGAGTGTAGACACAGGTATAGAGGAGGATGTTGGCTGCAGCCAGACTCGCTACTAAACTGTTAGTGCCCGTGTAGAGAATTGCCAAGCCAAGGGTCGCTGTTATACTTGCGAACACACTAGCTCCCACAGGACTATAATAAGTAAAAAGTAGTAGAACTTGACTTGAGGTATAGTTTCCTACTGCTAACTGGTAAGCCACAAATATTAAGCTGCTAATTGTAAAGCCTGGGATAGCTAAGCCATCATCAAATATTCACTAAATTGCATGACCGGTATAAGTAGGACTATGTTTTAGGGAATCTGTTTGACATAATATTAAAGAGACAGCTTACATTTAGAAAGGGAAATTAATGAGGACATATTTTGCATTCTGCACTTAGAGCAGGGCGCAAATAGATTATTAAATCGAGAGACTGCCACAAATATAATGAATGACACTTCAATCTAAGGCAGAATCGTAGTGGCTGATTTCATACATTTCTCCGTCGTAAGATGGATTACATGTCTTGCACTTGGCTGATTAAGCTAAAATAGAGATGATAGATATATCGGTAACATAGAATAGACACAACTACCCAGTCTTTTAAACTTTGCATTGCTAAATTTACGCTTTCTTCTACAATCGCACGAATTAGAAACGGTTTGTGAAATGCGAAATTACATGCCAAACATAACATCCTCATTGTTTATACTGCTCGAGATTCTTTATTCCTTTAAGAAATGAAATCTTCAAAATTCACTCTGCTCCTCCAATACAGCACTGGGAGTCACACATTTTTCTGTCCAACCCGTATCCTTTAAAAGCACCGTAAATGATCAAATATAAATTATAACTTTGTGTCGAATTTGCATAGCGATTACAGTGTGAATAAGCCATATAAAAGCAATATACTCCATAAACAATGATAATGATAATAACAAATAAGGCAGGTGATGCATAAATTACCTGATGAGCTTGCGGACTAAGGGTCGCATCTGTGTTCGCTTCATTAGAGCGTCGTATTGAACTTCCATGATCTAGAATTAAACAAATATTAGTTGGTACTGAGTTGATTGTAAAATTTCCAAGTCATACAAATTCAATAAAATGGGGTAGAAAAGAATCTGTGAAAAAAAATTTGCTCCCCTCTATGTCATCCGGTGAAGTTAAAATAACGATTTTAAGTCTTCTTTCGGATGCATAAAACAAGCATTCTTTTAGTGTCAATCTATAATTGACCGAAATAGTGATTGTTTAGATGTTGGGAAATCAAAATTAAACAACTAGATATAGTCAGACATTAATTGAATATTTTATCCAAAACACGTCCCGTCTCGACATTAATACATCTATGTATAAAGGTATAAAGTATGAAAAAATCGTTGCCCCTACCTGGTTGATAGAGTTAGCAGATGCGGAGGTCAAAGTAGTGCCCACTACGAGGGCAAAAAGAGAGCCTGCGGGGTGTGCAAGGAATGCCTCACAGACAAGGGGAGAGGGAGCGGCTAGAGCACAGCCGGCCAGCGCTGTGGACACCACTAGACCGGTAAGACGGGCTTTAGAAAGAACTGCCCATACTCCTATCCAACCAACGAGACTTCGGGGCTTTTGAGTGCGTCTGGCTGGTGTTAAAACCTTACTTTGTGTGGCTGAAAAAGAGGAGGGAGCTTGCCCATTAACATCATTATCATCCCAAAGCTGAAATATAAACGAAAGAGAAACTACTTATTGAGGGATATAAGATAAATGAAATCCTTGCCCATTTATTGTTATACTCCGCTAGGATAGGAATATGAACTCGAATAATAAACTGAGAAATTGACTAGGTATTGTAAAGAAAGCATATTACCGAAAACACGAATTTACCGGTCAGTGAAACTGCAAAGCTATGATTTAATACCGTGATTAAATAAATGGATAAGACGGCAAATTTTCAGAGACCATATGGCAAGTTTATCGGACTTCTTAGCTTAATTAGCAGATCTGAAGGGAATTTGTTACCTTGTGTAACAAATCAGTAAGGATAAAGACATATTAACCAACTCTTTTCATTAACAAAGTTCTGCCTCAAGCTGTTAATACATTCTTAAAAGAAACAAGCAGAACGCCGAAATTAAAGAATTTGAACTCTCAAATTTCTATGCCATTAGTAGTGAACGCTTTTTAAACAAATTTAATAAATCAGGAATCTGTCAGTTAGGGACCAATCTGCCATTACATAACTTTAGGGATTCTAAATATCAGGTAGCTATTCCTTTCACAATTATCCGATTAATTTCAAGTAAAATCTTCACTTTTACATTTAATCACCTACTACTCATTTGTATTATATCCACCAATTGCACTCATCTTTGCCGTATGATCGACGAATCTTGACCTTTAAAATAGGAGAGATAGTGGCCAGAAGAATTCCCCTGTTTAAACCCAACGCCATCATGTATTATTGTTTCATCAACTTTAAAACCAAGCGCTAATTCATACGTCAACGAAGGAAAGCTGATTTTACAAATCTCGGAACCGACAGTTCACAAGAGGATATCAACTTTGGGCCGTATTCAATGTCGGTAGAGCCGGAATGATTATTACAACCGGGAAACATTTCTGCTTAATGTCTTAAAGCGTTATGTTGAATAAATCGTAACTATGAAAGAT
Source organism: Hymenolepis diminuta (assembly GCA_900708905.1). Lineage (NCBI taxonomy): Eukaryota > Metazoa > Platyhelminthes > Cestoda > Cyclophyllidea > Hymenolepididae > Hymenolepis > Hymenolepis diminuta. The sequence continues at coordinate 788,064 of CAADRB010000051.1, read as the reverse complement.
CTAAGATCGATAAACTATTCGACCCTTACCTATTTTTTGGAATTAATTTTTTATTTATTCAAAATACTTTGCACTCTCAAATTGAGGAACGCAAACCAATATAGACGTAGGGATACTTACGCTTTTCAAGGATGGTTGTAGAAGGACTAAATGGAGTTACTAAGGCTGATGCGTAGGTCGAGTTAAGACGGTATGAGTTGTTTGAAGTAGTCTAGAACGGAAAGAAAATGTGCCACAAAAAATAATCAATAACTAAATTAAATAATCAAATTCAACCTACCACGTCAATATTCGAACAATGTCGTGAGGCATAACATAACCGGATGTGATTTTTGAGACAAACGTAGGAATGACGAACTATTGAATGGGAGTGAATGAGCTTCATTCCGATTTTTCGCCACAAGAGTCGACTAGAAAGATTTTAGAGAGGGTTTGAAGTCTTGGATCTTCTGAGGTAATGCTTCCACTCAAGATATTTCGAGCGAAAGTAACAACTACTGGAAACTGGGTTTTCACAGTCGAGGTAAAGGCAGTGGTGGAACAATTTGGCTCAAAGTAAACACAATTCTGTTCTTGAAGATGGACAGAAGGGGCACAGATATTTATAAAAATAGTAAGACAATTGGCAAGACACTCAGGGTCAACTAGAGGATATTGGATAACGTTAAAAAGTGGAGAAATATCCTGAGATTTATGAGAGAGTTGAAGACGAATGGTTTGCGAACTTGTTACGAGGTTACAAATGCCCGCAACAGCTAGTGATATTAATTTGAGATAATCGGATGTCCTCTTTTCTGAGGGATTTGTGGAAACAAGCTGAAGGTATTCCCGGATAACTTCTATGAGAATTAGATGAACGTCAAGACCAATAAGATGAGGACAATTCCGAGGATCGTGAGCAAAGTTACCGAGGTTTGCTACAATCTGAAAATGATATATTTAGTATAGAATTAGATGAATTACCTGTTGCTTGTAATCCAAAACTTTAGTAACACACAATTCGTTGACGAGAGACTCCAGATATTGCAGACGTTCAATACTTCCTGGAGCTGCACGACCAGAACTACGTCGGAATTTAGAATCAATTTGAAATCGGTAAGATGATTTCTTTGATTTATCAGAGGGCATTCATCTATAGATTTAAGAAACGCGTGAATTATTTAGATAAGAGAATAAATAACTAGGTAAAGTCATAAATATGTTTCAAAGTGCAACTTATTTAAAGCAGATCTTATAGAACAAAAAACCTCGAACTTGGCAGCACTTACATACACCAAGCCTCGACAACAGTGGACCCGAAGGTTAGGAGGATTTATCAATTGTTATTAATGACAAATCGAAAGAGAACAATGGGGCTCACTACAGCATAAAATTGATTTTGACATATATTTTAATATTTATAACATAATATGATAAATAGAAAGCTTTTTCATTATTAATGCGAAAACATTAACTAGCTTTTATCCTACTCGTGCTGCAGCTAATTAGTCTTATTCGGAATTTTCTCTTATAAATTCTTCATTTATTTAAATATTTATGAAATTTTTCATTTAGTAATTTATTCCTATTTTAAGGTTTAATGGTTTTTATATTATATATTTACCTTTAGCTGATTTTATTTAAGGCCCTCCATAATAGTCTGAAATTTACCTAATTCCTATTTGAGAAGTGTTGAGCATAGGTGGCAGGATTTATTGCAAATAACTTACATAAAGGGTTGAATGGAGGTACGAGCACTCATTGAGTGGTTGCTGAGTTCGGAAGAGAAGTCGGGAAAAGGGGACAAAGTGATGGCCGTGTCATGCTCGGCATTAACGCACTTGACAAAATGGCATGCAGTCGGAGAACAGTCATATATATGTGCATAATATACTTTTCGCCGGTGTTCTTCATTGCAACTAATCCATCTATTTGTTGATCGCCGGTGAATGGTGATGTGCGTAGTGAAGCCTCCCTATTGGTCGGTGTGGTTGCAAGCGTAGCTTTGTTTCGGTTTACTTAGCAACCTAGTGGTCTGCATCTTCACCTGATTCGGCGTGGCTTGTAAGTCGATCATTTAATTCATGCTTATTAAACATTCTCAGTTTACATTGTGAAATATGTCAACGTTTTTATCGTTTTCATTAACTTGTCATTGAACATGGGCCCTTAAAAGCTTCCAATCTCTTTAATATTTGTTGTACGGTCAAATATTTATTGTATCAAGGTTATTCTTTGCTGCTTTCTAGAATTTAAATCCAATGTTTCGTGAATTCGTAAGTCTATGCGTTGGATTCTATGCCGGTGCCTATTTCCAAGATAAGTATAAGGTATCCATTCGTAATTCCTTCTCATGCTTGCTTATTTTCCATAGATAAGCCCTGTTAAAGATCCAAAGGAATTAGGAGAGGACATTGCGAAATTCTTAAAAGATTTCCTGACTGACAAGAGACCTTGATCTTCTGATTTATTAGCTAGAAGTAGTTATTTTGTATCAAAAGACTTAATAAATCTAATGCTATTGCCATTGTATCCTCTTTAATTTTACGTTATTATTTACCGACTGAAATGATTGTATCGATTGTTTTATTCTTCAGCTTATGGATCTTTCCACGCTTCTTGCTCAACGAATTCCTGATTCAGATGCTACATTGTCTTCTCCCTATCTAATTTTCATTAATAGTCGGGCTCTTAACGTTTCACATGAAGAAATTTTAGGTTCTACAATTTCGAGTTTTTTCACCAAATCTGGCGAAATCGCTACTGCAAGTCTTCTTCTTGCTGCTAGGCAACCGTTATCGCGTTATACAGATTACCTTGATCCACTTGTCCGTCGGTCTATGGGAAAGCATCAGCTCTATGGATTTGATTTTGCCGATGAACTTGTCAAAAACCCACTAGAACGCTGTGAAGAAACTCTGACTTTGTCTATAAATCGATTGGTTTGTTAATTTCTACGCCGATGCAATATAACTTTGGATTCTAGATTAATGATCTTGAGCTCCTATCAGAAGAACGTAAACTACTCTTAGTAATCGACGACTTATCATATGTTAAAGATCTTGGAGTATCACCCAGAAAACTTATCTCCCGTCTTCTTAATTCGTCAATTCACTATCTACTCATTGGTTACCACAATAACAATGATGGTATAACTGATGATTATCTTTTCCATCTTCTCCACAGAAGAGCAGATTTCTTTTTGGATGTCTCGCCCTTAGATACCGGCTATTCAAACACTATCGATGGGAAGGTAGGTCAGTTGGATAGATGGTTAACTGCTTTATTTAGTTGACAATATCAACTCCAAATAACGAAATGAGTTCTTCTGGAGAAACGCAATTAGATTATTTCAAAATTTTCGCCGAAGGCCGGACAATCCGTTGCTACACTCAAGGAGCTTCCAATCTTGTCAGATGAAGATATTTTCTTGTAAATAAAATGTATTCTGTTATTTCATAGGTCTGAAATTTTAATCTATTATTGAATCGGTTGTTCACCCTACCATACTATCTACTGAATTAGATGTGTCGACTATCTAGCCGAATTTCCTGCCACTTGGAGCAATTGTTAGTTGTGCAATTTATAACCATTTTTCTGTGTCTTCTCAAAAGTTTAATGTTTTTAAATAGTCGACTTTAGTCGGTATTATATTGAATTCGTATAAGATTCTTCGTTTAGTAGGATTAGAAACATTACGGGACATTCTAACTTATTTGCACATCTAGTATTGCAAATTACTGTAAATGGGACAGCGATAGATGTTGTATCTCATAACATATTGGGCCAAAAAGCAATTAGTAATGCTCTGACCCACTACAATGCTCATAAGTACCAGCGAAAACAAGGCTTATCGAGATCTTTGTAGAACCAGTCCACTATTGCGGCTTTTTCACAATAGTGCTAATGGTACCAACAGCCTTGAGGCTGTCAATACTGCGAGAAGGCTTACCTTAGTATTACACTCTCACAGAGCCATAAGAAGCGGCCAAGCTTCAACGAAGATGACTTCGCCTTTGAGATGGTATGAATAGTCTTCTCAATTCCCTTATCCTAAAGCTTCTTTTCAATCATCAGATCTCATGGGAACTAAAAAGCCCAATTCAATCGGTAGTGGCTTTGACATTTCGCCACTCATACAGCAGTTCAAAGAGCTCAAGCGAACGTTGAGAGGATAGTCTCTAAAGCTGGTTTCGCTCTTTAAATTAGACTTTCTTCTCCAATCTTTCATGCTTTATCAAAAATATATTTCTATGGGCTTAACTCAATCTTGATCGAAAGTTGGTTAATATTCTGTTTTGAGCATCCTCACACCACAATTTCTACCTACCTAATATCAGCATTTAGGCCCATCCGACTTTTCATTTGATTTTCAAATGATTGTTGGTAAGGGGCCCTTAAATATTCCGGAAGTTCGGATAGGACCTTTTGTCATCCCAAGCGCAGTATAAAGTGCTAATAATGTGTTAAGATACATTCTTATCGTCCTAATAACTAATTACCGTTCATTATAATTCCAAAACTATAATTATTTTTCAGTTTAGCTTAAGATTACCTATTTACGTTGGTCTCACGAGTACTACGGTCCGCATCGACTCATGTGTCTGCGTGTCCTTAAAGTTAGATTATGGTGTTCTATTTATTGTTCACCAGTGAATAAAGAACGCTGAGTCTCTCAACTCCCTTATCATCACACAACAAACCTCCTTTATAGTAACCCGGGTCCCACTCCCTCAGAGCTGACGCTTGTTCCCTCCCAGTACCCGATTCCTACTCCTCGTTTTCTCCCGCATTCCTCTACTCCTTTCCAATGCACCATGATTCACCTAAACTCTGTCTTTTGATTTGTGGAAAGGCTGTCGAATTCAGCTGGACTTTGGGAGGTTCATTAAATCTTCTGTCAGGATTAGTGCACTTTAAGGTCTCATATCTACCTTTATCCCTAATATTTAATGTCATTTCCGCTACTTCTTTTCGCTCCAAAAGTATAGTTCATTTTAGAGTATCCCACGGACCTATTCCATAATTTGTCAATTTTAGTGATTTGAACCAAATGATAAATCACATTTCAGTAGCAGCATCAGAATAGCCAATAATAATTTAGTCTTAAGGCTGCCATGTGGTTAAAATTCCTTTAAAACTGAGATGACGGGGTCTGAAATATTTCGGGATAGCAAAGCTCTTCGTAATCTGAATTTTCAGAGGAAGAAGAAATATATAGCAAGAGGGAAGCTGAATAATTGTCTACAGAATGTTCCTATTTCTTAATCAAGACGTACGCCACAGTTATTGCTTTTGAGTAAGTAAAAAATATGCGACCTTGGTTATAGACTTAAGTTTAGATTCTGTTGTAATGTGCTTATCTAAAATAAAGCAATGATTTAAGCCAAATGTATCGTTTAAACATCTAGGAGCATTCAAATCAAATACCTCATCTGACTCCTGTGCGACTAGAAGGCGGCAGGTAGATGACTAAGCAGTCAACATCCGTCAGCTAATAGAAAGCCGGCTTTAAAGACGCAAACCAATGAGAGCAGCAATGAATTTGACGGGCCAATCACAAAGCAAAAGTATGTACCCAGTTAGTTACAATGACATAGTTCTATAAGCAGTATATACCGAATTTCTAAATAGCTGTTTCAGTCTCTCTCGTTCCATTATTTATTCCTCCTCATATGAGCCTTTTCTTAACGCCTACCACGATGTATTTTAATAAGTTCCTTCCTTAGGTCACGGTTCCTACACTTGAAAGGTCTCAAATTTTCATGAGCACTCTTCACATAAACTTTTTATACCGCTGATTTGCGAAAAGAATGTTTCACAAGCCTCACACTTGTAAGGCCTCATATCGTTAGATTCAGGCTTGACATTGTTCTCAAACGAATAATTCCTAGCCAATTTACATGAAATGTGCTGAGGTCTTATAGGATAACTTGTCAGTATAATTTACTATTCCGGTTGTTAGATATTTTGGAATGACTGTGGTAATCTTAACCTGATTCTTGAGAAATGAAGGCACTGAACTGCACATAAAGAACATTCCTAAAATGCTGAAGTCTTTCGAGTATAAGCGTAAAGAATCCGAAGATTTGTAAAATTAAACATCGCATATCTTACTGCCAACACTTCTATCGTTACATCATTTATCTAGTATTTCTTTACAATTATAATTTTATCAAATAAACCACTTCTTTGGTCATAATTCTTAATTGTGTTCAAGTAAGCATGTGTGAAACATAACGAGTGCCTAAGTTTAATAATACAAAGGGATGTCAAAAGATAATTTCGTTGCCAGCATATTTTATGAGTTAGGTAAGAGTCGGCGCATGTAGGCGATGTATGCACGTGAGCGTGCTCAAAGTGAAGAGAATTTAGGCTCAATTAGCGGCCTCCCCAGCGAATTAGAACGGTAATGCTATTTAAGCACTCTAACATAGGCTAGATATATATTTCAAACCCACATCAATGGATAGCTGTTAATGGCAACATTTCAGTATTTTTCCCGGCATATCTGTCTATCATAGATGAGAATAATTACGAAATCAATGCACAAATACCATATTTTCGATTGCTTAGCGCCGAATTTTTGTATAAATATGACAAAATCAAATCATACGTTAATGCTTTACTGTATATGCTTATTATACCTAACCATACATTATGCAAATACATAAGAAATGGCAAGCTTGAAGATACTTTCTTCGTCTAAGTACAGACTGTAATTCGAAGGTAAAAGTACATGGGTTTTGTCTGCCCGCAAGTAACGCTTTGGCTTCACACACATTGTTTACGTGCATATAATGCAAAATTGATCGGCTTACTACCAGTTTTGAGATATGAAGTAAAACAGGAATTAATTTTCTAGGGAATTTCAGCTTAAACGATTTTTCGGAATGTTGCAACATGGTAATATAACCTTATTTTTATCATTCCTTTTGGCTGTCTAGGGCTTAGTGGTGTCTGTAACGACACCAGGGTATTGAGAGTGAAATAATCTATTTCTGAATTTAGGGATGGAATTATAACAACTCTATAATTATCAGATTCTCCGCGATATTGAGAGTTCACTGGAAAGATACTAATTTAAAACGAAATATTTTAACCAAATGACATAAGGTAAAGTGGGAGGATGGTGTGGCGTTCGCCTGCAGAAGCCTCCAGGCGATCAGCTATCACTATTCCTGCACCTTAGCATTGTTTGCATATAAGAACCAAGCTCGTGGACAAAATCTCATACGGAGGTCTGTTCACATATAAAATAAAATTCTTGCTATCTCATCGATACAGAGCAATAAACCCTCTCAACTCCACGCCTTTCTTGTTCTCGCTACTTTGGGAAGAGCCTAGCTAATTTTGGGAGCAAATTCATAATAGAGGATTCTGCTAGACGCTATCCAGACTGCTTAGGATGCTTTAGGCTGTAGCGAAAAGCTTATTGATGTAGCATCCACTACAATGGTCTGCATAGTCAAATTAATTCTGTCTAATGCATACCACTTCATATCTCGCGTCCACATTTTGACCTTGATAATAAATAGTGGATAATCTACATGGACTCCCTCTCTCTTTTGGTACTGCCTCGGTGCTCGTTTCAGAAGGGAACCTCGGAATTTTACGAACAGAGAGGGGTTGACTCACATATACAGGAAGTATATTTAAACACGTCAAGATAAGACAGAGTAAGAATGGATAAACCTTCTCTTGGTCAAACTAGTATTTCCAGTCTTCTGAATGATCGAAGAATTGAAACGAAATGGAGGACAAATGGTAGCATAATATAGAAGTAGGAGTAGGGCAGAATCCCGAGAGATGGAATACCTTGCATTTGAAGTAATGAACACATTCAGCACAGAGTAAATTGACACACTGAATACATCTGTTCTTCCATTACGATCTTCATCTCTCCCATGGTTTCCGTTGATAGGATAAGCAATAACATCAATAAGGGAGAAAGTATTCGCAAAGATACAAGCACATATTTGTGCACTGCAATCATCAGGGAAGCATAAATCCGCCTGGAGCACTTCGTCTGGAACTACTTTTTTTCCTCAAATAAAAAATGATTCCTACTGAAAAGTCATAGGTAGCAGTGATTGGGTACAATAAGTTTCAGCTCTGTGATAAACTGTTTAGGATTATTCCTGCACAAATGGCATGGTTATTTCTGATGTACCGTCGCTGCTTGATAACGTCAAATCATGTTATTTTTCCACTTTGGTTATGTTTTAGATCTTGAAGTCAAACAAATACACTAATCTCCGACCTCATCTTCACTTCCTAGGGACAACTATTTGTGGTGGAAATAAGCACTTGTATATCTGTATATAATAAATGTATATGATAAATAAGATATAATTTAGAGAATTAAAAGACGGAATTACTCTATTTATACATTATTACCTACCCATATGGATATTATCCGCTAAATAGTGTGATCGGTCATTCCATTTAAAGTCGAAAGGATTGAGTTAATTCATCACAAGAGTAGAGAGTTTTGGACTTTGTGTTTTATCTCTGTCTGCCTCTTTCCAGCGCCTGGCAGCTCATATGAATTTTTAATAACCATGACGCTAATTTCTGCTATGGAAGAGATCATGAATTTGATGTTTGTTGATACATATCTTGTGGCAGAATAAATCGAACATGTTAGTTATCATAAATGGGAAAAAATAATGTAAATACAATTAGAGATTGCATACTTTTATTTTCCCACACATTATTAGCCTTGAAAACATTTTCCTTAGGTTGAAGTACAAATGACACAATGGTTGAAGTATCCGTTGAATCTCTTAATTCTGGCAGAATGCGAGTTTCTCGTAAGAGCGGCTTCAGGATACCGCTTCTCTACCTAAATCAAATGCTGCCATGTTTTATAGCGGTGAAATTATAAGAGATTTTGGCAAGAGGGGGGGGGGGGACTTCCTTTTTTGGAAGTTTTACCGAAAGAGCCCCTGAGAAAGCCCTTCAAACGTCAGTGCTTTGTATCCATTTGAGCATCACTAATCGAGAATGCAGTTCTATTATTTTAACGGGAAACACACGCAAGTACTCATATGATCCATCCAAATGAAGTTTATATATAACAGTGCAAAGTATATCGGTTTCCCAACGCAACCTCTTATGATGTAAGTAAAGATTGGTCCTAGAGTTAACATATTGTAATTTTCATAGACAATATAATAATTTTCCTGTTCAGTTTTAATCCTGTAAACATCCGTCCTTGAATTCCCGTAAAAGCAAGAAAAATGTATTGGTTTCTGAGTTGTCCTCATTGAACCACGAATAGTTTATGTTTAGTTCGCAGAAAAAAGGTTTGTAGGAGGCCAGAATTTCTTTTATCACAATCACAAAATCTATTTCAAGATGTATAGTACAGATGTTTCAGTTGACGACATTGAAATACATTCATCTGATGGGGATGAAGAAGAGGCTGTTTTCGACTCGTCTTCTTATCGAGCATTCATTCCTCAGCTCGATAATTGGGAACGGCGAATTATCCGATGCGTTTTCGGTGACAATTTGGAAAGTTTCACCAGTTCATGTGCTGAAACCTCCATGTTTATTGAGAAAAATATCCTGGTCGACGATATACAAGTAGGCATTATCAATCCATTCCAAGTTTTGGTAGCTAAGACCAAATCAACAAATAGTTTATGAATTTTTCAGTACTTGTCTTCGTACAGAGCGATGAAGTTCCCGGATTTACTAAACCAAGCTAGCATTATACACATTGTTGTGCTTCTTTCTGCACATCGAATTCTACGGTACCTTTTGGATGAATACCCTGCATCAAAGGTTTGGAACACAACGAAGGTGAGTTTTTTTATGTGATCATCGCGAAATTTTTCTGATATGATATTTGTCATATTCATTCATATATTTCCTATTTACGCGTTCTAACCGAAAACGGGAATGATTCGTTAATGTTGAAGGTACATGGAAGGAAAGAAAAGGTTATTGTCACTAGATTACTTAACAATGATATTGCAAGATAATAAGTCTGCAATATCTATAAGGAATGTGAGAATTATGCAGACCTTAAAACCACTTTTAATTTTCCGCTAATCTGTATTTTCTCATCAATTAGACCCTATTCTCGAATCACTCGTTTTGTCATTCTTTTCGTCTTCTTTATTATAGTAAAATTGATTTCATGGAATCCTATCTATTACTCTTTTGATCAAGACAAGTTCATTATTAACTTTTGTAAATTATTAGAAATAATAAACAATAGTATTTGTTTGTCTATTGATCGCAAAATTGACCGTTAGAATAGCGAAATGTGGAACTGCCAGACAACATTGAACAATTACTTTTAAATGAAAAGGAATTTCTGCCGAATAAGGTACAGTTATTTTACAAATTGTCGTAAAATATCTCATTAATTGTTGAGATACAGTTATTCTGGGGGGGGATTTTTCAGATAACATTTTAATCCCTGGTTAAATATTTTCCGTAGACATTAGTCACAAAGTAGGAAACTGGGACGATTAATATCTTTGTCATTGTTATATTTCATGCTCTTCCTCCCCCTGAAAACAACAGCACGACGCTTTTTGTCTGGTACCTGGGATGAGCATACAGATAGTGCGTCCAGATCTACTAAACACAGGAAAATTTGCGAGTATACGCTAACACAAGGATTATCCCAAAATCTTTGTTAATTCCTGTTGAATCCAAGTAAATCGTGACTTTTAAGATCATCGCAACACATTTAAATTAGACCGCCACAAGTTGATTAGAATTATTTTTAGTCTAAGGAAGTATGACTTGTCAATTAAATGCATTTTGTTGATTTTCCACGATGAAAGATTGAATTCAAACTGAAAATATTTCAAATAATCTTGCCAAAATCGATTAAAATTGTATTAAAGTACTTACCTGGGGAAGAAATAAGTAAATGATAAATGAAAGTAACTTAATATTATAAACATGCAACGTAATATGAATAGTAAACTTTAACAACTAATAAGAATCTTTAGTATGGTTGGTTACTACTGCTTTCTAACGTGTCCTATGAAGTCACAAATCGATTTTATCGTAGTTTTGTGATTGGCTAACTACCTTCAATATCCATTTACGCTAATGGTAAGATCATGCAAACTGCTAACCAGCATTAAAGATCATTCTGCGTTCTCAATTTTTGTAAGGAAAAACGCATTGAAGTGGCAAGATCGACCATCATAATTAATCAGCCAGTTAAAATACCCTGAATTTGGTTTACAACGATCGCCCAACTGCTGAGTTGATCAGTAATTCAGGTGCGGATAATGAAATTTGAATTCTGGAATTTAAACTGCCCGTTAAGTCTGGATCCAAAAATCGAATGGAGTAAGACTCTTTGATATCTTGACTTGCTTTCGACATTTTTCCGATCCACTCCACTTGATCGTCTATTGTATTTACTGTTAACCGTTTTTACTTGCTCCCCCACAACGAAAAATTTTATGATTTTTCTGACTTGCTGTGTACTATAATAATACCTTGAATATCTTTCACAGGAAGGAGTCAATGCCATCCATGTTGCTGCTGCTGTAGGAGATTATTTGGCTCTTCGGATGCTACTTAAAAGAAAGGATGTTCCCATCGACAAAACAGATAATGTAATCAGAAGAATAGGTTTAACAAAATGGTTTGGAAATACACGATTTAACATAACTCTTTCTTCAAATTTCAAGCTGAAACGAACTCCCCTGCATTATGCCGCGGAAACTAACTTGGAATCAGCCATCACTCTTCTGTCCTATGACAAGCAATTATTGAAAAGCGTAGATATTGTAAATCAAACATTTTTAAATAAGGCTTAATTCCTGATAAGTTTACTAACTGTTTTAGTGGTTTAGGATGAGTTAACTCCTCTTCAATTCATTCGGTATGAGTATCGTCCAGTAATGCAGCAGTTCCTCAAATTGCACTCCGAACTTCTTGAGATAAATGAAGAGGATGACCAGGATTCGGGAGCTGACAATAAAAAGGTCTGTTGTAACTCAAAAACACATTATTGTAATTTAATATTTAGGAACTTTATGAATATTCAGAAATTGTATGACAATTAAATAGAGGAAATTAGAAATATTAGTTTACCTTATAGGAATTTAGTTTATTGTGATCATATTTTTACATCCAATAACTTGTGTATTTTAACGAACAATATTCGAGGGTCATAAGTATTTCATCCCCAGAGTAAGAAATGCGCTACATCATTGTCTGTGTCGATTCAGATACATGCTAAACGAATACCTTTACTTTGACTCATTTATTTCTTATGTTCCATCCCCAATAAGCCTATATTCTTGCTATCTTTTCAAGGTCATCAGTTTGCGACATTTAGTGGAGACCCCTTTGATTCTCGACTCCTACGTCTGTGTTTACCAAACACAGAGACAGTAAGTTGACGTTTATTCTTATGCAATTATTTGGAATTATTTACCTAAACACGGTCATCTTGGGTTTTGGATTTCAATACATTGCATTTCAGCCACTAACTGTGAGAATGTTGCTAGACAAACTTCGATTTAAGATACAGCGTGATACCATATCTCAAATTTGAGATATGGTGGTGATCACGAGATCTTATTGAGGGGAGGTGGCTCTTACCTTGAGGACACATGGGGGCGTGGTAAACGAGAATATCTAGCCAAGATGCTTTTCAATTAATGAGTGCCGCTTTAGTGGTAGTCGCTTAAAGCTGATTGGGAAGGATCTTAGATTAATAACTTTAAAACAGGGTAAGATAGGCCAGAAATGAAGCTGAAAACTGTCAAAATAGCAAGAAAACAATTCAAGGGGATGCTAAAGCAATAAATGGGACGTCGATACTTCAAACCGTAAGTCATTTAGATATTTAGGCCTCTAACTTTATTGACTCATCTAGGTGTTTCATTATTGATCAGTTGTCTACACCAAAGAGAGCACATTTATGATGGGATTAAAATAAGTACTCAATTATGCTGAGCCATTTTATCTTGCATCCTGAAAGATGGGAAATTAATCAATATATACTATAAATGAACTATTAGAAGTATGTTATATAAGTATAATGAATACATTCACTGTGGAAAAGTTTTATTGCACATTATAATTAAATTTTTATGATATTAAGGGATAACATCTGTGAGAATTGCAACATCAGAAGCAATAATCATGAAAGTTTCTCCGAGAATGAAGATTTCGTACGAGTTATGGTTAAAAGAGAGTATGGTTTCGTTCTACGTCCAACTAATACGTTCGGACAGTTTGAGAAGACATTCTCGCCGTTTGTTAGTCAGGTAAATTCTACTTTACAATTCAATTTATCACTCCATAATGGAATGTATTCACTCAACCCTATTTACTCATTTTGATAATAACATTTTTAACCTTTAGTAAAATATGTGTCAGAAATTGCGTTTTCTTAATTATTGTTTCAGTATGTTAGGTTAGCGGACAATACGACCACAGAGAGATTGGAAACACTCCTATTTGATCTTTGGCGGATGCCAAAACCAGGTTTAGTTCTCTCTTTCTACGGGACTGATCCGCTCTCTCTATCACTACAGAAACTCCTTCAAAAGAGTCTTGGTCGTATCACTAGACAAACCAGTAAGTTAAGGCACAAAATTATTCCAAAATCCCTCTTCAGAAACTGACAACGTTGCTTTAACGTTTTATAAATATCCCAGAAATTTGCTAATTAGAAAATCGATTTGATGTATTTTTAATAAGTAGCCGTGTACATGTCTAAAGTTGTGGATAGAGAAAAAGACAATTAATCTTTGCCTTTTTAACCCCTACAAGATGATGTGGTTAGACGAATTATTTTCAGATAATAGAAACAAAGATTGACTGTTAGGGGCAATGATTCGTTATTTAGATAAGCAATTAGAATTCAGGATTTCATTAACTATGTGTCTACTGTCTCGTTGCATTGATAAACAGTCATAGGTTAAAAGAATTTGGATAGCAGCTAATCCGATTTCATATTTGTGAGCTATAAAGGCCATTGAAACGATGTTAGAGGACCAGTAGGAGAAAGTATAGCGTATTTATCTAACAATAGTTAAACATGGTCATAAAAGTACCATTTTTGACTAATAAAGGTCAAACTCTCGCTTGATTAATAACAATTTTGTTTATTCAAATGGTCTGGACTATCAGTAGCAAGCATCATAAACGGATATTAGGACAACCTGTGCGATGTGGATTGTTTATCCCGGGACAAGGCATTACTCTGCGTCACATACATTACAAATCCAAACAATACACTTAGATATGTAATTACTGAAAACCTTTACTGTTTTCCAGGAACATGGATTCTCACAGATGGTCGAGAAGGGGGTGTTGGCGACGTAGTCTCGAGTACGATGAAGGCCTACGCTGAAGCATACGCTATGCAGCAACTACAAGTTATCGGTCTAGTTCCCTGGCGAAGACTTTATAAATCACAAGGTCTTCGATGCAGTGACTATATGGTAGGTGGAATAAATTTTCTGAAAGAAAAATTTAAGTGAGTGATAGAAAAGAAATCGAACGCTGCCGATATTCATAAGAGGAAACCTTTTGTTTTCTGACTCCTCCAGCAGGAATAATTATTAGATATTTCAAGATTAAGTGATATCGAATTAGCAGTAATTTTCATTCTGTCGGTAGAATTTTGTACTTCAGAATATGGCCACTGTAGTAGAAACAGGAAAATTATACGAAAACTTGTCACCCAAGTTTCCCCACGCAGTGCAAGTGACAAAAAATAAAGAAGAACTTCAACTTGAAACATCAGTTGACCTAATAATTCTGGAGATCAGATGACGTAGGGTGCACTTAATCCCCTGACTCCGATTTCTACTGTCTAATCTACAATTTCCTCTTTAGTAAACATACTTCCACTTATTAACCTGCACTTTCAATGTGCTGAAATATTCCCCCCATGTTGAAAGATTGTAGTCCTGCCACATCTTCTTAATTTTTTACTTCGTTTCAGGGACGGGAACAAATGGCATTTCCCAAAAAGCCTCCAGAAAATGATACCAGAATTCAACTAGCAGAGCATCACACTCATTACATATTCCTCGACTCAAGAGAAAATGTTAAAGACCTTCCACTTTGCAGAACACAGTTCGAAGCTTTCATTGGTCATCTTAGTGATCATACTGACGAGAGTAAGAGTGTTCTGATTTATTTATTTACTTCAGTGTCCGAGTCAAATGACGAAAAGGGGCACAATATATCAAGACATAAATATCGATCCGGACTAGGCATTCCTAAACGTCTCAATTCAACCTTTCGGCCGCCTAAAGGCTCAAGAGGTAAACTTTACTTGTATCACTAATTGGTTTAGTCAACCGTATACCGGTATGTGGAGTCCTTATTGAGGGAGATAGATCGAATTTACTTGGAATTTCGTATGCTCTACGTCAGAATATACCCTTTGTTATTATTTCTGTAAGAAATATTTAAGTAATATAAATCAAAATTTAGGATACAGGAGGGTTAGCAAAAGCCTTAGAAATATTTGTAAAATTTATGAAGCAACTCCTTCAAGGTGATGGCAATGAGACTTTTCGGCTGAAGTGGAGTAATTGCAAATACAACTTGCGAAGGTACTTGATCGATATTTAATTTGGTCATTCTCCCTTGCAGCTTAATTGAAAGGGCGAAAGGTGTGGTGGAATTCGAACAGAGTGATGAGAAGTACTTGAAGGAGATTTTGGAAAGAGCCTACCTACTTGAATTTATCACTTCTAGCTATGGAGGTTCTATGGAAATGGATGCTCTAATATTGGAATCACTGGTAAAGCCAGGCAAGTATTTTACGTAATATGCGCTCTGATTCACAGGGAACCAATTCTGTTACATGCTTATATAAAAGATTGGTGGTTTATTATTCGATATTAAACAAATAAGATTAAGTAAATTGTTGTGAGGAAATTAGTTTAAACGCGTTTCATTCTTAACAGTAGTAGCATCAAGTGGGGTGACTCATTTTCGCTCAATGATCGTGGACCAATCACATGACCACCATAGCATCGTACGCAATTTTAGCCCATACTGAGAGCTCCTCTTTTTATTCGTTAACTCATCATTATTTAATATGGATTATATGTGCTAGAAATTTGACTAAGAGTGTCCAAGGTCAATTTCACTTTCCGTATTCAATAGTACCTTGTTGCCTTAGCCCAGTTTCTATTTGGATATTTTGATAATAAGCTCTGTTCTACATGGTGATCGAGAAGTAACTCCCTATATTAAAGTAAAATATTTTTTATTAAATGGAACGTGGAGGGAGCACCCATTCTGAAATTTTACTTGACATCTGAATTTTATGTGAGCATTCGCCTGCAATTTCTCAAAGCGTTCGTAACTCCATTATCGACAATGCGACTGAGTTTTGATTGACAAGTTGAACGGTCTTTTCATCGATTTGAGTCTGTAATCGAATAATGTGCAATTATTACTACTTTTGCACTCGATCAACTGATTACCGGGCTGTGCGGATAATTTTGCAAGTTCTTAAACGTCTTATCATCAGTAATGCTTATAGGGAGATGAAGGGAAGAGGAAAGTCAACTATCCATTTAAAAGATAACTAATACAAGTCTCCTAATTTATTCTCATTCCGAATATGGGGAGATAAAATCATATAAATACTGATTTATTGGAAGATTGACTTAAACATATTAAGACTTGGTCATAATGGGAGCCGTTGAGATGACCTATTTTCGCACCCCGATTATACCCCTATCACGAGCCCTAAAATGTTCCAGCATCCTTCAATTTTGGGCTGCGTCTTGGCAATTTTTTATTTGAATATCATTCTTCCCGTCCCCCTTCCCTCCTCCTCCCCTCCTCTTGATTTGAATTCACGTACATGATTGAACTGATAAAGTGGCTTGGAGTTACTGCCCTTTCATTTTCTCTCCCCCTAGTTCTTAATCAACTGTAGCTTGACAATATCTAGTGGGTAGTCAAATCATAGCGGCAGAAACCAGACTTCATAGTATTACAACCGAGTAGAATATTCGTTCTTTACAAAATATTCCGTATTACTGTTCCTTATTTCTCATCTGTATCGACAGAGTTATACTAGTCTGACTGAGATGTAGTCTACCCTGATCACATTATTGAATTTCTACATAATTTTTAATTTGTTTTTTCTTTTGCAGAGCTTTTCGAGGGAATAGATGAGGAGGAGAGTTGGAACTTTAAGATCCGCATCGCACTTTCATTGAACAGAACTGACATTCTTCCAGAAAATATGTTCTCTCGTATTCAGTGGAAGGTAATTAGTGAATAAATAATAACTTTGTGATCATCTGTATATTTGCTCTTATTCTAGGATAAGAAGGGAATGAAAGAGCTAGTCACCAAATGCCTCATGGAAAACAACACGAACTTTATTCGTCTGCTTGTGGACTCGGGATTTCCATTACACGATTATGTTGATGACAGCTTACTTGCAAAACTCTATAAGGCGGATTTTGATAGCAATGTACGATAATGTTGCTAATATCCTTTATAATTGGGGTGCATCTGGTGCATCTGACTGTCTTTTAATTTTCCTTCGTAGGATCCAAGGGTCCAAATCTTCAAGAACTATGTCTTCACTCTCACAAAAGTATGTTGCAATCTCTATCAGTTTTCGAATATGCTTCTCTAAACTTCAGATTCCACAAATGTTTCGGTGGTCACAAATAGGGCAAATTATAAAAAGCATACTGGGATTCGTACCTGGGACCCGTTTGGCATCAACAAAGTCAAGAGTTCGAAGAACAAGTTTTGATAATCTATTAACTACGTCAGGTAGCAGGTAATATAATCATTTTATGCAATAGTTTAATCTGACATTTCCACAAAACTTGTTTATTTTGAAGACGCTCAAAATGAATGTAACGCTGGAGAAGAAAGTCTACTTCAATTACTGATATGGTCATTTCTTTGCCGACGTTTCGATTTGTCCCATCTTATTTGGACTCTCATGAAGGATTCTATCCCTGCGGCTCTCCTGTTGGCATGCCTTGCTAGGAAAATGCAATCTCAACAACAATCCCAACGGGAGGTCGCTGAATTGGATAAGATGGCTGAGTAAGTTTCCAATTAAATAACGCTTATTCAAGGCAGAAAGAAACCGAAACTGAGTAATCTACCGTGAAACGCTCCCTAACAAGGCCAGAAGATTAAATTATGCGTCCACCTAGGCTCTGTGATATATATCTGGGCTTTTGCATGAAAAATTATTAACATTAGATGCAGGTGCAACGGTACTATCATACGATTTTTTCTCGGGGTCACCAGAGGTCACGAGAGGTGAATTTGTGCAGTTGAGGGCAAAAATGTGGGGTGATAATATGAGAAAGTTGCTGT
Source organism: Hymenolepis diminuta (assembly GCA_900708905.1). Classification (NCBI taxonomy): domain Eukaryota; kingdom Metazoa; phylum Platyhelminthes; class Cestoda; order Cyclophyllidea; family Hymenolepididae; genus Hymenolepis; species Hymenolepis diminuta. The sequence goes on along the minus strand of CAADRB010000051.1, from coordinate 769,749 downwards.
ATTAAATAGCATACATGTCCGAATTTGTTCTTAAATGTGTGTTGCAGATATTTCAAAGTTATGTATGTTAATTTTCGAGGGTATGATTAGTCAATGCTGTTTTAACCAATGGAATTCGAAAGTGTTATTTTTAATTATAGACTCAAAGTCCTCCAAGCTAATGGATTGCATCTTTGTATTGACTGAAATTAGTTCTATAAATCAATTTGACTTTATGAATTCCGCCTTGCTAATTGGTCAGCAACGACACTTAAAATTAAGTCAACAGTTATTTTCACGTAGGTTTCAACGAAATTTTTTGCTCGTATTCACTTGACGATACGCCCCCTTTTGGGACAATAATAAGATTGTCAATTATGTTGATACGCGCCGAATAAAGATTCCTTCTCTCCTAGTTTTTTGTCTAGAGTTCACAAAGTCAAGATTTTACGAAGCGAGTGTAGTACTTGACTTCCCTAATTCATGACTTTGGCTTTCAGTTTTCAGTTTAGATCCATTTTACCCACAAATAGTCCGCATTGGACTTGGAATATATTCCCTAAAAGTGATTCACATTTCTGTGTAGGTTCTATGAAAAAAGTGCCGTAGGAATCCTGGAAGAATGTCATGTGACAGACTTACAGTTGACATTGACAATGCTCTGCGCAGTAAGACCTCTCTACGGAAATCTCTCTCAACTCCTCTTAGCCGAGGAAAGCCAATCTATGAACTTCATCGAACATCAAGCTTGTCAAACTTGTATTGATAATATGTGGAATCGGCATCTAAGTTCCACTTTTCAACCTTTATCGGTTTGTCCTGCGCTATTTAAATTTTCATGTGAGAGATCATAATGTTCACTGAAATTGTTTTACTTTGCAGTATTTGATCAGTCTCGTTGCTGGTGTAATCTTACCACCGTTTGTACCCTTCTTGGCCGATTACAGTTATCCTGAATCAAGGCGTTCTGAAAAGCAAGGCCGTGGGCATGCAAATTCTAATAAGGTGCGTTCTGTTCTTGATTCAGTTATTTAAAAATAATAGATGCTTATGAGTGCTGATGTCCGATCATGTTTGCGTTATTTGTCTAGATGGCTGGATATTTAGATTAGACAAGGGAAGAGAGAAAATAGTTCGAGTAAGTACTAAGATTAGGACACAACTGAACTACTTTGGCGATAGTGACCTTTTTGGCGCTGTTAAGGCATGTTTGAACATGAATCATCTCCACAAAGAAATCATAGCTCATAAAGTACTGTGACCTTAGAGGTTATGGGTTCGAAAATTCAGTGAGCATAAAGGTCACTAGGACTGTTCAAGTCTGGTTAATAAAGGGGTGGCAGGATTCGAGTTTATCGCAATAGGAGCTCCATGACGCAATCCCTCAATCCAATATAAGTTTTGGTAAATGTATACCTAAATGAGTTTGAGAATTATTATCTGGATCCCAAGTTTTACATGGGACATATCCTGATCTTCAGGACCGTGAATTCGGTAAGAAAGTGTGCTATCATTTGAAGAGAATGATTTTGACGGTTAGCACATTTTAGGTTAATGAAAAAAGCAAGAATCCTTTCAAGTCAGCGTACAAATCAAAGTTCTTGGACTTTTACAGAGCGCCATGTGTTCGATTCGCCTATAGTGCCGTAAGTATAAGTAAAATTATTCCTTCTTATTTCTTTTGGGAACAATATATATCGGACAAATACCCTTTACCTACCTTATTTGCCAAATAGAGTTCTTATAGGCTAGATCTAATATCCTCTTTCAACTCAATGTTAATCTCAAATATTTAGTTAAGTAGATGGATAGAGAACAATTTAAAGGATATTTGGCTTTACATCCATTTCTTTTAGGTAGATACTTGGAGTTGTTTTGGAGAGAGGGAAGAATAACACATGACCTCTGGCTTTAAAGGCTCCTTCTTTTGACGTGAGCTGTGTCCTGGACGCTTTAGTCCATTTGTGCAAAAGTTAGTATGGGAATACAATTTGAGCATGCTTTTCAGTATAATATACAGTGATGGAAGGCAAAAGGCAAATAGGAGGATTTCTGTCTTGGAAACCAAGATTTGTGCGTAACCGGTTACGATCAGCATACATTTGTCCTTCAGAACTCCATTCCTTAAAATTTGTAAGAGTACTTGGCTGGAACTCAGCTTTAAGGGCACGTAGGTAGAAATTGTATCAGCTTCGTATTCATTTGCAATTTCATAATCTTGAATTTCTCAATCCTGCTTGGTGCAGAAGAAAACGTACACTCGAATTGACCAAGTTTAAAAGATAGAAAGGTGTTACTGCTTCCATCTTTATGTTTATGAAGATTTTCTTCTTACCACTTGTATCTCCGATTATGAATAGTGAATACAATTTTGCGTTATAGAAGACCCTGCAGAACAGTGTCCGTTATCTAATAGAAAATTAAATAAGCCATAAGGAGACTCTCAAAGCAGCTTGATGAATTCAGTTTTACTTCGAAATAGATCGACTAACTGGTACTTTCTCGATATAGTACGTTTCAGTTCTTTTCCTGTGCCTCTATCTCTACTCCCTACTGACCATAAAAGCGGATGCTCGTATCTCCGATGTCGAAATCCTAATGTGTATTTCCTCTATTTTTTTCATAATTCAACATATCGTATCGGTAAGTTGATCTTAGATTGTCTTTAATTGCCTTTTTTTCTGAATAGACTAACACTTTTTTTGCTTTAGTCAATAGAAAGTAACAATTCGATGAAACAATACTTCGAAAACATCTGGAATAAATTAGTGCTGTTAACAGTGTTCTTCTTCACTATTGGAAATCTGCACTACATCGATCCACGAGTGCGTGGTTTCGAAGTATTGGCAGTTCTGTCACGTCTCTTCCTCTCACTGTGTCTGCTATGTGCTTGCGCCTTCATACTTCATTTCTTTGTGGTCTCGAGATATATCGGCCCAAAACTGATAATGATTATCACTATGGTTAGCTTCTAATAATTAATATTTACTCTTAAGTATGTAGAATATGCAAAGAAAGAGCTGTACTCGCTTTATGTCCTGTCATAGATCTGTGACATGGCCTTTAAAGAAACTATCATCGCTAAATCAGCGGCCACCTTGACATTCGTATACCGTAGCCTAATTATGAGAAGTGTAAAAAGAATCGATGATCGATCATGGATGAGTCCGACCTCCTTACTCTTTATTTATAAAGGACAATATTATATAGGTAAACGTTAGTCGGAAATGAATGCTGATGAATGATTCGGAGCACACGGCCAGTTACCACAAATTACTGGTGATAGCCGAGGAAAAACATGTTCTTTTATTCCTCCTGTCGCGCATTTATTGTGAAATGACCTGAAATATGGGATACTTATTCATGTGTTTTTTTATTTTAAATAAATAAATATTTAGCTCACTTCTCAACTTATCTTACAGAGACAGCTTGTACTTAAGCATTTGTTGAATCGAGAATTTCTTTCTGAGGCTTTTGTTATTAAGCTGTTATATAAAAATTATGAAAATTACTTGATCGCTATACGTTTAGAATATTATTTTAAAGTGTTAATTGATGTCAACAAGGTTGGCTTTGTGTCCATATAGCAAATAACTATATGGAACAAATGAGTACTTGTTTACCTCGAGCTAATTGAAGGGATCAGTTTGGTCTGCCAACTAGGACCAACAAGTTTACTGATTTGTTATAGAGCGAACATTATCCATATCAGACTTATGCTTGTGTCCTATCTCTCTCCTAACTCTCAATCCAGTTATTGGTTAGACACACGACTCTTCGACTCCTCGCATGCTCGTTTGAGTTGAAAACCTCATTTTAGAATGTCCTGTGTATAGTTGCTTTCCTAACATTTGTTTGTGAAGTTGAGTTTAAAACATTTTTAAAGGTTTATCGCAGATATAAACTCCCTCTTTGTACAAAGTTTTAATAAGCTAAGTTACAAGAGACTTCTGATGTCGTTTAAGTTTAGGTATTATTATAAGTGAATATTTTTGATGTAGTTAAAATACCAGACCAATTTGAATGCTCCTATTAAGGCTAAATTATTGTGTTTCTATCCCTAGATGAAAAGAGATATGTTACCCTATATGGCGATAGTCTGCGTTTTCTGGCTGATGTTCAGCTTCTTCACTGTGGCCATTCTCTATAAACCCGCCGGACGGGTCGCTCTTGAAGAAGAAGGAGGCAATATCTTTAAAATAATTTTCAACTTCTTCTTTGCAATGTTTGGCGAATTTAATGTGGCTTATAATGTCTATATTATTGGTAAGTATTGTACCGTATTACGCACGTGATGTGCTATAATTTTGAAAACGTAGGATAATAGCAAGAATATCATGGTCTTTATCGACTGGAAGGGTGAGTAAGCTAGGATGGAAACTTCTATGACAATTCCATTGAATTACAGGATGATAGAGAGTGCTTCATTGTCATTATTAAACTTTCAGTGACATAGATGGTTAATTCTGTTCAAGAAGAGGATTAGTTAAACGCAAGATTCCCAAAAGGACAACTTCAAGATGCCATACCTCGATCCAAGTCCAGTGTTGCTAAAACTTTCCATAATGGGCCTGACAAGTGTGCCTTTTTATACATTGTCAAGTCAATACCATATCATATTATTTTAGGTAATGATACGATCATTGGTAGACAGTTAATATTGGAGTCAATCTAAACAATGCTGGTTAATTCAGGCGCATTTAAGTCTCACAATCTCATTGAAGTTGTCTTGAACACGAATTACCATTAGATCAATCATGTGTTTTCAAATTACATTCTCTGAACATATTTAATGAGATATCAGAACAAATGCTAATATCCAAAGATAAAAGTGGTATTTTGCACTAATTTAGCTTCTTAATAATTGTAGAGAATTTTGAGGAGAACTGTATTCGATTTGGTGAATGTACCTACGCTGGGGCCAAGTTCATTTACCCTATCATCATGATAGTTTATGTACTTCTGACTCACGTTCTTCTCCTTAATCTTCTAATCGCCATGTTCACGTAAGTCTTTCTTTGAGCTTCTGGTACTAAAGTAAATGTTGCTCGATATGGACAGTCAGTGAAAATCGGAAGAGTTAGAAAATTTGCATGTCTAAAAAGGAAATTTTTAGCAACAGTCTGACTTTTCTGGAACCATTCTTAAGTGCAAATCGCATTCTGTCACCCCTCTTTTCGACCAGCATTAATCGGTGTGGTAGATCATCCATGTTACTAGATGGGCACAAGTGAACACCGACAGAAGTGCTCGTTGATCACTTCACCACTGGCTCACTCATCCTTACCAGTTGAGTTTCCAACGATACACAAGGTGTAATAGCGAGCAAAATACTGATGATACGCTTGGATATTGTATAGACATTGCCCCTGCTTATAGACCCACAGTCAGCGGATAACACATTTGTGTGTTGAACTTAAATGAATTTTGAAACGAAACACTTTTGGTATAGGTTAAGTCTGCCTTGTAATGTTGTGTTAATCTTGGTATTTCTTAAAAATTTAGGAAGCGCTATTCCCGAATGGAGCACATTTCAAAACAGTTATGGGCAATGCAAAAATTTGGTTTGGTCAAATCTTTCTCCAGAGCACCACCACTCCCTTTTCCCTACGTTGTTGTGTGGCCCTTCTACTCAGTTCTCCATCTCATCTACCGCACCTATAAGAACAAGCCTCAGATTGATACACCCTTCTGCAAGTCACGAATTACATGTTTGACTTATTAAACTATAGGTTATGCAATAGACGAGACTAAACAACGTCGGATTGTGAATTGGCAGAAGTTTCGAAGTTTAGATTATCTGCATCGCCACCCCACAGCTTACTCTCAAATGAGGTCTAAGGCACGAGGTGGAAAGGGTGACAAGAACGATTGGGAGATTGTATCGGATGTTAAGAAAAAAATCCTGAAGACGCCAATTTCTCTGATTGGCGCTAAAATGGCAACTGATCTTATTGAGACGCGTCTAGTGGGATTGGAAATGCGTCTCGCAATGGCGAACTTTCCCCCTAATACATCAGATCAAGCACAGGTAAGATCAGTACTTTCAGTTATTTAATAGTACAAATTTGAAGAAAACTGAATGAAGTTACCATTAGTCCTGTAATGAAATAGTACTACGTACCAAATGATCCATGAAACCATAGATTAGTTTGTAAGTTAAATGAAAGTTTACTAGGATCGCTGGTATTCTTAATAACAACATATAGGTTAAATTAAACTTTAAATAATATTTTCGCAATTGTTCAATTGTATTAAAGTAGTGCTATTCCCAATAGAAGGATTTCCTTGATATTCAGACCGAGTGAGAATTTGGGTTAAATCCTTATTTATCTAATAATTCCCTTTGGGGTTGGCGGAACGTAGCTGACTTTCCCAAAATCAGAGGAATATTAGTTGAGTCGGACCAGTTGTGCATTAAATGATCGAAAAGAAAGAGGAAAGAAGGGAGAATAGGAAGAAGACAGCTGGTACACAGATCACAATGGCGTGCATGGAAGTGAAATTATGAAAGAAACGAAATCGAGACCTAACCGGTTTGAACTAATTACGCAACAGGAAGTCTCCTGTTGGTCATCTTGTGCGAATATATATATATATATATATATATATATATATGCATACTCCAAGTATCATGCATTGTCATTTGATATAATAAAGAATTGTATATACAAACGATAATACATTGTTTACAAACAACCATGGTATCTGCTTTTATGCCTGTTTCTCTCCTAATGATAATTGCGGGTCTTTGCTCTTATTCAAACCAGTAAACTAGAAAATCCCCTTACCATCAGTATCTGAATTTATCACACTTATTTTGGGAAAGAATTTTTCATCATCTTCAACTATAAATGTGGGCTTATAGGAAGTAATATCAATTAACCGTAGTCTCAATTTTAGCCAAAATACACACCAGAAGATCCGAGTGTATCCCGATATCGCAGAGCGGTAAATAATATTATTTAAATTATCATTACATCAACTCATTTACCATTCCTTTCATTCATAATATTTTTAAATAATAGACGAGAATAGTTTCTCTCGAGGATGGTGGAAAAGTTATTAGTCGCTCCCAGAGCAGGCAATTTGGTAAGTTTTCGCGAAAAATATGAATTTGGCTCTAGATCCATTTATTGCTCTAATTGCAGTTTATTCCAAAGGAGAAATTTCTGATGAAGTATAGAGGGAAGTATACTGATGATTAAAGTATAGAGATACGGGAATTATCGAGTATATATTTTCGTCTAATGCTGGTCTTTCGTCTCATGTTTTCGAACGAAAATAGAGCCTCCTAGCAGAACTGAATCAGAGAAGAGAGATAATGGGGGATACAGTAAGTAAACTTGACCGTACTTTTCTGAATGCTTAAGCTGAAGGGGCCAGGGATCGAGGTGCGATGACCAAGGAATTTGCTGAGCAGGACCCGTCACTTCATATCTCAAATTTTTGAACCAGACTTGGATTATGAATAATGATATTTTTGCAAATGTTCTCCTTTCAGATTGTTTTAATACTGAGTTTGATATTTACGTAATTTCGCTACAGATGCATTCCGCATGTCAAAATTACCAGCTATTGAACCTGAGAGATTGTCAATTATACAATTCACATACGATAACCACAAAGTGGTCTACTTCAACAGCCCTCAAGATGACATAACACCACATTCTCTTGCTCGCTTCATTCCATGGACGGTGGGTTCGAATACTTTTATCTAATAATTTGAAATTCATTTCATTTTTATTTCAAAAATAATTGATCAAAGAAATTAACTTTTATAATTTGTCTGGACTCTTCTTACGGGCTGTTCTGATGCCTTAGAGACAAGCATTAGGGATCATTTCTTAATCAGAGAATATAGGCACGTTTATTCATTTGAGTCTATAGGCATGAAATCTCTGAGTATCAAGGGCTTCGTAATTTAAATCGATCTAGAATGTGTTATGAAAAATTCTATTGAACAGAGCATTGTCCTAATGGAGCCAGTTTGATGATGAAACCGTGCATTATGTTAATTTTTAACCAGTATTAGCTAGTACAACTGGTTGAGGATGGCCTCAGATTTACGCTAACAATCTCTTTGAAAACGTTCCCGTTGAACGCTAAAGCACCAGTGAAGACGGTTAAGACTCGTTGTTATTGGTTTCAATTAAAGAATTTCGCTGCAGCATGATTAGCATGCATGTTTGTTATAATATTAATGAAATCGGCAAAACTTGACTGAGTTATCTATGTAGGAGGAGTTCCCGAATTACGAACCAAAAATGTTTGACAATGCTGAACGTTTTGCACCGGACTGGAAGGCCGAAGAGATGGAGGAGGGCCACATAAAAGGGCGAAAGTCAATGGTATTGCTAAAAAACCCCACTGGAAGGACAGGTACTGCTGGACGAGGCCTTCTGCCTACCTTTGGACCGAACCCAGCAGCTGTTGTGGTGCTGATTTTGGAAGAACACCCGTCAGACTATGAACCTGATTTTAGAAAAAAGGAAGTGCTACGTAGAGTTCTGCTCAGAAGCTGCCCACAACGGAAATATCAACTTCCTTGGGTAGGAGATTCCGTAAATATTTCCTCACTTATAGTCTCAATATTTTAACGGAGTTCTTATATCTTTTCCACAGTTCATCTACAAGCATACCGCTGTCTGCGATAAACTGGAATGTATGCACAGTCTGTTTCTTTCTTATATGCATTCGGTGGCTGATAGAGCTTCTAAGTCGGATTCAAATCAGTCCTTGACTTTCCGTTTAACTATTGAAGAACTTGACAACTGCCCCATTCGATTGGTAGGTATTATTTATTTTGATACTTAATTAGCTTTAAGTAGAAGATGAATTTACGACTTGTATAATTGTAGTGCCACCTAGGGGAATTGGAGGATTGGGTGAACTGCGATAATGCATGGATCGATATCACTGGTATTTGCGTTCGTATTACATCGAAATTCCATTACTGGGATAACATTCCACTAGTAAGTTAATATATCCTATAGTCATACCTGTTTTCTCAGTGATTGTACTACTTTCCATCATCGTTTTTTAGCTGTTTACCACCGATTCTACAAAAGCTGCATGGTTAGAGCTCAATAAGCTACCACCAATGAAATCTAGCCACTTCACTTGTTTGGCCTACTTCCTTGAAGCTTACCTTCGCAACCAGACTCAAATCGATGACTGAAGATCAATGCATATCTGAAAATTCCAATACCACTAAGCGGTGGTGTTATGAACTTTATGATTTCCTTTGATGCATTCTTTAAGTATCTTTGTTCTTCTTTGTTCTTAAATAAGGATCTAAATAAACAGGAAATTTTTTTATTTCGACTTTGTTTTTGTCTGTTTTGTATCAAATGCAATAGGTTTTACCAAGAGGCTTCTTACGTTATAATATCTTAAAATAGGTATTTTTCTGCAAATGAATTTGCTACTAATAACAATTAAGTAAACAACGTGAGAGAGATAAACGAAAGTACAGAAACTGTATATCAGACAAGTTGTGTACGGCATAAAAGTCAGATCCCCACCACTTTGAGTTTGAATAGGTCATAGCTATGCCGTATTTATATTGGCTGAGTTCATGATTATGTCGCACAGAATATATGCTGTATGTGATGAGAGTATTACATATTAAAGTGAAATGAGAGATTTGTAGCACATTTGATCAGATTGTGGTGGCAGAGTCACCAATTTGTGGTAGAAGTAGTTCACCAGTTTGTAGCGGTAGTTGGCTAACAGTAAATGAAGGAAAAAGAACGACAAGGATTGCTTTGACCAGGTTATATTGAATAAGCTCAGTACNGAAAAAGAACGACAAGGATTGCTTTGACCAGGTTATATTGAATAAGCTCAGTACCGAGTCTCGAGGGAAAACAGAGAACTGGAGAAGAAGAATTGAGCTATGGAAGATGCGTTGGGCGAGCTATGGTTCCTTGGTGTGTGTCGTGTGTCTGATGGAGGCTATTTATAATCGAGACTTTGGGTGAGGACACGCATAAGGATATGGTTGTATGCGTGCTTAAGTGGTCGGAATGATTGTAGGAAAAGGAAGGGTCAGTGCAGACAGGACTGGTTAAT
>CAADRB010000051.1:704025-752623 GCA_900708905.1 Hymenolepis diminuta | reverse complement strand
CTAGATTGATTTTTCCCAATATTGGAGACTACACACACTTAGAGAAGACATTGGAGTTCGTCGCTGGAAATATTCTAGAAGTCGGCCCTTTCAAAGTCTACGTTTCGGCGATTTGAGAAGGTTTCTGAGTCCTCTTCTGCTCTCCTGGAGATAGTCAGGCATTTGAGGTTTGCACTGAAAAGTGATATCCGTTCTTTGATCATAATTCAACACCTTTATGCGATCTTAGGTTTGTTGATTGTTCGGCTAGGATTAAAGTGGTAAACCCCTCATAGTCGGTTCTACCATGCAATAAGACTTGAACGTTTTATAATCGGGAATATTTTGTATCTCTGTTCGCAAAATGTCTTCATAGTTTTGAGGCTGCATTTTGACAAGGCGCAACCATTTTCCGCATCCTATTGAAAAAAGGAGACCTGCTGTGATTCGATGTCCGCCATTGATTGAGTCTCACTGGATAGAAGAGACAATTCACAGTCAGTGCTTCAACAAGATTTGCTTGAGCCTTTTCAAAATTGTCGTGCCGTTGTTGGGGTAGAGGATGAAGCCAATTCTATATCATAATATCTGTCACTTTCTTAGCGATTATTACATTATCATAATTTCTCATACGCCGCATTATGTGAATTTTATTGCAATGATAATAATTAAACATCGTTTTCCTAATTTACTTATTAAATATCCCCTCCTTCTATTTTCTTCAAATTTTTATTTGCTGTCAATTTCTTTGTCCAATATATTCATTTTATTTTGATATTGCACTGCATTATTGTATTATTTAATTCAGTTATAATTAATCTCAATTATGAGTACCGAAATATGAATTTCGCTAAAAAATCCTTTCATCCGATCATGACTAGGTCCGTCTAGCTTTACAAAGATAGGACACATGACCCGGTTTTAAAATTTTTGAACGTCATGAATCATCGCTGATCGATAAGGATGCGTAGTTCGTAGAAATGTTGAAAAATTTGACGCATTTTATCACGGGTTATGCCGCCGACTGGTGAAATAGTACTGATTTCTGTGAATTATCGTGATCTAACTTGTCCCCTTATCATTCAGCCACAATCTAAATCTTCAGATGCACAAACTGTCATTAACCTCGTCATCGCTTGTGCCGCTGGAATAGGGATTATCTTGATTAGAAAGCTCATTGGGAGATCTCTGCAACAAAGAAATATCGTCCTCATCGAGGTTCAAGAAATACTGAATGAAGGTAAGTGCTTTTGCACATTCAGATCAGTAAACGTGATCTCAAGTATTGAAATAATGACTGCATAATCAATCGCTTTATTTCCATTAGATTATGAAGAAGTGGATGTTATTGCGATGCCTACTTCCACTGGGACGGAGGTGGCAGTTATTGAACAGGAAAACGAATATAAATTCCGTGTGAAAGTATCCGTTGCATTGACATTCGTCAATACCTCAGAAACTGAAGAAGGTAAGCTCTCGAGTCCCTGTAATTTAATAATACTGCAGTTGTTATTTCTTTTTGACTTACGCTATGCTAAGATTTCCTATTTTATCGTTTGCGTACGGATTCCTCCCATCAATTTACCTATTAATCACTCACAAACACCTTTTTAAGCAGAAGTTGTCGGAAAATCACCCCGTATGCCTCGAGCCATAAAGGCAGAAAAGTGCAGAAGGGTTGTCAGGTGGGAGAACTACCACATCAGTATGGTTTTTTGCCACATTTTAGTCTTTCATGATAAATAGTGAATACTAAATACGTATTTGTTATTATAGTCACCAAAGGATTTACGCCGAAAGGATATGGAAAGAAGGAAAGAATCTCTATGTGGACTTACACAGTCCGAACACCAGTGCCGAAAATATTCTGCGGGATGAGTCAAATTATCAGCAGATGGGCTTCCAAAACGAGGGCAGTTTATAAATTTATGACGTGAAGATTATATCCCTATCATCAAATTTTCCGCAGGAATTTCATTCTGGTGTGCTTTCCCTCCAGCAGTTTTCAGCCTTTCTTGAAGATATCTGATGTGCGCGTTTAATTGTTCAAAAATATAACCATAAAACCACGTATCTGTGCATTATTTTACAAAAGAGGTCTAATAAGGCGAGAGTTTTATAGCAATTTGGTCATGTAAGTTGGGTTCAGACTTTGATTTTAGAAACCTTAAGAGTAAGAAGAGTTGTATTCCTTTATATGATAAGTGAACCTAAAGAATGTGATTAAAGTAAAGGTCTATAGATGCCCCAACTTGAAGTCTACCCGATCGCATTTATCCCTTTGTATTCTATTTGGATGCAATTATTATTTCCTGTCATTTAATGATTTGTCAAGATAGAGTGAAATAAAATCATGAAAACCTTGTTATTGGGGAGATCTTTGCCTAAGATGTCTTTACAAGCCTCATATATAACTACTCAGAGCTGAAAATATGCAAATGAACCAATGCTTCAATTGAATCAACTGATCTACCAGCTCTGAATATCACAGGCATGAATTCATCGAGATACCTAAGAGTGAAATCACGAAAGTCAAACCCTCTTCACTTCAAATGGAAACTAAAATAGCGGATTTGTCCATTCCTCTTCGCGCTACTATTACTCTCAGTAGCTGATTTGGAGACTAACCCTTCTCCTCTAATCTTCATTCCAGATCACTGGTGTCCGTATTCGCAAATGCGATAGAGGGCATCAAGGCGCCAAATAGGAGGAAGTTGAAACAACACCGGAACAAGCACCAGATAGAAGAGTGTGCATTCCATACCTCCAAAGATGGAGTGTGGGGCTTGAGATTACAATTCTGGTTGAGTTTCCTTCTTGCCTTTCTGCATGTGGGTTGGTTCAGCGTCACCGCTTGACGGCCCCTGCCCCAATCCACCCTTCGGTCTCTTCAGTAGATTGGCCGGCAAGATGAGGACGAAATGAAACTCCAGTGAGTTGTGAAGGAATTAGAGGCATTGCTTCAGAAAGTGAACTTCCTTACTAGGCTCTGGTTGTTTGGCTGTCACTTCCTGCTCGGCGCTGTCAGGCAGCATAGCCATATCTCCGCAATTGAAGATGAGATGGATCCTACTTAAACTACAACAGTAGGCATTATTAAAGAAATGAGTTGATCACGCACCAGGGTCCAAGTTGGGATGAAAGACAATGATAATGGCGTCAATGTAAAATATTACTTTTGAACCACCAAATAGATAGCAAAGCAAATTATATATAGATTAGCTATTCATGAGGAATACCAGGTAAATCCAAAGTTTCTTAACTCAAAGCTTGACCAGAGAAGCGTAGCGGAGAAGAGCTTAAACAAATGACCAATTTCAGTGTCAATTTGCGAATATTTCACCGAAAACGCCTACAAATATGCATACAATGCTCCATGCTTATGCGGCTTGATTTAATTTATCTAATGATGCAAACCGGGAAGTCAGTCCATTAGAGATGAGAGTAGATGAGATTAAGGACCTTACTCAAAAATTACACAAGAGATTGAAATCTCCCACAGATATAATGCAAAAGAAATGGCACGATTCAGATATCAAGTACTTTCAATCTAGACAATATGACTCTAGATGGAAGTCTCGAAGTGTATTTCCATTTCAACAATTTTGTGTACTAAACAAGTGAGATGGCATCAAGTCAGGAGGCGAAAAACAATTTCCAATTATATGATAAGTAGGGATCGCAAATATGCGTCCAGGAAGGATAGCGGTGCAGTAAGGAGGTTATTTTGTCGAATATGCTATCAGGAAATTCAAGTATATTTAGCATATGAATTAATCACACAGACCCAGTGGCTTTCGAAGTTGATTAGTGTTAAACTCGAAGATTAGAAAATGGATACTACTAAACTACACATTTCGAGCACAAAAAATGAAGAAAACAGAGACAAAGTGTGTTCATTACTAATCATAATCACAACATTAAGTGGTGTTTGCTGAGGATAAACAGTGAGTTCGTCCAACTTGTAAAAAAGATGCACGACAGTTATTCGAGTCATAAATTGTTGTTATTCTGGTGGCGTTTTTGTCCGTAAAAACGCAAATAACATTGGAATAGCTTTTGCATATATCTATGGATATTTCGTCACTGTTTAGTCAGCAAGAAATACTTGAATTCCGTCTAGTTCCTCGCTCTGGGATCTGGATTAGATATAGGAGATGGATCATGGTGAGAGAAACTTGACTTCCAATACCCGCATTATTTATCCGATGACCTCACCTCATTGACATATGCTAGTTTGAATGGTGCATTTAGAGCCTCAGGTCAGAATATTTATATTGCATCAGATCAGAGGAGTTTGAATTTAAATTCGCATATAAATTAAAATGAAATGAAATGAGACAGAAGTCTTCCACTACTTATTTTTCTCTTTGAGTGCCAGTAACTGAACTGTTATGAAAGTGACGACGAATACAAAACAGCTATCCAGAAATATGACCATAAAACGATCAAAATGCTCTTCATACAATCAAAATTTGTCCATCCCACCCGAGAGGCTTCATCCTCTCCCCAACACTGACACGAAAATATTGAAAAGGTTAAAGCAAATTTAAAAGAAACACGGAATATGAATAATATTTTCTATCCCGTGAGACTCAATCAATGGCGAATATGGAATCATAACAAATCTCCTATTTCCACCAAGATGGAGATGATAGTGTATTCACAAAGTGGGACTTTAGACCTATGAAGACATTTCCAGGAAAAAAATTGACGGACGAATTACACTGACTGAAGACCATGGTAGTGCCACAACCACAGTGTTGCACCAATCATTCCTGAAAGCCTGACCACGCCACGTCAGTCACGCACTTCCAGACAGAATGAGCCCAACCAGTTATGGGCATATCCCACTAAGTGGATGATCGGTACACTGACATTTCGGAAGATAACGCCCACCGATCACAACCATCGTCAACCGACAACAGGAGCACAGTGGAAGATATCTGATCCGAAGACATCAGCAGTCAGGAATTCTGCCACCGGGGCCTTCGTGAACCGGCTTAATGGCACTCTAAGCCGAGCACCGCCGGTCGATCCACCATGTTTTCAGTCCTTATTAAGAAATACGTTTTTAAAGCTCTGTAAACCACTCTCCTCCTCCTCCTCAAAATAATCGAATATACTCTATTTCAAATCCCTCGGTTCATGGCGAATCAGTTCAAGAAGGTGTTTCCTCTTTATGTCTTTATTTTATCATTTGGTTCTTATTTTATGGACAAATTATCAAAGTACTTTGATCTAAGAACGGATATCCCTTTTCAATGCAAAATTCAAATGTCTGACTTTCTTCAGGAGAGCAGAAGAGAACTCGGAAACTTTTTCAAGTCGCCGAAACAGAGACTTTGAAAGAGCTGACTTCCAGAGTATTTCCAGTGACGAAAGCCAATGTCTTCTCTAAGTGTGTGTAGTCTCCAATATTGGGAAAAATCAATCTAGNCCAATGTCTTCTCTAAGTGTGTGTAGTCTCCAATATTGGGAAAAATCAATCTAGTGCCCTAAACAGGCACTAGAGTGAATGGAGCACAGAGTGAGAAAATCGAGGTAGGGATTTTAATAAGTATGGAGGTTGAATAGGGGAATAAATGGTGAAGAGGAAGGAATTTAAGATGTGAGGAAGGAGAGGAAGATGTGAGTGAGAATGAGGAGAAGGTGAGGGTGAATTTCTTTGCCTTACGGGCTCCTAAACTCCCAATATTTGAGGAATTGTTGGATTGAAGCCCTCCTCCCTACAAACTTGTATTTACGTAGAGGATTTAATACTAACAAATAAGGAGTTGATAAAATGTATCTTAATGAGGACTGAGAAGGTGATAGACATCGCGGCGGTGTCTGGCTTAGAGTGCCATTAAGCCGACTCACCAAGGCCCCGGTGGCAGAATCCCTGACTGCTGATGTCTTCGGATCAGATATCTCTCATTCGGTTCTTGGTTGGAATTGGTCAAGGATGTCGCCGGTGGGCGTTATCTTCCGAGATGTCAGTGTACTAATCACCCACTTACTAATAAATGCCCTCTATGGGTTAGATGCATTTAGATCTGGAATTGTGTAACTGACGTGACGACGTCGGACTTCCAGGAATGATTGGTGCAACACTGTGGTTGTGGCACCACCATGGTCTTCAGTCAGTGTAATTCGTCCACCACTTTTCTCCACCACATTCGTAAGTGGAGTTAGAGATCGTTAAGTGTTGTTTGAGCAAAAATCCAGGGAACTTGCAATACGTGCGGCCTCTCTGTGAAATTGCAGTGGTATTGTGTTTTTTTTGCGAAAGCAGGTGTGAAACGCCGAATTCCCCATTTGTTTCTTGTCATAGCTACAGATTCTCGGATTCAAAGATAAGATAGAATGATGACTTGTTTCTCACTCGACCATTTTTAATACCACAGCCAGTTTAATTAAATGAACTTGAATAGGCGATTAATGGTTGGCCACCTGGTTAGGCAATAATTTGGGCGATGGCTTCTCCACAAATGTCTCGCAAATCCATGCGTAGGCGTGGAATTTTCATTATTTATGAACATTTCGATTTCTCTTTGTGTGCAACCTTGGTACTTTATTAGGCCTCCTAATTCCACCTCTTTTGGGGTTTGTGTTCTCTCTATTACGCTTGCAAGTTAATATTGATAACTAATACATGCTCTATGAAGTGCCAATATAACAGTAACTTAATAAATGTTTAGACAGCCAATTTAATCACGCCATTCGAATATTTCCAGATCGAAATGCTGATAACCAGTGGAAATCCCTTTTTTTATTCTGACATTTCAAATAAAGTTCGTTCAATTATATTTTTAAATAGTTCTTATTCGGCCATTTTTATAAGTTTATCAGGCATCGAGTCGAAAACCTGCAGTTACCAACAGTCAGATATTCCCCCATTCCGATCATAATTTGCTGATTTTGATCCACTCAGAGCCAAACTCCACCACTGGGCTCTGTAAACTGCAGTTTTGTGTATGGTATACATAGTAAAAGCTCTAATTACCTGTTAACGTAACAGATTTATTTAAAAGGGTTGAAAAATCAACAATATATGGTTTATTAATTAAAATGAAAGAAAATTTAAACTATTATAAATAAATCGATTTATTTGTGCCGGTAGCCTTTTATATACTTCTTGTATAACAAAGAACTACACTGAGTATTATTTGTAATTCCAACAAGTTAACTACGCCCTAATTTGCATTAATTCAAAATGGTGGAGGGATTAACCTGACTGAAACCTAAGGTGGTGGCATCGTTATAGCGTGGCACCAATCACTCCTGGAAGCGTACTTCTCAGGTCAAACACTTCCTGAGAAAGCGTGCCTTTGTGAAGGTGATAAGTGGACTGATATCTCAGAAAGCACACCTCTAATTATTAATTCTTTGTTTGGATATTATTTTTATGGGGTGAATTTTGACAGAAGCATGTGCTACCTGTTAGAAGAAATGATGATCATTTTCCCCCGCTCCCAATATTTCTTCTATGAATGAAAATGTGATTTCTTTCTTTACTTCCCCACCGATAAAAGACACCTGATAATTATGCCTATTTGTTCAAGCCGATACCGATTGAGTGTGAGTTTCGTGAATACACTCGTGTTGACTATAACTTGCCTTCTTATCTGCCGTGGGTTATTAGCTTCTGTGTTAAGTTGCTGTATTACCGAGTTTTCTAGATTCTTGGCTCTCAGAGATTACTTTCCGAACTCCTAGTTGGTTACGTTATACCCTTACCAGATATTCTTTTAGAAATACTTTGATATATCAGCAGTTGGAAATTCAGTCACGAGGCGTTAATGCATTTCAATACAAAACACATCATCTGTGTTATTTAATTTGAACTTGGCAAGACGCATGGCCTTGAACTGAAATTCCTGATTACCTCTCTAATTTATTATCTCTTGCTGTTTGTGTTTCTCACAGTTATATTTTCATGCTCTTCTCTCTAAAACATTTACAAAAATTTCTCTTCTCCAGTTTATTGTTCTTCAAAGAAATTAGTTATTATATTTTATCTTCCTACTGCTAACTGGGATATGGACTGTATTTATTGTTTTAATAATAAACCCTCGCCGAGCCGCAGAATTTAAAAATCCAAATTTATCTGAGCTGGAAGTGGAAGCTAGACTATTTGGAAAGAATCCTGGAGCATACATACTTTCTGAAACCATTACAACTACCTATAACACTCCTGATGATTTCTGATAGTAATTTATTTCATACTTAAGAAAGCCAATGATTCATTATCAGTAAATAAAGTTCTCCCTTCTCTAAATTTGCGTCAGCTAGCTTAAACCTAGATTCTCTATTTTCTTATAGTTCAAGCAAAATTTTTCTACCATTTTCTATTTATGAAATAACCGGAACTCAACACTTCTTTTTAAAACGGTTCACATATATACAATCTGGCATTCGTCGTCCAAGATTTCAAATCTGAACTCCAATATAATCTGATAAACCCGTTCAGCTGGGTCCGCTGCAAACTATTATCTCTGCGTCTCCTGTAATTAAACCCTTCCCCTTGCATTCAAATGCATATTCCATTCTCAGGCTCTTTATTTCCTATTAGAAAATTTTCAGCATGTCATATTCTTCATCCCTGCCACCATGCACAATCCCGTCCCCAAGCAGTTTAAAATTTTTCTTTAAAAAGCCGCCTTGAACTACTTTGCTGAACGTCAACAACACATTCAAAACGCACATTTCATATCAAAAGTAATGAACAAATTAATCAAACATCAGACTGTAAATTAATTACTGAATGTTCTTATTTCGAAAAGCATACCTTTCAATCGATAGTTTTTGAAAAATTTTAAGTGAACTATCGTCATATCAATCTGCTTTTAAATAATTTCAAATTATTTATTATGAAAGTTTATTGGGAGTAGACATTATTAGGAAACAATAAAAGCCCAGGATTTACACAATTATTAACCTTTATTAAGAAAAATGAGGTTAAATTTTCATTTTAGGGATTTGAGGCGGATGCTACACCAATAAGTCTTTTTGCTACACCTAAGTAATCCTCCTAAGCAGTCCGAATAGCCTCTAGCAGAGCCCTCTATTGTCAGTTTACCCCCAAATTAGCTGGACTACGCCCAAAGTTGCAAGAACCAGAAAGATGCTGAGTGGAGAGGATTTACTGACCGCTTCGTTGTTACCGTAGGTCAAAAGCTTAGTCATTAAATACAAAACCACGCTAGGCTGCAGGGATCTTGATAGCTGATTGGTCGAGGAGGTCTCTGCACACACGGCCGCGCTTGTTCTCAACGCGATCGGTTACATACCGCACTTCCCAGAAAGTTCCAGCGCACGTGATTCAATCAGCTTTGTCAGCGTTGTGAACCGCACAGATTTGACCCACGGTTCAATGGTCCATATCCCAGTTACAACAAGTATTACTTTTCTGTAAATTCAAGACCACTATTGAAAGGTAAGTCCCAACTTTAAAACGATGTGATGGAGTTGCTCCCATGAAGCTGATATGGATTTCGCTTCCTCAGATTTCCATCTGCGGTATTTCAGACGTAATTTCAATGCGGAAAATTTGGATTCTGAAAGAACTATATATATTTCATGTATTTTGCAATTATTACATTGAGGACAGCATTTAATAGTAGGGAGACGATCTCTCCGGATTCGAAATGGTGTTCCCGTTTTACCGAGATATCTTACAGCAAATGACAATGACAAAAGGCCTTCTTGACGCTGATAGTTTGGAATGTAGTTCTTAAGAGAATCATAAGACATTGAACTTCCACTTACTACAGTTAGAGATTTCACAACATAGATTGCCACTTTCCTGTAGATTGTGATCCCAAAATCCGCTGTCAAGTTCGGAATTATTATCACTTAATCCAAAAAGAACATTAAAATCAATGGCGAAATCTTTCAAATTTTTAATTCATAATTCACAATTTTTGAAGAGATTTTTTTGCAATTGCGGATTTTAAATTTCGTACTTATTAAATGGTATAGTGCAACTCAATACGCCGTGAGGCAGTCAGGATGATTTGACGTGACGGTATTTCGTAAAAATGCTTCTCCGATTATTGAGACCAATTTATAGAGATACGGCAATCTGGACAGAAAGAAAAAACATAAAATAACTAATGACTTCGGTTATTAAATAAGAAATGTTTCATAAAAAACCATCAACTCTGTATTATAATACATGATAGAACACCTCTAGATTCAGGATGTAATGTTTGGAAAGAAGCTTGGAAACACATCTAGGATATTACTTTTTCAAGCAACTAGGTTCTGGGTAAGTATTAGAAATAAGTCAATAGAGATAGCAATAAATGAATTCACATTTAGAGATGAATCTTGCTTATGGTCCAACCATGTCATATTCTTCATAGCTATATTTATATACAAATTAAAGTAATAGAAAAATTTATTTATGAAAGACTGTCCCGATGATGAATAGCCAAATTTCATCATTCTTGAATTTATTTGGACTTTGGTCTTGTCAGAAAACCGAAGCAGAGTCGGGAGGATCTACTCCTGCAAGCGGTGTTGATCGTTTGTCGTTATTGTCACAAAACACTCAATGTTTAATCTATTAACTCCTCTAAAAAGTAAATATTACATATTATCCTATTTCACAATAAGTTTTAATATGTATTATAATCTGGATTCATTTTATATTTACCAATGGAACTTATTGTTTGGGGGTTGTATTGGCTATATACGAAAGTACAAGATTCAACTTTTCTCTCTCTCTTAGACAAATTTCTCGGCGAAACCTTCTAATTCAACAGACAGGTTGTTGGGCTACAAGTAATAGTTTTCCAATATCAGCTGAAAATTACACTATCAGTGATTCAGAAGGTTGAGTTGAGGGTAAAGGTGAATTTATTAAACAGCAATGATTAAAAATTGAGAGAGAGAGAGAATCGAGCATCTCTGCACCCAGTCTTGTAACCGACGTGTCGTTGAATCGAAGTCTGAGTTACTGCGAAAAATTCGAGTAAAAATCAGTGACCAATACTCTCCAACTGTGTCGATTGAAACAGTTCAAGCAAATGCGAAAATGTAAACTGAATTTTTTATCAAAACGAAATTAAACAATTTTGCCTAGATATTTTTGGGGAATGCTTCAAGATATTCAAGTTCTAGAGCTGCATCTAATCCACCGTAGTCATAGTTGTGTCTGCCAACGCTAATTGCTGAGGTACCTTCTTTAGTATTGCATTCACTGCTACAAAGTCCTACAAAAGGATAACCGCTACATGGGAGATTATTGTGACAACGTTTACAGCATTGATGATAGTGGGCTTGCTGAGGAATCATTTCTACAACAGCGTACACGAGGAGTCCTCTAGCAAGAGGATTTCATCCAAAAATTGGAAAAAATAACAGTCATTTCTTACTAATTTACTTGGACTTACCAGTTGAGACGTCACGACCAACAAATAAAGTCCAAACACGTTCGTTGTTTGTTTTTCTCAATAGTAGGATATAATTTATGAGGGATTTAATTTTATATTCATTCTCATTTGTATTGGGAGCCATTGAAACTTCCAAAAGGATGTCATTCTTAATTCCTGCTGCTTTTACTGAATGAAGAAATTCCCATATATTTTCTTTGTGTTAATTTCCTCGCGCGTATATAAGAATCTTTTTGATTTAAGTTTTATTTTATAATAAAATAAATAATCTACATTTATGAATAATAATATCGTGATCAAAAAAGCGACTTATAGAACTGATTTCGAAAAATCTCCTTATCCGCCCCGATCATATTGAGAATGGCTTGGTCAAACTGGCTCAACCGGATGAGGTATTTAGTGCATTTATTCAATGCATACGCGTTCGTTGCATTCCATTCGTTGCCAGAGATGCCATCGTCGTAAACCAATTCAAAGCATCTGCAGGTTTTCTTTCTGTTTATTTTTTCTCTGTTAGAGGAAAATATATCTGCGAGATTTAATTCGTTTTACAATTCTTAAGTCACCTTCATTTGGCTCCAGAATCTATATTTCCTTTTTTCTTGCTAAGCATAATCGTATCGGATATGATAGTAAATGAAGGTTTTGCTATGCAACAAAAATGCAATATCGCCATGCTGCTTCCACGACATAACCGTGATATAATGAACTCCACCGCCATTCATCGATTGGTCCGTTGTCCGACCAATCATATTCTACTACAACGGGTTATGAGGGCGAATAATTGGTTCAATCTTCTCCTGCCAACCACAGCCTTCTCAAGTCCAATTTCATATGTATAAATAGCTTCTAATTTCTGGCAATAAATGTCTGGCTACTCCTTCCTCTTGGAGCAGTGAACTTATACCAATTTTGAGTAAAAATGTTGCTTATTAAAAGTATTTTTATTTGAACTTGAATTCCTGAATATGGATATAGCAGGCAAATTTATTGCGCGATTTGCCTTTTAATGCACTAAACATACATTTAGAAATAAAATCACGATTCATAACTCTCGAATTTTGAATTTTTTATCGACAATAAATAAACTGTTTAGAAAGATCGCAGATAAGCCCTAAGCTTCTTGATGAAATCGAATTTAACTGACTGCCGAATAGAAGAGAGTAAATAGCATAGAAAAGTAGTTTTATAGCAGAATGGCACACAAAATTGCTACAGAGTGACAAAGGCCTGCGCATAGATGAAGTCAAGGAGAAATGGCTCTCGAATGCGCAAATGCATTCATATGGTTGGGGATTTTTTTGCGGTAGAGTCAGGTATAATGATCCCTATCTCTTAACTTATTTATATGAACCATTATAAACTGCACTATATTGTTCGAGCTTAACTGTAAGGTGCTTCCGCCATAACAGCGAGAACTTCTTCCTGGCTGAAATAACAGCTTAAAGATCGTAAAACGGGGTTCCACCCACCATATTCAATTTCCGAATTTCTAATAGTGGAACCTTCTTCATATCGGGAAAAAGGAATGAGGTTGTAGTTAATGTTATTAATAAAACATTGAATTTTTTAATTATTCCGAACATTCAATATTGATTGGAGTTTGAAAGACACGTGCACATTAGACACGATGATAGTTGACATCTTCACGGCCTTAGCTGCTTTTATAATGGTAAATACCCTGATTTTATTTAATATTTATATGATAAATTTGTGAATAACAGAATTTAGGAGCTGTTGGTAGTAAATTATACCTTGATTAATATTCGAATTTTACCATAGATTTTGATGCCAGCCACCATGCCTCTATCCATTTTAACCATTCTAACTCGCTGGAATTTTGGAAATGAACAATTTCAAGAAGACGAAAACAAAAAAGTATCAAAGCAGGACAAAGGAGTGGTAAGGTTCAGTATCTTTCGCCTTCTTAAATATTGATGAATTCAAATAATCGAGCACCTTTATTGTTTTCCAGAACACAGATTTCGAGTACTTGGAAAAAAATGGAGTTGATAATTTCACAAAAGTCCTGAAACTTCATAATAGTATTCGGAGAATGCTGCAAGAATACATCATCTTAATGAGCACCGCATCAGTAAATAGGAGCGAAGGAACAGAAATAATTACACCAATGCTACCCTCTAGGGCACCTTTTCCACCACCTCCTCCGCCTCTGCCTTTATCATGGAGAGCCCAATACCACACAAAAAAGCAAAATGTGAGCTCACATAACTTTGTATAGTTTTATTTGAATATATTTCATCTTCTGCCCCTTTATATATATTTCAGGTTGAAACTCGAAGCGAAGTGTCATCTACGAGTTCTTCTTTTGCCGATGTTATAAGGGAATTGAAGGGGAAGAAGTACAAGCTTAAGTCAGTTTCTGATAGAAATGAGACTCGATCAGTTGGAAATGATAGAAATCTTCAAGAAGAAGAATGCCAAGCGGAAAGAGAGCCTAATACGATTTAATATTTAATGAACTGGAAATTCTAGTATTTATTCACGTAAATTATCAATTATCAATTCTTATTTTAAGAGTTCACTAACTTGTTTAATAAAAGCTCTTAATGGATGGCAAATGCGGAAGGATTTTTTTATTTATTTATACATTGGAGAGAAAATTAAGTTTCATTTTAATCTTGATTAACAAAGAACGATAGACTCTTATTTCCTAGAGATACTTTGCTGACATAAATCGTCTGTTAGAAGGATAGTTTCCTAACACTTCCCACTTTTTTGTGGATAGGTTCACACTTCAGCTTCAGACTTATTTGTTTAACTGAGGAGCCTCCTTTGGTATTCTAATAGTCGTTTTCGTCTGTTCACATTGCTATGTATTTTGCATCATTTTTCTTCATTCCCCTTCGTTACTGTTCGGAGATTGAATACTTTAAAAGCAGTTAAAATTTTCGAGTCACTAGTTCCAGAAGGCAGAATGATGCAGATACGATTTAAACCAATAGTGCTAGTATGGAAATCACCACAGCTCCAGAAAAATAGAATTCCAGAATTGAATTGCTACAAGAATATAGTGAATCATAGAATAACACCTCCTTTGAGAATAGATAAAATTGGGTTTACATGAACAC
This sequence comes from Hymenolepis diminuta, assembly GCA_900708905.1. Taxonomy (NCBI): domain Eukaryota; kingdom Metazoa; phylum Platyhelminthes; class Cestoda; order Cyclophyllidea; family Hymenolepididae; genus Hymenolepis; species Hymenolepis diminuta. The sequence continues at coordinate 738,168 of CAADRB010000051.1, read as the reverse complement.
TATCATGGAATACCCTCGTACCATATGCAGAAGGACGAACAGAGATTGTCGTTTAGCCTTTGTGAAAGGTAATGATCACATCCCTATGTGGATGACGCATTTGTGAAAGATATGTGCAGATGCCTGAGATTGAGAATGGAGTGTATGGCAAGTCTGAAGGTAGAATTAATGAAACGCAATGAAACGGAGGTGACTTAAATCGCAATACGTTGCTTTTTTACTAGAAGGACATCCAATAGTTTTCCTTTTTTTCTAAGTATGTATTAATTGTAGGACAACCTCACTTAATTCTACTGCTCTTAATTTCATAACGCAAAGTAAGCTCCTCTCGGATCGCCTAAAGTGGATCTCTACAACTGAAAATGTCTTCAAAACTGTTCTTCGGTTGAATTTAATTCATCAAATTTTACAAATTAAGGAAAAACTCTACTAGGACGAAATCGTAAAGTTCCATTGCCTTTTATTCCCCTTGGCAGGCGCGATATTGAAACTTCGTAAATCTGTATCTCTAGATTGAATTTGTGTGGTAAATAGTAACTTTTTCATTTTTCTTTCAATCAACTTTAACAATGGTATTTCATTCTTTGGTTGAGTTTTTTTGTAGAACACATCGGAATCACAGTAAAATCTCATTTCGGTCTTCCTATCCCAATATGTTTTTTCCTCTTTTTTCCCTTTCTTGTATTCTCTCATTTATTGATGGTATTAAAGTATACTCGTAATCTTACTCAAATATTGATTGTCTGATCTGAAAAAGGTCCCTGTTCCCTGGTGAATTGGTAAGGGATAGTGCTTACCTTCAGATGGCTCTAATAAGTAATTATACTGCCAGATTATAGTAGTACTGTACTTATTATTTCCTTCGTCTTGCTCAGTTCTGACGTATTACCATAGTGCGTTTTGTCGTGCCTGCGTATTCTGGATCACAGGTGTCTACACGTATAGCGCACATACTGACTCGTACCTAACTGTTAATTTCTTATTGGTCGTTCATGCTGCGATCACACAATAACACATAAGGGACAAAATCAGTCAGCCCCCCAAAGCGTATATTATTTCGTCTATCGTTCACAACCCAGATTATCCTCGCTCAATACAGATGTCTTCCTCTTTTCTCCCTATTTTTCCTCCTGCTCCTTACTCTATTTTATTCTTATTCATGTCCAGTTGTCCAACTTAGACACTGTTCTACTTATCTCTTGATCTTCTTACCCAGGAAAGACCGTTGTTACTTGTTCTAGGGAGAAATATCAAGCCTAATTTAGTCGAGATCTTTAGAGCACCTTAACTGACTGGATAAGTGCCACTTTACTGGCTAACATGCAGCCAGCTTTCCACTTTAGCTTAATGTATCCGTTATTAGTGGTAGCCAGTAGGAACGGACATTCTACGGCCAATTTGCTCTTTTATTTCTGCTTTATTTTTCCTTTTCCTTCGAAATTGCCCTCAGTTCCAACAAGCCCTGTGGGAACCTAGATTATGTAATCATATGCAAAATAGCTCTAGTGTTAATGTAGTTTAAATAGACGATTGAGGAAAAATTTTTTCCAAATTCTACTTTATAGACAAATTAGTCAATCTTATTTCATTTTGACCTTTACGGCTTTAATTGTGATATTCATTTTAATAGTGTCCCTAGTTAAGTACCTCAGTTCTGCCATCCCCCATCCCCTCATTAGCTGGACTTAACCAGCAAAGTTAACTATTCCGCTCACTAGATGTGCACTCGTGGATACCGAACCCTTGACTTCTAACTTCTCAAAGGAGTACATTACCTCTTAATGCCCATCTCACATTACAGTACCTTTGTTTGCCTATCGCTCAAGTAAGCTTTGATTTTAATGCATTCGTATTTCCCATTTGCTCACTTGTCTGTATGTTCTCAAAACGGGATTATAAATATTCAAACATGCAATGGGAATGTTTGAATTTTAAGAGATTCAAATGAATTTAGGTTTAAATTTTGTAACTTACATTTACAAATCATTATTTATGAACAAAAAATAAATAAACTTAGTTGTACATAATGCGTTGTTCAAATGAAATTCACAATTCAGTTCTTGATTTGAAACAGTTTGCAAAAATTGAAAAGTTTCTGGAGTCCAAGAGATTTAATCAACGCATCCCTATACCGTGCGGTGTAGTTCATATAAATAAAGAAACCCGCAAAGGAGTTAATAGTCGAACATAAACGTGTCATCAGGATCATGAAACTCAAAACAAAGTCAGAAGTTTCCGATAGTTCAATATTTGAGAAATCGACGATAAATCTTGCCATCGTTGTTGATATTGACGGGAGGGTGAGAAAGAAAAACGTCACCAGAAAGGTCTTCACGAGACCTAGCTCAGTTTTCTGTTTGCCCAATTTCTCTCTATCAATGTTCCGTTTCCTAACCAAAATGGTCGTAGAAACTGCGACATAGATCATTAAGCACTCTGGAAGGAACGATAAAAATACACAGTCAGTGAGAAGGTGCGTGTAGTAAAGGTATTTTTTAACAGATTCGACTATCTCGAATTTCAAGGACATCAAAAACATGCAAGGAGTGCGAAATAAAAATGACGTGACAGTAATGAGAGAAATTGTTGTATTGACAACTTTGCTTGTCCAGAAATGTTTAAATTCCAATGGTTTCACTATGTAAAAGAGTCGTTCAAATGAAAGAAGAACATATAACCAATTTCGGAGTAACTCAAATGAATTAAGGAGGTAGAATAGGACCGGTTTAGAAAGAGACTTCTTAAATTTTTCGTGGAGAAATGTGTTCAGAGGTTCATAGATTCCAATAAGAGCAAGGAAAACTATGTCACAGAAGGATGTATATCCAAGGATAAGGCGGGTAGATTTGCAGAGTAGACTATCCGAATAGAATAGATAGAGATTTAAACTATTCGTTATTACACCAAGTATGGACAGAGATGTGCAAGTATAGACCACAACAGCCGTCGTCCAAAACAAAACATGAGACATGATTTTGGGTAAATGGATTTCCTTGCTCGACTGCTCTCTGGATAATGGATACCATTGCGTGAGGCATTAAGTAATGTCCTAATACCATATAATTAGGTAAACAGGATTGGTTATCCCTATTGTGTAATAGATTAATAAATTAATTCATGGTATTAGGTAGATAAAGAAACAGGCGTTTTAGCTTTGGAGATAAAATGTTGAAACATGAAATCTTGCTAGGCTCTTGCAGTTTCTAGCTTCGCGGATACCACTACCGCAAGAAAGAGAGGATTTTCATATGAAGAGAAAACATGGAGAAAGTGTCCTTCTCGAGACAAATCAGTTGAAAGTTTGACTGATTAGCAGAGTAAACAAGGCAATGGAGATTACAAAATTTAATCACCAATCTTATTTTCTTTATGATTTATTCGTGTAATAGATGACATTACTTTCCATTCCCAACTGAAATATGTACAGGGTGAATAAGTCATCGGAGGACACTTATGTTTTTGTAATTTAATCTTACCCGATAATAAATAATGCATTTTTGATATCAGGGTATCTCATGGCAGATACTACTATAACTAATAAAATGAAAAGACACGGGGTAATTGTTTCTCTAAAAGTGAAACGCAGGAATTTAGAAATTGCAAGATTTCTAAAAGTTGGCAGATCTTTTGTTTTCAAATTTAGAAAGGAGTTGAATGAAATCGATAGAGATGAATCGGCTACCACGAGTAAGAGTAAAGAGCATTGTCAACGTTCTGCTAACTCACTCAGAACACCTGAGTTTGTGAGAAGTGTGCATGACATGATGGCGACATCTTGCCAAAGATTAAGGAAAAATAGGGAATGCTGTTCATCAAGACGAATTTTAATCAGATTGAAGCATTCAAAAGAAAAGGAGTGTTTTGGTTTATCTCCGACAAAAAACTTCGAGCAGGATGAAAAACTCAATCCAAGAAATGATGGGTGGCTATGTGCGGCCGGATCCCACTGAATTTCCAACTGTTATGCACACGAAGAAGGGGAGGGGGATTCAGTGTGGCTATTGGCCAGGTCAGACTATAAGGTCGCCGATCTTTATCTCCAATGGTGAAGCTAGGGAAAACATAAGACAAACAGTCGCCTACTCTCATCGTTTGTAGTCTGTGTTTATTGATACTTATTTCCATTTTATCATTAAACTTATTGACGTCATGCCCTTTCATATTTACTTGACTTTCTATATAAGCGTTAATCCGTGGGAAGGGGACGGGGAATACTTGATGGGAACATATATGGCGAAAGCTCACAAGTCAAACCACACACACGCTGGTTGTGACTGTTTATCAATATACCTCAGGAAGGATAGCTGGAACTATGACACTCTTTGGGATAAGCGGTCAAATCTCAGCGTCTCAGTAAGACAACAGTTGCTCAATCTGTTCACATGCACTGCCTGTCGTCTTATACAATGGGCCTCATTCAAGAGTCTGAACCAAGTTGTTTGCCCCCAAACCGAAAATGTCCTCTTGGAATGTAATTTGCTATTAATCAATAGATGTTATAATTTAGATGACTAACCCGTATTCAACCTTTCAGCAAATTATACCATCCTCGAAGTGACTTTCTTTTCAAAGATTACATTAGGATTTAATATTTGTGACAGATAAACGTGAAATTGGAAGAACTGCATCACAACAACTCCAGATATATAAGCGCAGTTTGCTCTCAACGGTCAGATAGATTTGAGCTGTGAATTTGAGCAATGCGTCCAATAGCTCATAAAGTAGTAAAACTCGGTAATTTGTCTGCAGTTGTCTAATCTGCCATCAGTTGGGTGTAGAGACTTAATGGTCGGATTCTGACGCTATCTTGGAGATTGACCAATTACAATGCGAAAAAAGTAAACAATATCAGATGGGTTGTTTGCTAAACGATCACAGTAAATTTAGTGAATCGTGGTGTCTCTCAAGGGCTTATATTTTTGCCATCTGGTAAACCATTAACGAAGCGCTTTGGCAATAATCTCAAGCCTTTGGTGAAAAACCGAGCAAATTCCTATCGAATAAAACAGAGGCGCTGATAATATTTAATGCCAGAGGTGGTAAAAATAATTTGAGGCTGCTAAGAAACGGAATTGACACATATTATCTTGTTTAAATTTTAAAATAATCTAATAAAACTCCAACCCCTCGAAATATCACTCTTATTGGATTATTTGTTTTTTCGCTGCAGTAAATAACTAATGCAATCTGGTGTATGTAAGAAATTACCATTTTACTCAAAATAATTTTTATATGTAAGATTCTTTACTTTCCACCTATTAATTCCCTTTTATTCAAACGAATTAATTTATATTGCGGTTTTAAACGACGAAAACGGGCATCTTATTTTTATATGGTGAGTTGGGTTGTTTCGTACTGTAGTTTTGTCGGATCGTATTCATAACTGGCGCAACGTCTTAGGGAATCTGAGAGTCGGTTACCGTATCCTACAAGGCAGAGTAGATCATAGCAAGTTTCATATGATAAAAATAAAAATTTTAATTATATTTCGAACTTTTCGACATCATTTAGCATCCAAACGTACTCACTATGCAGTGACATTCCTATTAAACACTCTATGCAATGTTGACTTAAAACGACATGTTTAAGGCAGCTTTTAAGAACAACTGTAATACCATCAACCGTGTATATTTAATATTTTCATTTGCAATTTTCGTATCCTGTATTTACAAAACTTTTGTGATTTATGTGCTTTGTCAAATTGCATAATTTGCATACTCTCATACATATGGATGATGGCTTCATAATGACTAAAGGAAATTCGAATAAAAAATCCAATATTATATATTATTCTTATAAGCACAAAGATATATTCTGCAGGTAAGCATTTTATTTGCAGAGAAATTCACAAGTTTTCCCAATCGAATGAATTCGTGGGGACTTATCAAACTGAAATAGACAGTATGAACTTACAGAGATCGAAGTATGGTTAAGAATTAGATTTAGTTCACTACTGATAAAAGTACACATTAGGTTACTGTAATAACGATGGGGATCTATCAGACCCCATCCATCGAATAAATGGAATAAGTCAAGTCACCCATGTGGCCAGATCAGTTCGGAGGTAGCAGGCAAACTACCCCAATTTATTAATAAGTAAATTATGTTAATTTACAAAACATTTCTTCGTTAGACATCAGCCATGTCTCATCGTCGGTGTCTCGGCTTGATGATTGACATCTGTTTAGGTATCTATGCGCAAACGCACGAACACATGGCGGGACCACCTGCGGACACCGTAGTGGAGATCTTATCGCCAGTCAATCATTTCTAATCGTCATGTGTTGATAGACATCTGCTGGCTATAGCATATTCCATCGAAATATGAGAGTTACATACATAGTTGGTTAATAAAAAAATAAGCCTTATTGTGTTGTACAGCGAGAATCATATGAAAGATTAATAATCATTTTTATTTAATGCAAATAAAACAGCTCAGTTACTCCAAACACTATTGGAGAAAAATTAGACCGGACTATACACGCTAGCAAAGTCTTTTTTACAAATAATAGTAGCTCTCAATAAATGTTATAATCAATTTTTTAATCAATACAAATCTCTATGATCATAATACCGATATAATAATAAATGAAAGATAATGATACTGTTAATCAACCGATTTTGATAATATTCGTAAAATTAAACAAAGACTTAATATATTATTTTAAATTTGTTAATCTAAAAGTTTCTAGTAATATCAAAATCAGATATTAAAAGAAATTGCATAATTGAATAAAACAATTCTATTAACAAATGCGCGTGTTTTAAAATCTCGATTCGTGCAGCTTTATAGACCCGGTTGGCCGGCGCGGTTGTCGTGATTTCTTTTTACTATAAAAGATGGATAAAGATTTGATGGTGAAAATGGTAATATGTGGATTGTTCTACGTCGGATTTACATTCCTCAAGGAAAACTATGGTGGTCTCTCTACCCTGTTTTTGAACATTTTCCTAGCTTTCTTTATTTATAAACGTTTTAAAGCCAATCACAATAATTAATGTGAATAAATATGTCATAATTGTATTCGACAACCCCTTTGGTTTTTGGTATATATTTGATGAAGTGTCGGTAGTGGAGTCTTTTGTCAGTGCTTCATTTGCTTTATGCTTACACTGCCTTAAGTCGCTTTATGTGATACTTATTGCTGCTAGCAGATGTGGGAGCGCTGGCGCCGTCTTGGAGATGGGGACAGAAAAATTAATTTTTCGTTTTTTCCGTCTGGCCCTTTTTTAAACATGCTAATATTATTTTTTCTGTCGGAATTGGTCGTGTTTATGTGTATATACACATATATATATATATATATATAAGCAGTTCGTAAAGTGAAAGAGAAGTGACGATGAGAATAACTATACGCCCCATAGACATAGCTAGGTTTACATTTAATAAATGGAAAATTGCATACGGTATTTAGAACCAACGAAATCAATAATTTCTTTTGTGCAGATATTTAATGTCAATTTAATTAAGAAAAAAAGACTTTAAAATCTTTCGTAGATTTAAATAGAAGTTGATTTATAATTACCAGCACGAGATCATGGGGAATATATTTTTGCATTACATTTTTGTTTATTTCATTTGTCGAAGACCGGTTGGTTCAATCTTCTGTGGCTTCTTGCTGAGGGATTAGTCATGGCTGAGCGATATAGCTTTTCGTTAACAACATTCAGGTTCGATTAAGTACATATATTATTTTTGTTTAGCCCATCAGGAAAATTACTTCAGATTGAATATGCTTTAAAAGCTGCAGAAAGTGGTGCTCCATCAGTTGGAATTCGTGCTTCAAACGGGGTGGTTCTTGCAGTTGAGAAGAAATTCAAATCCGAATTAATTGATGAATCTTCAATTACCCGCATTGAACCAGTCACCAAAAATGTTGGAATGGTTTACAGTGGTCTTTCTCCAGATTACAGAGTATTAGTTAAAGAGGCTAGGAAAAGGGCTCAGATGTACCAACTTGCTTATGACGAATCCATTTCCCCCGAACAGCTTGTCGCTCGTATTGCTGGCGTTATGCAGGAATATACACAATCTGGGTATGTCATGGATTAATTTATCAGTAATTTACTAAATTTTTAAAATTTCTATAGTGGTGTGCGTCCATTCGGAGTCTCACTTCTTGTCGCTGGATGGGATCACAACGCTAACCGTGCATATCTTTATCAGTGTGATCCATCTGTACATTTTTGCGTTGCTTTTTTCATTTTTCTTAATTATCTTTTAATGTGAATTTTCGTTTTAAGGGTACATACTTCCCTTGGAAAGCTACAGCTTTAGGGAAAAACTCTATGAATGGCAAACACTTTTTGGAGAAAAGGTATGATCTCAATTGTATAAAATTTATTTTCTTGTTCGACTCATTACGAATGATTGATTTGATTGATTCTGTTTTCAATCTTTTTTTCTTATTTTTGACTATCTATGTAATATTTAAGTTTCCACGTAAGGTATTTATCATGTTTTCATTTTAGGTATAATGACAAGCTGGAACTAGAAGATGCTGTGCACGCTGCAATTCTAACTTTAAAGGAGAGTTTTGAAGGACAGATGACAGAAAATAATATTGAGATCGCTGTGTGTAATGAAAAGGGATTTCGTGTTTTGCATCCATCTGAAATCAAAGACTACCTTGCTACTATTCCATAAGTGCAGCATGTTTTTACAATTTTTTCTGTCTCTATTTTCACTGCATAAAGTTACAATAACCACTCATACTTTGCCTTTTTATATTCCTATGGTTTGTAATTACTTGATATGCGGTTTCGTATTAGTACAAGAATGGCTGTGATGTTTGAATTCCAGTTTTTCCTTTTGATATATAGAAGTGTGAGGCAATCCAGTAATTGAACAGTGATTTGAAACCGTCCTATATCAACAAATGATATATCTGCTGGTTCGCATCTATTTTTGGGATGCGTGACCTGTGGCTTCTGATAGCCTATTGTTACATCTTGGACTCGACTCCCCTGTCAAGGTTTGATGTTCCTTTTCGTCATTTGCTGGTTGACTTAATTTTTGGAATTGAAATCAAGCAACGTTCAACGTTCAGATAAACTTGACAATTCACATCTATATTTCAAAATTTGGGTAGTAGTTAAACGTTTACGATTTCTACAGCAAGTTGGTATGTATTTCCCTAAAGTTTTTTTTTAATTTGGATTTGTAATGGTTTGTGGGTGATTTCTGAGAGCATGGTGTTTCAATGTTTCTTCCCTTATATATAATTCAGAGAAACAGGTCATTTGTAATCCTCAAAATTGTTTTAATGTCTCTATAATGGTGGAAAGCTTTTTAGTTGTACATAAAATTGTAATGAAGGCGTATTACAAATGTTGTTAAAATATCTATCTTGGAAATACGTAACACTCGTCTTGGACAGAAAGAATACATCCTACAACAAATACTTGAATGGGGAACCCAAAAATTGCTTACCTGGTTTGATAACTACGCTTGGTCATGCCTTTCATAGGATATGCGCCGATGAGAATTTACTTCGTTACCTTCGATATTTAAGACGTTCATGTTTACCGCTACGCCACCAGTTCAGGGATATCTTTCATACAGTATTGAAGATATTGGGTTAAGGGTAAGAGTCAATGGTTTCAGTTGCCATGTTATGTGGTTTAATTTCAGTCTAAACTCTCAATCATTACGGTTAGATTTATCTTATATTATTGTGACCTTTCGCATGGCGTTTGGCACATGTGCTGTGTTGGATTAATTTGTTCTCCTACATCTATTAGCAGTAGTATTTGAATAAATAAATTCGTAAACTGCTAATATTTATTGCGTATGATGATTATTGATTAAAGTCATTTTTATTATTGCATTCATTAGAACCATTGTAACGTTACAGAATGCATCCCCTTGAAGCTATAACATTTCGTTCGCTTCTTACTTGTAATACAAACTTTAAACGGCAAGCTTGTTGTGGTGTTTTTATTTTGATATTTCGTCTTGTCTTGGACACTTTCATCAGATGCACAAACATTTTGGCTTAAAAAAGCGAATTCCGCTGTGATTGGATTTACCATTAAATCAGTCTCAATGATTCGACCGAATCTTTCGGCGTAAGAAAAACGAGCTCTGTCTGATGATACCATGATAATGACAAACAAAGCTGAAATTAGAAGACTGATATTTGACGAAAAGGCAAGGATATATTGCGGAAATCCACACGGTTTGTGTTCTTTCAGTGATGAGCGATTCCTGCAGGTTGTCTCTAACTCTCCCATCAATATGCGGATCCTCGCCGCTTCTAGCAGTTTGATAGTTAGTTGGGACAAAAATTATCACATATTCTGCGGTGCTTCTAGGTTCAAACATCGATTATGTGAAGACCACTTTGTCCATATAGTCGTTGCTGTTGAGCTAATAAAACGTCTTTACGTAATTTTTTCGTTATCTCTCCCCGAGTCTGAGTCAACCGTATTCTGAATAATAAATAGTGGGCGCATAGACCATATCGGCAGAGAATAAGACTCTCTAGCATTGTGGTAGTATCACTTTGCAAAAATATTCACACTGGTATCGGGGAAAAATATCTGGGAATGTGGAAATGGAATTCCACCGACGATTATGTCTAAAGTTGGCACAACGTTATATTCTTGATTGGAACGACATGTCCATAAATTAGCTAAACTATGCATTGCTATTTCTTGTCAGTTCCTTATCCACTTAGGTCTACATACTGCTATTATACTCATGATAAACGGGAAGGACAGAATAGCTTCCAGTAACTGCGATTAGAATGCACGATTTACATTTTGCATTACCACTAAGGGAGGACGATGTGTATCGAAATAATTCACACTGAAATTACTACGTAGGAATGCCACATAAAGTTGATTTGAAATATTTACTACTTAATTTATTTGATTAGTTAAGCTCCATTTCCCCGAAGAAACAATGTCACGCACTAAGTAGCGTCCGTTTTTTTCTCTAAGGACGTTGTAAAATCATCCGGCATCCATTGGTTGATCAACTTTTCTGTTTATAAAATCCGACTAAATTGTTTGAATTCGATCATAGGTGTCTCTGTCACATTCCAATGAAGACCGTGCGTTTTATTTTCGCAGTGTTGATCCTTTTAGGACTGCTTGTCCAGAAAGGTACGTAACTTGTTTTTAAGGCAGTTAATTTGGCAGTTAATCATATCATAATATAATGTGAGTACTATTATCGAGGCATATCTTTGCGATTTTGACATGTTATTTAATTTTTTGCCCTTAATTTGTTCTTAAATTAAAGTTGCACTTAACCTATTGTAACATTCTCCTCATTACCTCTATTTACTGTTTCATTCTGTCCTGTTTCTGATTCATTCCTCAAACTACTTATTATATTATGTTATCGAATTGAGTTCCATTTTTGACCTATCTAGTCACCTTACGCCTCCTGTCCCCGTTCCCTCTTTATAAAAGTAATCGGCAGCATTCTTTGTCCATTTTCTATATTGTTGTAGTGAAGTTTGTGGCGGTTTTGAAGAGAAAAAGCTTAACAAGCCTTCTTTATTCTATTCTAGTGGATCCTAATCTACTGTTCTCTTACTATTGATCTTTGTAGAAAGGTTTATTCTAAGATCCCTATGATAGAGGAGTCATACCTTACGGTATCTACTAATTATAGAAGTTCATTTTTTCAACACGCTCCCGGAAAATTTGAATTTAGCTGAGTTCGAATACTGTTGTTTTCTGTATTCTGCTAGCATCCTGATCTATCGTAGCTGAAGTCATTTAAACCTTATCGTAGGGTCGCTAATGCTAACGAAAGGAAAAGTGGGAGAAAGACTAGCATACAGAATGTGTATTGTATTATTTTGCCTCGATGGGACACCCAAATTCATGTGCGGGAAATGTATTTCACTGAGTTTCTCGGTTATTACTAATTCGCAATAGGGTTTGTTGATCAGTTAATTTAACTGAGTATTTATCCATATCACGTTGATTCAGTTGTATACTTTTTTACAGCGATGTTTAGATAGATGAGACCTGCAATGGCTCTTTATCCCACTTAAACCTTTTGTATACGTTTTACTGTTGAAGAACAAACTATTGTCATCTTGATAATGGTTAGGTTGATTCGTTTTTTTTTCTTTTTAACTAACTCTTCTTATAAGTAAAATTGTTATGATGGATGGCTTTAAAGGCTGACTGTGAGAAAGTATTGTCCATCACACGGCAAAGCATACACCATGAATTCAGTGAGCGAAGCGGTAAGTGGAACAAAACTGATTCTATTTATAAACCGGTGTCTTTTCAATCTAAGCGTTCCACTTAAAAATGAGTAAAATTCGAATCCGTTTTAAAATATTGTTTGATGAATGCATGCTTGGCTGTGTATGTTCGAATTTAATATGATTCCCTACCTTCAACCCCTGATCAATCAAGGATTTAGCATCTTGTGCTATCAATGTGATAGCAACGAAGATGATACATGCCCTGCTGGTCGACGTTTTGAGCCTCGTCTGAATGCTCTTGTCGATTGCGGAAGCTTTCAGGCTCGTGTTCCTGGCACATTCTGCGTTAAAATTTACCAAGAGAGTACTGGTTGGTTTGGATGGATCAAAGTAACACGACGGTGCGCTGCCAGAACGGATTACGGTACCATTTCATTATTTTAATTGAACCAATAATATAATATTTGAGATGTTTAAATACTACCCTCGTGGCATAAATTTTCAAATAGGCTACTTTATTCATTTAGAAATATTATTTCCGTAATTATGTCCGTGGAATCTTTTCCAAAGTTTTAAAGTCTCATTAAAACTTGTCAGTAGAACTGCTTTAGAAGCCCTTTCGCAAATCAGAAGACCAATAGCTGACAGAGAAGCACAAGTATGTTGGACCACCTTAGTGTAAAAGATAGAAAAGGTAAGAGATGGGAATTAAAACGTAAGAGAACAAGGGATCATCGTCGGTAAAATTTGAGTGCTAATGGGGTTAGAGTAATTAGGTACAATTACGGTACGTTAATAGGAGATAATAATTTTGTTCCATTTATTCATCTGATGAACAACTAATGCAAATCACTTGACATTAGGTCAGTGCAAACATGAGTCAACATGTGAATTCGATGAAATATTACAAGTCCCCTAATAAAATAGTCTTCGTTTTTGTCCTTTTAGATTTCATCCCCTTGCATTAAGCAAACTATTTATGCATACTATTCTCATGATAGAAATATAAACTGTTTCTAAATTTCGCACTCATTTCTACCCTTCTATTAAATACTACTACAACCCAAAATGATGAAATCAGAGAATATCAGAAAGGTCATCGTGCAATGGATAACTGAGTAATACCTCAGTTCCCACAATTTCATCAGCTCCCCTATCATATAAACTTGATATTTCTACCATCCATAATACCAAGACTGATGAACAAATTAAGAAAGCTTATCTGAGCGGGAAGCTAATAAAATTATGACAATTCAAGTATTACTCACTCATGTATTGGATAGAGAGGTATGCATACGGTCCCAGACACACCTCCGTATCTGAGTCCTTGACAAAGTAGCTTAAGTTTCATGAAATCAGGTGGAGATAAAAATAAAAGTTTAAAGAGAAAATTCATATCTCTGCGAAAGCTTTGGATTTAAGCGTATTTTTGTAATCAGGCTTTTTAATAGTGATGTGATCATCTTAGCTGTAAAGTGTTTTGAGTCTGTATGGAGCAATGATTTGTAGCTAATATAAATTAATCCAATTTAGATCTGGTAATTTGGTTCAGTTCTTAGCTTTAGCATGCTGCATTATGACGACGTCCATTGTCTTACTAATCAGTTAATTATTTGCAATAATTGTTACCTAAAACTAAAGGCTAAACCTAGATAGACAGTGATACCCTTTGGCCACTGCTACTTTATTAATTGGTAGATTTAGTCATTCAAGTGGTATTCTCAGTGTCAGACCACATCATAACCTCCCTTAGAGTGCGATTATTTTCCCCATATCAAGTGTATCTCTTTTGCCAATCTGAACAGTTTTAACTGATACACTATCTAGATAATACACAATCTGTCTTGGGTCTCGTAGGTTATTTCCCAATGCTTTAAAACCACAAAATGAAGCGGTGATTAGCCAAACATCCACGTTAGCTGCTAAGCCATCGAGATAAATTGCCCTGACTGCATGATACATTTTTTAAAGCTTACTGTTTTGATATTTATTTAGGTGTGGCGAAGGGTTGTCGTTACTGGTTCGATGACCAAGGTGTCTATCATGAAGTATGTTATTGTCAAGATAGGGATGGATGCAATTTTGCGAATGGATTTAAAACCAGTGTATCTCTTGTGATCTCTGCTTGGCTGATTTGTCTTTTATTTTAAATGAATTTGTTATTTTTTATTATCTCCTCCTCATTTAATTGGTGATCAAAAGCTGGGTTCCAAGAATTTGATATGAAAGTCTAGGTAAATTTATAGCTGTCTGATGTCTCTCAGATTAAAAAAATATTATAATATTAGAGAAGAGAGTGAAACTGTGTTAAGAGGTACTGCCTTAGATAAAAATTCATTTTGAGAAGTCCATTATTGTTTAGGAAGAGAAACTCGGGGAGTAACTTCTCGAAGACAGACTTTGGCATAGAGGCATGAATTTTGAGTCGATCTGAAAAGTAACAAAAATTTGATGCCGCCCAGATTTTACTTCGTCAAATAAAAATTAAGAAAATTGAGGTCGATGAATATCTGCAAGAGATGCATTAGGTAACTAACCCCAAAGGTAACATATAGTAATGAATAAATTGTTGGAGGGGTAATTTCGCCTTTGATGTTGGAATTCCCTACAACGTGCAGTGGCAGATAGTTAGCCCATTACGACCATCACTTCCAGAGCATCATGTATTGCAACAGTTTACTTTCATCAAAATGATCACTGCCATCGAATAGCCCTAACATAACTGAAATATTCTTTATTGTCAATTGTTATACCCATCTAAATATCATTTTAATTTATCAAAACCAAACTGACTTCCCAAGTTCTAAGCATATTATAGTCGATTTTTCTAGGCTCCCAGGTATTGTAAAAGAATAGAACGCCAAAATTCTACTTTGTTCATATGTATTTAAAAACACTACTGTAGCCGCTTATTGCTTTGAAATAACATTTAATTACGAATTTATAACTTCTTCTACAGATGTAGATTAGTGTGAAAATTTTCACGCTACAGGGCAACATATAACGTAATTTATATAAACAAATTGTTACGCAAGCGTTCCTGCGCGATTATTTAGTTTAATGTGTGCAAATATATTGAAGGAAAAAAGATAAATATACACCTAATATCTTCCAAGCACAATTATTAATTCACTATATTTGGATTTTACTTATAATACTCTCCAACAAACGAAATATGCCCATGTAATATAAATTATCTAACGAAAGTCGTTAATATATTAAGGAAACTCGACTTCAAACTAGTACTAATAAGTTTACTTGGATTCTAGAAAATGGAAATGGGGAAGAGAGTCCATATCGCGAATTTTAGCATTTCATGGAAATAGTGTTTGAATTAATAATTTTTCATTTGGTAAATATCAAAGTTCCATAATAATCCATGAATTTTCCTTCCAATTGATTTAAAATTGATGATTACTCAATGAGTTTCATAAAGATCTAACTTAATTTAATTGATATTTACTTTTAATACGGCTCTAACTTTATGAAACCTTACAATTTAGCAGCAATTGACCTTCAATTGTTTGATTGCTCTTCGAATAATGTATAAATCACATTAAGCCAATCGAAATCTTTGTCTGTGAAGATGTCCGTGTGAGGATCTCGTTAATGTGCAATAAGCATTTATTTCCAATTTTCCTAGCAATATTCTAAGTATTATTCTTTAATTTGAAACCAAATTGGTTGCAATGTTTGCTTCGGTAATTTTGATCTTGTTCGCTTATCACCAATGTCTGAATGCTCGAGTATCCGTTTCAATCGAAGCAACCAACGAATTGGTGAGATAATTCTGCAAATTTTACCAATATTTTTATGATTCTTTTTTCAAAATTGTCAATGAAGATTCATAATTCTGCTATATTTATATTTTTGCCTTGCAATTTTGCCCATATTTGTCTACAATCTTTGTTGTTCAATAAAGTCTAGAAATGGCTCTGAAGTATTGTCATTTGCCCCTTTGTTGGCAAATGAATTTTCAAAATTCGCCCGAGATGAGTTAGGTACCATGACGTTGCAAGCTGCTTTCGATCGGTTGGAATACGAATTAAAGTCGGAAAATTCAGCCCAGTGGGATCTTGATTCAGTAATTTGCTTTATTTTACCGAGAAATATAAGGGATTTTTATTAGCACCTCTAGTGTATTTATTTTTCTCTCTAGCTTGTTGATCAGCTTTCTCTCAGATTGCGCCATTATGGTCACTTAGTCTCAAATCCCCAAGCTCTAGTTATTCAACTTCATCGGGAGCACAAGAAATCACCGGTCTCCCCGCGATTTGATTGTTGCAACCTCTCTGAACGCGATCTTCGGTTGGTTTTTACTATTCTCTTACTCCTGAAACCCTCGACTTATTTAAACCATTTCCATATTTTTATAGATATGAGGCTCTATATGGAGCTCGTGTTTCCCGACGCAAATGCTGTGATCTGATACCCTACAATCTTCCCGTAGCAGCTTTTAATCCGGGTCACAATCTGACCCAGCGGTTCCGTCGACAATTGGAGTACTGGCCAAATGTGAAATGGTTGTACTTTATCACTGCTGAGGGTCTGCACACCGAATTCCCCGCACATAATTTCCGTGCTGCTACAGTTGCTTCCTCGCTGGTTGAATCAATTGCTCTTGCCACTGCGGCTACAGCCGCTGCCACTAATGTAAATTCTGGTAGTGGACCTTTGGCAGTATCAAGTGGTCAGCAAGCGTCTCCATGGCAATCACCAGCTGTAGAGGGAAGTCAAAGGCGGAGGAGACACCTTCCACCTTCTCTACTTACTGCTCTTTACGATTGCAGATCAGTTCATCAACTGAGACATCGGTACGATTCTAATGTCAAGTATACATGCATCAATATGAAATGTGTTAAAATATTTAATGTGTCTAAGGCTTGAAATTCTGTTCGTATTGGAGCCGAGGATTTCTGTGCCATTGTAGTATGAACCTGATATATTCGAGCAAATCATTATATATTTGCAAAAATTCATCGGTTAGAATTGCTGGTCACATTTCATTCATTTGAAAAGAAAATTAGTTCGAATTAAAAAGAATTTAAATAGAATTTGTGTAATTTTCCCATTTTTACTGTTTTCTGTAATTAAATGTCTTTAACTGTAAAATTCTCTAGATTTTTCTCCATCCTTTATGCAATTTCGATAACGTGTTAAAATAACTTGTAGCCGCGAGCTAAATGACTACTGAAATGACCGTTCTTTTCTCGAGTTTCCGTTTAGATTTGTGCCTCAATATCGCCCATCATAAGAATTGCTTTTATAATTATCTACCGTGTCTTAAAGTCTTTTTCTCTAGTACCTTCACATCGGTCGACGTATTTGATTTATATTGAGTTGACCTATTCTTACTAATCGATCGTAGTTGTGAGGCTGTTTGGTATGTTATCATTTATGGTAGTTATCAACGTTATTATTTTCAATAACAAATATTTTAATGTTATATTACGATGTAGAGAACTTAAATGATTCGATCGTTTTACGTCGTTAGCATCTTCGAATTGAAATATTTTCGTACGAAGCGATTAGCATGCTTGTTTTTAATTCTTTGGCTAAATGCGAGTTTCTCAAACAGTGACTTATCCGTTATGTCTGTTCTGTGTTTACAATAAGTGACAGTAGAAGCTGCTTTAATTTGAATCGGAAATTTGCCTGAAGTGTCCGGCATTCTCCTTTCGATTGTCTTTTGTGGGTTCTCCTTACCAACACATATTAAGGATCTATTTGGAAAAATAGCAATGATGAACAATCAATAATTGTTTTGGAAACTAGCAATCATCACTCGAGATGAATCAGTTGTTTGTGCTCACTCACTGATAAATATTACTTAAAAGTGGTCTAGAGGGCAGTAGTAGAATGCGTGTATCTCATCGGAGATTTTTCAGTTATTATTATTCATCTTTTCCCTCTTTTTATACCACAGAGACGTCTTTGTGCGTTCTGTAGTGTCGCAGCCCATTTGGTTGGTGATGGTTTTGGATCAAAGTGAAGTGAGCAAAACGCGAATGCTCTTGGGTCAGCGTGTGGCACGATTACTTCTCGCCTCTCTCAGTGAAAAGGATCGAGTCGCATTGGTTCTCGCTTCGGATACCACACGAATCACCATTGTCTCCGGTGCTCCTGGTGTCCAGCTCCTACCTGCCACTCATGAAACTAAGTTGGTAAGCTTGGGACTTTCATTCTTTCATGTGTTTTTTTTTTAAATTCAGTTAAATTTATCACTAGCAAAGGGGACACTAATCACAACTCTTCACTCTTTTTGATTAATTATTGCAAGTAAACTCTCCAACATTGGTGTTTGTAAGCATTAACCCTCTTCAAAATTTTTTCCAAATCTTTTTCCCAAATTGTGAGCTTATAAATATCATAATATTTAATCAAAATGACAAGAATTTTGGAGGAAGAGTCCTCTTTTTCATAAGACATCTCTGAGCTGAGAAGTCTAGCTGCTTACATACGTTGTTAAAGTAAAGTAAATGGTTAGAAAATACATGAGTCCGTTTAAAAGAGGGCGTTTTTACTCTGATATTGAGCTCGAATGTTCCCTCCTACTTCCATCTAATAATTTCTCTTCTCGTTTAACTTCTGATACATTTGGAGTGGTTCTGGGGTGGGTTGATGGTGTAGATATCCCAGTTTACTATAAAAAGCGTTAATTGTGCCACGATAAGGTATTGATGAGAAATGATTTAAACTGTACTTTTCATTGTCAGTTCATCAATTTTTGTTGGTTTAGTTATAAATCCCTCTGATAGGTTACACTGTGTTATGCGCATTAGGCAGAATTTGAAGTAAACTAGTATATGTTACATATTAAAGACATCTTTTATATCATTTCAGTTTATCATTCCCGGTCTTTGAAATTTATAAATAGTCGATCCCCCCAAAAATTTGTTCTTTATCTTTATTAAGTACCGTAAACTCTAAAGACTCTCTTGATTTTGCCATTTTAGTTCCTTGGTGAACACATCTATGGTCTACGTAGCTCCGGAGTGACCAAAACAAACCATACTCGGGCTCTTCTTGAGGCTTTTCGAATTCTCCACGATGCTGTCGACGTTCAGAACCAAGAGCTTCCGAATTCATCAGTACTTGGACCATCTACTGGTAAATTATCTCCCCTAAATAAGTATGCAAAATTCCACCTTCAAGGCCTCTTTGCTGTAAAGCTAAGTAACAATATTCTGATAAAACCAAGGAGTCCTGCCTTAATACTTGAAATATAAATAGCTCCATAACCCGTTTCCTGCCATTCATCTTGGGTGAGTCTCCCTGATGAGAAACTCGAATTCTACCACCCTTTTATAACCAGTACAGTTAGCCATTCTATTAATTGTATCCACACTAATGATTGCTAATTTCACGTACGGTATCGCAATTTCTCTAGCTAATAATTTGTTAAGGTGTATTGGTAGATAATATATCGACTGTCAGATGCAGTGTAAGTTGTATTGAACTACTATTCGACGTTTTGAAGTGGCTAAAGGCCCACTTAAGGACTGCTTTGTTACCATTTCCATTGGTACTCATCTTAAGGACGATTTAGACGGGGAGTTCATAGCTTCCAATGTTATATTTTTATAGTGTGTGAGAATAGAAAAACAGGGGCATCAGTCTTGAAACATAGATTTCCATTTGCGATTAGTGTCTTTATTGTTAAAACCTCATTTCTTGAGATATTTGAAAAGAAAGCATCCACTTGAATTGACAAAGTTACTTATTTTGATATATTTCTTACTAGACAATTTGATGATCGCCTATATCAGTCGTGGGAGTTTGGATGATCTGCACGAGCAGAATGCTACGCTGAGACAAGTGACTGAACAACAAGCTCGTCTTGGAAATCGCGTGGTAATTAACACCTACATGCCTGTGGAAGAGAAGAGCGCCACTGTTCTCTTTGAGAAAACCTTCATGAATGATCTTGCCACTCGGTGAATTTTGATTTTCATTTTGAATTGATTTGATTAATTTTATTAAGTGGTATTTAACATAAAACTGGAAATTAATTTTACGACCGAAATGACACAAAGAATGCATGAATTTTGTTAACGATAAAGGGACGAGAACTAAACAGTTCAATTTAAACACGGAATATATCCAAGTTAGCATATGAATATTGAAAATCGGATAACAGTCAATTAAGGTGATTAAGCTGCTTCACCTCGAGTGAACTCAAGTGAATTCTGCCTTCGTAAGATCATGTAATACCGTCCTGCTTTCCCAGAGTTTTGAGAAAACAGTTGAAATGATCTACCATCCTTATTGAACAACTGGTCAATAAATCAGTAATCCATGGGATAAAAATGAAATTTGAGTTTGGAAACGTGAATCAGTGAACTATAAATTAGATAATTATTGTACAACTGGAATCTAAAAATCAAATGAGATAGGATTTTTTGGTATCTTGACTTTACTCCAACACCTTTTCAATCCCCTCCCCTCTGTGCCATATTGGAATTTACTGTCTTCCGATTCCAGTTGCTTCTCCTAAATGAATATTGTAAATTATTTTACCATATCTTGGGTAATAATAAAGAGTTTACGATGCCTTTCGTTAGTCATTCTCCATCGATAGAGGATTTCCATTAATCTTGGATATGCGAACTAGATTATGGTGTGTATTTATTTGCCAACATTTCTTCCTGCTGTTCAAGGGAGCACTGATTCATGATATGTTATTTACCTAGATTGACGCTGCATTTTCCTAAATCAGACCCCAAATTTATTTGTTTTGACTATGAAAAATTGTACCATTAGAATGGGCTGAATGACCAAAGTATATGGCTTATTTTATTTCAAGCAACAGATAAATCGACGGGAAAATTTCGCTGCGTTTAACTATTTTATCTCTAATTAATCACTTTAATATCATTTGGTCAGTTTCACGATAACCTCAGTTTAGTTTATACAGTTAGCTTGTATAGTATTAAGATCTTTAGCTGGGGCTAAAGGGGTGTGTTGTATCTAAGCTCTCAGAGTCGAACCGCATAATAAACTCTCGTTAAGACAAGATGACTTGGACATGATTGGCTTCCCCTTGTCATCGAGTACATTGCGTGTCTGTGCCCATTCGAACAACTGTGATCAACACAGCGTACTAAGATGCGACCTAGAAAAGACGTTCTCACTGGGATATTTTGTTCATAGCACAAAATGTGTTACAGGATGGCGATTCTATCCAAATGTTTCCTAGATCTTCGCCTATTTCGCATCTCGAGTTCATAAACAAGTGCTATTTCATTAATTATTTTCATCCAAATTCTCAAAATTTTCTCGATGAGAATGAAATTGTCATAGGTAATGATTTACGCTTATTTTCGACTTTTCTTAATATCTTCTGGGAAATTTATCTGGACTATCGTTGTTTTATCAACCTTGATGTATTTCAAATCCATTCACTTGAATGAGTCAGGTACGTGCGATCCCAAATCAGGCCAAATAAAGTGGAAATTGTTTTATTTTGATAATAAATTGATCTCTAGCTGTTTGGCACTTTGAAAATAAAGGTCAGCTGAGTCTCCTGTATTTTAAGTTCTTTGGAATCATGCGACTAGGAAATTTGATGTACCTGTCACGTAGAGGTAGCGATTGTCCTTTAATCAGGCTGAGACGCCCCTCATCCTGATTAACGTGCTTGCTTGTGAAATTGGAGGTCGCAGGCTAGTTCAGCTGTGGGCATTTAGTGTACGGAATGGCTAATCGCACTGATCAAGTCTAGCAGGATTTGAATTTCTCCCCTTTCCATAATGAGCATTGGAAAGCGTCTTCCTAAATGGACTTGATAGTTAGTTGAATGCTAGAGCAAATCACATAGTTGAATAGTCATCTTGCTTTTTCCTATAGAATATGGCTTTTTAGTTATAATGGCTTATATTTAATCCCTCTTTAGCAAACTTTTTTGGAGATAAGTCGCTAAACACCACCTCCCTTTGGAAAAAGTCCATATTCGCTTTTTCCAGATGGAAGAGAGTAAAAAAGCGGTAAGGAACGTGATGACTCGATTTGTGATTTTGCGCTAATAGCTGGAATGTGTACAGGATTTTGACCAATACATTTTTGTAAGAAAGGGGATTTGCATCTGATGTTGGAATTTACAGTTAAATAAAAAGTATTATTTTTCTCAGCTTATTTTTAAAGTTGTTTCAGAGTCCGATTTTCACGACTTAATCCCTGGGTTTCTGGTTCTGAGTTCGTGACCTCAGTATTCCGAGGTTACTGGTCAATCGATTTATTTGATTTTATTTGTATTTTCTTATATCAGTGTCCGGGTAGATGAGACTAGTCAAAGCATTTTAATCATATTGGGGCTCCAATGTTTGATAATGAACATTTTCGACCTTGTAGAATCATCTATTGAAAATCTAACGGCTTAT
The DNA here is from genome assembly GCA_900708905.1 of Hymenolepis diminuta. NCBI lineage: Eukaryota > Metazoa > Platyhelminthes > Cestoda > Cyclophyllidea > Hymenolepididae > Hymenolepis > Hymenolepis diminuta. The sequence continues at coordinate 715,610 of CAADRB010000051.1, read as the reverse complement.
TAGACCACCATTTGTCTCCTTCCAGTTGATGTCTGAATTCCGGTTAATTAACGGTGAGCGAGGGAGAGAAAGCTAATGACTCATCTGTGAACATGATGCTACTTCATGATGCATGATTCACTATTCTAATCGTCTGGGTGGAATTTTCATTTGACCTGTTAGATATGGTCGGTGTCGTTGCATATATAGTCATATATCAAAATGCGTTTATTTGAACTGGGTGAAATATTATTTTTATTAAAGAGAGAGGGAGAAGGCAGCAACCGTGTAACTACAGAACTGAAAATGTGATTCTTGGTGATAGAACTCACAACGCAGGTGCCAGATTACAGAGAGAAATAAATAAACGTCTTACAGAAGAGTGACTTAAACATAGTGACAAAAGTTGGCTAAATGCCAGTTAATGAATCACGATAAGTGATGACGTAGGTGAGGATTGATCACTACAGGTATTTGGATGCCTGTAGTGTCTTGATTGATTGCTCAGAACAATAAGCTCAGATCGTCCACATTACTGCGCATATCTCTCCCTCCCCTAATTGTCTTTTCATTCTAGTTTGAAGAGCGATAATGACTATTAATACTGAACACATTTTGGTGAAAATAATCAGTCAAAAAGCGTGCTGAAGATACTAGCTATTTTCTATTTATGAAATAGAGAAGAGTAAAATGTCAAGGTAGGCCGTTATCGTTTTCTTTGAGCCAATTTGGTCAGGGGTATTTGAATCTATATTTATGTCAATTGTATCATTATGTGGAGGCTACTGAATACAGAGTTCCCACTACTGAATGCAAGTTTTTCATTAACGAAAATATGCATTAATTTGGATTTTGAAAACGACAGTATACACCTGGAACTATTGATTATCATCTTTAAAACTTCACACGAGGGATTTGGAAGTTCTCTGCATAAAGCCTTTGTCTATTTCCTATGTATTCTATTATTAGTAGTCAGAACATCGTTCTAAATAACGTGTATACCAATAAACTGAAATGTAAATCCATTTGATTCTTACACTAGATGGAATGTTCACTCTGATCCGGCGAAGTATCCACCTTCCGACGTGCGTTCGGGACATTTTTATGCCATCAATCGCACGGCTGATCTCGCTGAAACGGTGGGACGATTTTATGAGGTCTGGCTGAAACGTCGTGGAAACGAAACGATGGCGAGTTCTCTTGGCAATTTAACTAATGATGAAGAAACCTCTAGCTCTTCCACAAATCCAACCAGCGGTACTCAGCCACAACCTCCTCCTCCATCAAAATTGTACTTTTCTCTTCCGCATGAGGACTTGGAGGGTAAAGGTCTCGTTATGAGTATCAGTCAGGCTTTTTATGATAGAGTGAGTTTATTTAATTCAAGACTATTTTCACTATCACCTGTTTCATAAGTTTAAAAATCGCAGTACGCCGGTCAACATTCTCGGCTGAGATCATAGGTTCAATGCCCATCGCTGTACAACGACAATCCATATAGTTTAGATCTAGCTAGTAAAGAGGATGACAGAATCAGAATTTCTTACTGAGGAGTCTTCTTAATGCCACCCCTCTACCCACAACGGGTACTAGAAAATGCTTTCCTAAATGGGTAGTGGCACAATGGTCTTTGCACATGTATGCCATATCAGAGGTCACGAGGTCAATGTCCACTTGTACACATCCGTGGTGTTAGTGAACAACCATCCTGCTTAATCCTGGCCAGCAAGAGAGGTTTTAGGATGTGAGTTTCTCATAAAAGGGACTCTAGAATACATTCTCTCTGCTCAAATCGTGTTGTAAATACTTCCAATGGGCTTCTTAAATAGGCTTGAAAATATTATTATAAATAACTAGATACGCTCTCTGCCACTTTAGTTTAAATTTACGATTATGTTTTCCCGTTTATTATAATTTCCATCAGTAAATAAATTTATCTGTGTTCTTGATTACTTGAGTGCAAGTAAACTATTGGTCTTACTTGTTCTCCATAATCTTAAAGTTTGAAAAGTATAGAAGGCTTGTTGATATTATCTCCCTATTGATAGTTGTGCACATAATTTAATTGTTAATTAAGATTAAATAAGTAAGTTTTGTAGGTGATTAGTTAGACCTTCTTTCAAACGCTAGAATGAATGCACTGAATTAATCATTGTTATTAAATTAGTGTTGCATATTGGTTAAAGTAAAAAAAAAACACCTCAAATCTATTAAGGCAAATATTCACAACACTTGACTTGGCTAGAGAGATTTTCTGGAGCCACTCTTATGAGCAAATCACATTCCACCATTTCTTGTTAAACATAAATAACCAGTGAACTGACCATCCAAATCACTGGATGGTCATTGATCCTGTACTCTCTGTTTTATATGACAACTCTGTTAATCATTGAGTTGTCCTTTGAATGGGACTTGACTTTGCAATTTTGAGTGAATGGAGACTTGAAGCTGAATAGAAAGCTATTTCGGCTGTGTATTGTTCTTAAATAATGCTCTGATGGCCATCGAAGCTCTGTAGGTGAAGTTATTTTAGTTTTCAGCATTAAGACAATGCAAATTTAATTATAGACATCTAGCTTGCGCGTCCAAACGTCTTAATTTCTTTCATCGCTATTTTATTATAGGATGCGTTTCTTGGAGTGATGGGAGTTGATCTCCATGTTGCCGATATTTTCGATCAAGTTGTCCATTATGGAGGCAGTCCAGCCTCCAACTTTGTTTTTCTTGTGGATGCAACTTCTGGCCTTAGTGTCTATCATCCTGGTGGTCTTCGTGACCTCCTCATAACTCCAGCTTCCGGTCCGCAGGCTCGTCGAACGTCGTCAACTGGTTCTGCATCCACTGATAGCTCTTTCCATTCTACTTCAAATTTCCAAGACCCTCTACTACATGTCGATGTGAGGTATCTGGAACGCACTCCTGGATTCGAGAGTTATGTACTGTCAAGAATTATGCGTGGCGAGAGCAAAGGCACTGCCGATTGGCTAATTGAAATCGTAAATTCCACTGATAACTTTAAGTAGCCGAATAATTTTACTTAAAGTAACTCCTATCTCCCTCCTTTATAAGGATCCAGAGACATTTGCTAGTATTGAGACCACGGGAGTATGGTCAGAAAATGTGGGTACGCTCATTAGCTCAACTAAGGAGGTTCCTGGCAAAAATATAATCAAAGTGACTTATCGCTGGCGACGAATTATCGATCCTGACACCCAATTTGCTATGGTTTTGCGATCAACTGAATCTCTTCATTCTCCTCCTGCACGTCAACTGGTTGAGATCAGTAAGTTACCATATTTTGAGGATTTAATACCTTATTTGTTATTGTATTATTATTATTAATTTCATTACCATTTAGCATAGCGTTTTCCGAAATTCACCTCGGGCAGAGGGTCAGCATCATAAATTTCCCCTTGTGAGAAACTCGAATTCCACCACCTTATTAGTTAGATAACCATTGCGGTTGGACAATCCCCTCATCGAATGTACATTCATGGACATTGAACTCATAACATCTGACTGCAGACGAGCATGTGAACCGCCGCGTCACTGGTTATTATTATTATCCACGACAGGACAAAACATTTTACAAATTTTTTTATCGTAGAAAAGCAAAATGTTCCACTATGGGCTAAGTAGAGGGAGTCGCTCAGAAGTGGTAATCAAAGTTAAGACACCAAGAGTCTTAAAATTTTCGTTTCTGGATTCAAGTTGCACGCCCTTTAACCCTTAAATGTACTTTACCTTTCCAATGTTCAAATTTCCGGGTTTGTTTCCTGTTTCTTGGGTGAATTCATTTTCAGTGAGTTCAAAACTACTTGATCTATTGATTGATTTAGGTGTTTGGTCATTCACTTTTACTTTTGTCTTTTAATAGCCAAGATAATAATAAGATGATATGAGCTAATCTGGTTTTAACTTAGCAGAATCACTATTCAATTACACTTAATCAATTATATTTTCATTTGTTAAATAGCTCCGCCGTTTGACTCTTGGTATCACAGATTGGATCTTTTCAAACGAGATCAGGCATGTCTCTACCTTCGTCAACTGGCAACTTTCAGTAAGTTCTATTTAAACTGGTGCTTCCTTTTTCATGAAAGAAGAAATCCGTGAATCCACCGAGTTGAAGTCTCTAGATGATTCGATAAAATATGAGTGGTTATTGCTGTCACTTTCATAGAAAAACCGCTAATATCGATACATAATCTCCATCTTCTACCATTCTACTCAAATTATCAGGTTTTAACAGAAGTTCTGTCCATTTGTTAATTTGAATTAAAGTGAAAATTTTGTCAAAATACATTTATTTAGTGTTCAACGTAGTCACCATTTTTATTAATTACATCTTTCCATCTAGCTATAAAATTTCTCATTCCTTCATAGAATTTAGCCAGTTTGCACTCAAAAGAAGAAACTAACTTCATTTCGACCTCTTCTCTTGAAGTAAGCCATTGTCCTATTTAATGATTCTGTAAGCTCCTGAAAAGATGAAAATCGGTTGATGCAAGATCGGGAGAATATGGTGGATGATGCATGACTTCCCAGCCAAATTCTTCAACTAGATTTTTGGTTGCTCTTAAAGTGTGGGGCCTGGCATTGTCATGGTGCAGAATCACTCCTTTTCGATTCACCAAAGAAGGCCGTTTTCCTGCTGTTGACTGTCTTTAAACGAGTTAACTGCTGACAGTAAACTTCACATGTTATTGTTTGATTTTCATCCATTGGTTCATAATAAACAATTCCCTTCAAATCCCACCATACACACAAAAGAATTTTCTCCGGTTGCAGTCCCAAATTGTCTCGGTTTTGGAATTGGCTTTGAACTACTGTCTTGACTTAGCCACCGTCTTTTGCGCTTAACATTGTTGTAAAGGATCCACCACTTCTCGTCGCTGTCAGTTATGATTGGGTCTAAAAAAGGTGTCTGAAGTTCAGTTCACGAGAACGCAGTGAAACACAACAGGTCACACATTGTTACTTGTTGATATCTGACAAATCGTGTGGGGAGAGGGGGAGAATGAGGTGGGGGCCCATTTGCTAGCCCTTGAGACTTTCCCAGCCAAGTCTTTCCATTTCCCTCTATATGATCATATGAGGTTTTGCTCAGTTCTCTAGTAATGCAGGTTGGATTTTCATGAATGGTAACTTGCAGTTGCTCAGAATTGAGTTTATTTGAGCATCCTGCCCTCGGTTCGTCTCTCGTCTTTCAGGCTGAAGTCATCCTTTTTGAGACTTGAATATATAATAATAATAATAATAATAATATTTTATTAATTACCATAGATGAGCATGCAACATTAACAAACTAAACTGAAGTAATCGTGCCCTAAACACATAGCTCAAAATTGGACAGGACTTCTGTTACAACCTGATACTTTAGACTGAACCTTACCACAAGTGCTCAATTAGTCATCATTGTTTTTCGAATTAAGACCGAGCGTTATGCATGTCTGGAGAGTTTCCTGACAGCTCTTCCATCCCTGATGCTAATTTTGGTCCACGCTTGAAGTATAGCACATTTCGTCTAACCAGTTCTTTTTAAAAGTTTATTTTATTCAATTTATTGTTAATTGACTCGTCTTTGCCATCTCACTTCACATTTCTGTCATTTCCGTCAGTTTGGATTGTTAAACAACATGTTGAATTGATCTTCGTTTGTTTTGTTCAACTGCGCAATTATAATAATGACTCACCGCACTTTCTTATCAGGTTCGACCACAATTTACTTGCCACCTCGAACATTTATGCGTCCTTTTGAGCACCTGACCTCAGCTTCCACAGCATTGGGCTCAGGTGGCAGTGGGAGTGTCATCGGCGGTGCAGACGATGTGGTGGTAGGTCGGGGAGAGAGTGCTGAGGAGGTCCGTCACTTGGTGGCCTATCTCACCGATCAGACGGCGCTAATTTCCAACCCTGGTCTTCGTGTCTCACCCTCCTCATCTCCTAGCAGTAGTAGCTCCAGTGCTAGCAACGGAGGAACTTCATCTCCAACAGTCCCTTCGTCTGTCTCAGCTCCTGATGCACGCACAGCCGTCGCTGTGGTGGAGAGAATCGGGAAGTTTTGGAGGCAACGTGGAGCTGCGGCTACTGGAGCTAGTGCTCTTGGAAGGTTCATTATTCGAAGGTGAGTCACTAATTTTATTCATCAATTAATGTACAGCAAGTAATTTGGCCATATTTGTACTTCCCATGGTGATGACACTGTCGTTTCATGCCTGTAGCATGGAATTGGTTTTACGCTTCCTATGAAAGGCAAGGTAATTATTGTTTTTTATGACAATTTGTAAAAGGGTTTCCACTTTACGCGACTATGTTTATCAAACGGAATATGGCGCTAATGGTCCAATCGATTCTCATATAAATGGGCCTGCTACCGATTCTTCGGGTATTTGCACCTTTCTGAAGTTTGTTGCGGACTAAGTACCTGTGTCGCTAAATATGAAGCTACAAACAGAAAGAAGTATACAGTCAAGATAATTCTCTTTTCATGAGACTTAGCGAAGAGAAGGAAGGAGTAGAAGGACATAACTGAAGGAGTTAGTAGGACTTAGAGCGAAGAGAGCCAGGTTGATGAAAGGTAGAAACCAGAATGGCGGAGTCGGTCCAGGTGTAAAACGGTGTATGTAAAAATATAAAATTGGCAAAGACAGTTGAAATACTTAAAAGATAGTTGTAATCCACCCGAAAATGTGGGGGTAAATGCAAGTATTTGAAAAGTGTAAGTATTCCTTAATAGACTTTTGAGTCTAACTGCCGTCTCGATAGACGTACAAATGAATGTGTCGCGATAAGATCTTATCGATTGGTACCGATTCTGAAAATTGTCGAAGTGTCTGAAACAATAATTCAGGCAAAAGGAACAACCAATGAAAATTTAATTTAACAAGTATTTCTTAAATTCGATAGGTTTAACTATATCTAAATAGTTTTGGATCACTAAATTTGAGTGTGCTCACTAATCGATTTTCCACTCAATTCTCTTTATAGATACGTATCAACAGATACAGGAGTGGTACTAATGTACCCAGGAACCCTTATGCCACAAAGCTTTGATGCAACTACCAGACCTTGGTATACTAGATCCGTAGAGAACGCTGGACGAATTGTCTTCACTGAGCCCTATCTTGATCACGGAGGTGCTGGCCATATTGTTAGCATTGCGTATGCTATATTTGAGGGCAAGTAAGTTCAACCAATAATTATATGCATCTATGTCTGTCCATTATCTTCTGCTGTTGTAGAGAAGTGAAGTAGGTTGCAAAAATAATACATGTAAGCTATAAGGTGGGCGATAACAGCAGATTTAAGGCTCTCTTGCTAGATGCATGATCTTGTGATTTCGCCCTTTCAGAGATCGGCGGGAAAATCTAGCGACCAAGCTTTAACGAAGAAGACTTCGACTTTGGTCTTATCATTTATCTTAAAGCTTCATTTTAGTCATCAGCCTACATATAGAACTAAAAGGGAAGCTTACGCAATCTCATGACTAAGACAAATCAGTCAGCGCGCCAAACAATTCTTTGGTTTGATCGGGCTTTCTCTAAATGTGTAAATCTCTACCTCTAGGAACTTTGAGCGAAAACGGTATAGTTTGAAGCTGATGACTATATACGGATGTTCGCGGAAATGAACTCACTGCTTTTGCACTAGTGGAGGAACCACTTTCAAGCGAACTGATCAACAAGGACTTCTAGTCCCCAATTTCCTTTAATTCTTTAAGTCTTACAAAACTTTGAGGGGTTGGAATATTACATAGTAGTAGATCTTCCGAAAAGTAGCAGCGAATTTTTTTCTGACCCGAGATGTGAATAAATAAAATTTCGAAACCCATATATCAATTCTTTTTGCTCTTTCTCCGCAGTATTTTCTCACATATAGATTTATGTATCGGCTTGTCCGATTTTTAAAACGTTTGATAAAAACGAACATATAAAGTATGGTTATTAAAGGAAGATTCAAAGTTTGGGTTCGGCGAGCTTGACTAAGCTATCCCCCCTCTAACTTAATGCGATCCCATTGTACATCAAAATGCTAAGTGGCTGGATCGTGATGAGTAAGATTTGTAATCTGTTTTGATCTGTTTTAGCCAAAGCGGCCTTCACAACCCGAGGACAGATCGCGTTCAAGCTGTTATGGCTATGGATGTTCCCTACCGTCTGTTCAATCATCTTCTCGCCACATGGCTCCCTATTTACTGCACTCCTGAACCTCCTAAACCTTCAAAAGCAAATAAAACAGCCTCCTTTAAGACAACATCTCCCATTTCTAAGACTATATCATCAAAACATCCATCCTTCAATGGCTCACAAAAGGAGGTCTCACGAGTCCTTGAGTTATTAAGAGACTATGGATTTAGAGTTGAGGCAAATACAATTTCCAACTCTGAGGAGAAAGATTTTGTGGAGAAAGACGACAAAAAGGCAGTTGCAGAGACTGATCAGAATTCTGCGAAATTAGAATCCAATTCTGGAGAAAATAATGAAGATGACGAAGAGGAAGAAGAGGATAGGGGCTCAGTGAAATGTCTCCTGATGAATGATCGAGGATATCTGATCGCTCATCCAGGATTTGCAGATCCTGTGCAAGGAAGTCGAGCCATGGAAAGCTATCATATTAGTCACAGGGAACCCCTTGTGGCCGCGGATCTCTTGAATCATAATAGATTTGTGCGCAAAGTGGCTTGTGTGTCGCATTCACAACGTACTCTGGAACGATACTATTTATACAATACCTCCTATGATGGCGTCGTAACTAACTCAGCTCCTGGTGATCATTGCACTCGCTACCAAGTAAGCGTAGTTACTTTTTACTAACTCCTATATCTAGCGACCTGGCCTATTTGAATACGTCGGCAAAGTAATATTTATTCAATGATTAGTCCGAGGTTATGAGAGAAAACAAGATTGATAATTTGTTGCAGAGGTTATTGGGATGAGGTACCAATCGTTATATGCATTCTGAAAATGAGATTATTATATTACTCACCTGTCAATTTTGTAATGTTAGAAAGCCTAATTGCTGTTGCTATGATCTTAATGTCTATTGGGTATTGCTAGACCACAGTTGACCCAGACTTGGGGAAAGAGAAGATAAAATAAGAGTTTTCTCCATATAATTAAAGTTTGAAGTTCAACCTACTGTCTTGAGTAATGAGAATTTTGTCTGAATTAACTGTTTAGATATCCCGAGCAGCATGCGTCTGCATATTGATCGGGCTGATAAGTCCCTAGGAGATCACCCGGGACTTGAATTTCTGAATCCGTAACAGTGCATGGGATCTGCGACCTTGAGCTATTATTACAAGGTCCTGTCTTAGACGAATTATGGAAATGTAATCAACTTCAAATGAAAGTATGAAATGAAGTTAGGGCGTTAGGAGTCTTAATTTAAATAAATTTGCAAGCATTGAATTCTACACTTTCCCTTAAGTGGCATACTTTGCAATATCCAAATGTTTGAAGCTCAATTTTCATGATTTGACTCCTATACATTTGCATGGATTCATGTCCGCGATATTAAAAGCTTACTGATCAGCTGATTAACCTGAATGGTTGGTCATGCCACTTTGATTCATTGGCATTTTCTTCCAGCCATGGGCAAGTAGATGGGACTAGCAAAGCTCAACTACATATTAGGGTAGACTAATAATCCTGCATTAAGTACATTTGGTTGTAATATGCTCTTGGGCTGAAAGTAGGTAGCAGTTTCTCTCTAAATCCGCTCGAGAGTGGGGAGAAGGATATGGAAAGAAAATAAGAATAGTTTTGGCACTATGATGCTTAAAGTGGAATTGACGGTCAAATGTCCTTTGTTCGTTTGATAAAATTCATTGTCACGTGAAAGTTAGCAAACGCCAGCCAACATTCTGGAGCACTTGACAAATACAGAGGTTGTTTTCGGTAATTATAAAACCGAACCACAGAAGATTTGCATAGGTTATCTTGAAGAACTAGCTTCGAGAGTAGACACCATTTATCTATTTTAATTTAAAAGCAAATTGGATACAGTCAACTGTTCTATGTTAAACCTTCATCGTTTCTTTCTTACTTTCAGTTTAATGTCGTTCCCGGTACAAATCTATTCGTGGGTCTTGTTCACGAGGCCCCGCAGAAGCAACGTCAACGTCAACGAATTCGTCGTAGTGGTGATTCTGGAGGTTGCTCTCCACGTTCAGCTTTTTGCGCATGCTCCACGAAAGATCGTCGATGTCTCAACTGCGGACGCCTGGAACCACTTGAATGCGAGTGCCCTTGTCAGTGCCCTCTTGGTGTGGTTCCTACTGTTGGTCCTCCGTCAAATTCTACCAACACTTCGTCTGGGTCACCTATTGAAATCCATCCCGCCTGTCTTTCTCTGTCGGTAAGAATACTTTCTATCTAAATTATTATAATTGTCAACGACGATACAGAAACCTTTTAGAACTTTTCATCATGGGATAGTTTCTGAATACGCCGAATAGCAAATTAGTCAGACAAGGGATGAAACCGGATCGAATAGGAACTTACGATGGGGTCTGATTATTATAATTCTTACTTGATTTGAATTGTAGAGGCATTAATTTACTCACTTTATCATATGGGATATAATTCACTTTGTAATGTCCAGATGCTCCAATGTTCCGTTTTTATCAATTTATCCTACGATTTTCAGAGCCATTTAGCCAAATAATTTAATGGAATGATTGGTCATACCTCTTTGATCCATGTTGCTGAAATGAGGAATATTAGAGCTCAATAGAGTTCTCTCAATTTGAATTAATAAAAATTTTAATAGAAAGAATAGATCTATGTCTGAAAAATGTTTGATAATTAAGACATGCCACTCCATTGAAGGTAAGTGCTTTCCAACACTAATGTTAGACAAGTTCTCTCCTGAAAAAGTATTTGATTTGTAATTTGCACTCTACTAGCTTTCATTTGATCATTACAAATCTGGGCCGTTTTACTTATATTACTCATTGGATAAGTATCGAAGTCATGACCTCTGACTTTGTATATGGTATCCGATTATAGCATCCACAGTTAAATAGAAGGTTAATTGTATTCAGTTGTTAATCATAAAGCCTTTAATGGCTAAATTCTACCTCAAAGCCGCTTAACATATGAGCTGAAAAGTCCCGGGCCTAATACATAGATGACGCTAATTTTATTGCAGTCACCTTTTTTCCAGTTAATACTAACCTTCGAAAGACAGCTGTTAAAATTCCATGATATTCTATTCATTAGTTTGTGAGTTATTGTGCTAGGAGTGACGCTACTTTTGTTATTTTCAAAACATTGGATCAAAAACAATTTCGTGTTTTAATTTTACATTGCTTCTTGATGGGAAAAAATGCCGTTCAAGCGAAGCAATGGCTTGAAAAGTGTTATGGAGACTTCGCTCCATCAGAAACAACAATAAAACGTTGGTTTGCTGACTTCAAACGTGGTCGTAGAGACACCGATGATGCAGAACGCAGTGGACGTCCAAATGAGGCAGTAACACCAGAAAACATAAAAAAATCCACAAAATCGTTTTGAATGATGGAAAAGTGAAGTTGCGTGAGTTATCTGACATCGTAAAGATATGAAAAGAACGTGTTGGCTTTATATTGCATGAGCATT
>CAADRB010000051.1:646379-703603 GCA_900708905.1 Hymenolepis diminuta | reverse complement strand
GCGTTTGAAGGCCGAAATTGCAAAGAAACGACCGCATATGGCAAAGAAAAAATGCTGTTTCATCAAGACAACGCACCGTGTCACAAGTAAATCAAAACAATGGCAAAATTACATGAATTGAACTTCGAATTGCTCCCACATCCACCGTATTCGCCAGATTTGGTTCCCAGGGACTACTGGCTGTTCGCAGACCTGAAAAAATGCTCGCCGGTAAGAAATTTCGCACGAATGAAGAGGTTATTGCAGAAACTGAGGCCTATTTTGAGGCAAAAGATAAACTGTTCTACAAAAGTGGTATTGAAATGTTAGAGCGGCGCTGGAACGATTGTGTTGCTTTTGATGGAGATTACGTTGATGAATAAAGTTAATTTTGAACCAAAAAACAGTGTTTTCTTTGTTAGGCCCCGGACTTTTCAGCTCATGTGTTAAATGCCAAGGTTAGATGTCTTAAAAGTGACCCTATGTGTTTAATATATAGATGGTGCTTTATTTTGGGAATTTTTCCCACAGTATATTAGCAGATAGCCAATCTAAATTTAGGTCAACCTGTGAGTAAAATTCATACACTGAGGGGATATTTGTAAATTGTAGAAGTCATCAATCATGAACGGAATTATATTGCTTGATGGCTAATTCGTATTCTATAAAAGATAAGTGAATAATCTTACGTAATTTTAGCACGAAGCGGTTGCATTATCAATACCGAAAGCTGCTGCAGCCGCTTCCTGGAAAGCTCTAGCAAGTTTGCCCGATGCACCTCCTCTGTGCCAGCAGTCTAACATCCTTTCTAAGCGGGTACCAGTTGCTTCTCTATCGGAATGGCTTTCAGCTCTTCTTCCTCAAGCTCCCTCCACCTCTGCGACCTCTGCTCAATCCTCACCGGCTCGTTCCTCTGGTCCTCTGGTTCCTGCTCTGGGCCCGACAGACTGTACCGCCATTCGTTCGCCTCAACGAAAAACCGAGTGTGCCGCCAGTATTGGATGTGAATACTGTCTTGTGGGATCTGATGGCAAACCTTTGCCGAATGAGGGCTTTTGCGCACCTATGGGAGTCTGTTTTGGTGGAGTGATTGGTGGCTTATCTCCTTACACCTCACCCAGTTCTTTCCCTACCTCGACTAAATCAAAATCATCTGATGCCTCAGGAATTAACAGCAGTCCATGTATGTAATCTTGTTTTGATCTTCCATTTATATACTTAGAATGCACAGCTTTTGATTTTTGAATGAGGAATTTCGACTGTTTCTTGGTTATTGAATGCGTGTTGGCACTTGATTCTGTTTGGCTCCCGGTAAATTTTTTATGTTTTTCATTACCTATTCATTCAGGTCTGTAAAAATATCTGATTAATCAACTATGGACATGGTATAATCATGAATGTAATGTTGTTTTCCGAGAAAAGAGTGCAGAAGGATTTATTGGTCATTCCGATTAACTGCGACCTTTTTAATCATCTAACTCTTCCTCACCGTCTACTAATTCTACATTTCGGACTCTTCGGCTAACTTCAATCTAAGTGGGCTATATGTTAATCTCTCTGAGTTATTATTGTCACTGTTGCCCACAGTAATACAGTAACCTTTTGCAGTTTTAATTGAGGGAAGCAGTTGAAGTTCTTTAATAAAAAATGCAATAAATTATAAAGTGAAGGGGGTGAAAAGGATGTTGAGAGCAACGTCAAGATATCAAAGGGTCTTGCTTCATTTGATTTTTTGGACTCAGGTTGTACAATATTTACGTTCCAATAATCAAACTTCATGGTTTGTCTTCTGGATTACAGCAAGTGTTTCCCAACTATTTTCAGTGCTTATTGACCGAATTTTTTAATTAAGAAGGATTGGTCTTGCCAAAGACGAAATAACCATGCACAATATTCATCAGCTTACAGTTTTAACTTTCCAGAGATGAGATAGCTAAACTTGTTATTAGCAGAACTAATGAAACAGTGTTCACCAAAGGTGAATTCAGGATGAGGTAAACAAAGTTCCCTAACACAGTTCCATTTGTATCAAAATTGAATGAACTATTCAGTTAGTCTTAAATTACACTTTTAACGACGAGAATCGACATTGTTTGCTATTTCGGCCATGACAGTCCAATAAAATCATAAAGCATAAATGACTTTTCAGCCACCTTACACAGTAGTAGAAAGGTCGTAGGTATTCATTTTTTGATAGGTCACCAAATGTTTGATCTCTATCACTTTTTACTGTCCGATTAACCTTGGAGTAAATTGCAGACCTGATCGATTTGTGCGCTTGCCAATTAAATACACTTTTCACCACAGCACTTTTTATCTCTCCTCTATAATTTCAGCACCACTGGGCTTCTTTGACGAAAAATGGCCTCCTCTAATTCCTCCACCATTTCCACCTCATATGATGATGCCACAACCCTCTCCTGGAAATCATCTACCAGCTTCTGGAAGTTTCTTCAATTTCCAGAATGGTGCTGCTGGTTATTCACAATCAGCCGCCGCGGCTGCACATTTCTATCATTACTATTACTACTATCATTATCACAATCAACAACAGCAATTAGGGGGGCAATATCGTGGAGATGAGGATCTCTATGCTTCGCCATATATTCTCGCCAGGCATTACGTTGGCAATGGAGAGAGGAATGATCTGATTGTTGGAGGTGGCGACAGTGGTGTTGGAAGTGGGCTTGTGGCAGCTTGGACAAATTCAAATCCGGTAGGACCTGTTGCAGGTGCTGTGTTAGCAGTATTCATTGTTCTCCTGCTGGGTGTCTATTGCCTAAGACATCAGGCTGCCAATAGAGCGCGGCAGAATGCAGCAATGGCAGCATTGGCCATTGGAAGTAGTGGAGAGTGTGCAATGACTGGACTGTTAAGTGGAGACAGAAGCACTGATGGCGATCCTAGTAATCAAACAAGATGCGGGAAAAACCACTCAGTAGGTCTTTTTGTACATCCCTGATAATCAAATTGGTGGCCAATTGGAGTTAAAAATATTTTTCCTTTGTAGGGCGATAAGGTTTGTTGTTGTGAAAGACCCCTTGAAAGCGGTACAGATAAGGATGAGCCACCGCCGACTGCAGGTGCTGTAGCTCTTCTCGTGAAAGCAACAAGTGCTTCATCAACAACAGGGAGCGGAGCGGATGAGCCGAATATCTCAGCTTGTGATAGCGGATCAGAACGCAATGTTGTATCTCCGCTGCGTCCAACTATCTCCGCCGTGTTTGGTCCCTCCTCTGTCGCCACTGCCTCTCCAGGCTCGTCGGGGACTGCGGCCGCAATAATCATTGAAGGCGTGGGTGTCTTCGTGAAGAGCAATGCATTTTCGAATGAACAGTTAGCTCAAGTGCCCGAAGAGAAGGCCGAGATGCCTCTTGCTGAGTTTGTGACTGATCCCACAGCGGTTAGTCCCTATCGTGTTACTGAGAACAGTACGGTGGCTACAGTTAGACCGCCAGGAACAGACGATCAGATCACTACAGTGTCTTCATCTGCCGCTACCACAACAGATCATGGATATGTTAGTAATGACAGACCCAGTTCCAGTTGTGCTGAGTCCTCAGTAAGAGCATTGTGATATCCTTATGTTGTTTACTATTATACTAATATCTAAATTCATTTACTGATTATGTCCGTGTACTCTGGGGCGGTGATTAATGCGAGTTCGTTCCCCACTTTCTTTGAAATAGCTTTTTGATGAGAGCTTATTATTTCTCTGCTTCAGTCTCTTACTGATTCATTCGTTCCTGGACCGTCAGTTACAAGCGAAGAGAAGCCTACCTATGAAGGCGAGGCAACATTAACTCTGACCAATGACTGTGAAACCAATGCGGTTCCCGCGACGAACAGAGGTGGTCCTTGGATAGGTACTCTGATTCTTGGACCCGGAATGGATGACGTGATGTGTGCAGAGGAGTTGGAAAATCAACTCATGTTGCTTTCTGCAAAAGTGAGTCCATCTACTGTTTTCACAGCAAAATTAATTAACTCTGTCACTTATGTGTGTACATGCACTTTTAGAGAGGACAGCAACTTCAGTCTCAAATGCATCACTCTCAGCGGAATCGTTTTCTTCCCTCCTGGAGAAAGGCCTATCAGCATTACAGACAATTGCACCATCAGGATTTATTACAATCTCAACACAATTTCCATGGAAACCAACAACTGGGATCACACGATCCCCTCCTTTGTCCATCTCCCTCTTTTTCTACTCATCAGACATCGACACAAGGTCGGAGTTTAGGAATGTTGGCTCGATTCCCAGTGCTTGTCCAACCCCCACCGCCACAAGCTTGTCTTCGACAAACAGCACAACAGACGCAATCTTCTCAACAACAGTCGTCCGCTTCGGCTCCTACGGGGGATAATATCGTTTGAGGGGTGGAAATATTTGATATAAACCTTTCTCTCATTATGTACCTTTCTGAATATTAAGGAAATGGTTGAAAATGTTTGCCTCCAAATGAATTTTGTTATACCATCATTACCATCATCTTCAAAATTTGTAATATTTCACTGAATTTATTTGCATTTTGTTTTTTGAAAATCATTCGTTCCTCTTTTGCTAGATACCTTGACCTTAGCGGTTTGTTTATAGGCTAATGTGCAGTAAAAGAGACTGGAAAGCTTTCAGCTTTTTGAAGTTTATAATCGGTAACTTTGTGCATTCTCTTGATCAACAATAGGTATAGACGAAGAGGTATTTTTCCCAGCCTCATGAGAGCCATCTTCCGAATGAATAGTTTATTTACATTAGTCTTAGGGTAAGAGGTTATGGCAATTATTTTAATGGTCAGGGAAAAATACTCTTGTGGCACATGATCAGAGCTTTCTACTACTCCAACAATATCTCCAGTATTAAGCTACTAACCGTAAAATCATTTATGGTCATGCATCCAATAAAACCCATCTCTCTAAACTGTCAGCCCCCATTGTACGCCAGTCAGAAGACTTGAGAGTAATCGTATTCGTCTATTCAAGTGAGACGCAAAGGGCTATGTTCTAAGGATCTGTTTCACATAGAAAAATGAAACGGTCATGTCAACTCGAGATACCGCCACAAATATGATGTGGCAAAGGATCGATATTGTTTAATACAGCTTCTACTCAGACGATCGAGAGTACAAGACCAATTGTGACGGATATACGTAATATTTGCAGAAGAATAAAAGGAATTATACTTTAGAACAGTGAGGATGTTTTGTCAAATGCGATATAGCTGTGTTAAAGAAGAAAAAAAAGATTTCTTTCACCGGGTCAATAAATATCATTGAGCATCAGCTCAGGTCCGTATATGTCATGTCCGGTGCTATTTGATAATGCGTTTAAAAGGCGAAAATGAAGGAAAGACAAACCATTACGATATTCTGCAGAAAAATGGAGTATGCTAAGATAAAGTACTAAGGTTTCATTAAAATTAAATTTTCTGCCTGTGACGTTCGGATTCATATTTGGAAGTATACTAAAAATTAGAGTTAATTTGGAAGAAAACGTCAAGAAATTGCCGTGAAATTTCATTCAGTTTATTTTATTACAGGCAACGTAACTAAGGAAGAAAACAAAACATCAGGAGAACATAGTGGAATGCGAGAAATATATGTATTTGGGGCTAGTCGGAATTCTGGGCATTTAGATTAAAAAAGTGGGACCATATCTAAAGATTGCTCTAGAATGTAATAAATTTCTACATTATTTATTGAATATCAGAAAAGGTCATAAAGTTTATATTGTATATCTATTTATTCTTACTTAAATGTCATTATGTTTAGTTAAAAAATGCGGAAAATTAATTCATTGGATGAAAACAATTTCATTAATGTTAATATCAGTTGCAAAGTATTCGTCATTTCTTATCCGACCCAATAATCGTATAAACGAAATCAATGATTTTCCTAAAGGCTAACAGGAAACAGCAGCCTTTCCTAAAAGCCCATTTAAACCACTGACGCTTTAGACAACCGTTAAGGAATAAGATAGGAAGGACAGATAGTAGTAGAAAAGGAAGTAAGAAAAATATTAGCGGTGTATATGACCCAAGTTGTGGGAAATATTACGAAATGAGGCACAGTGAGAAGACCTGAATTATTTCGCTTCCTTTATTCATCACCATGCAACAATAAGTCAGGCGGACTCATGACTTATATCATCTTTGCATAACACTTCCGACCTGATAAAATGGGAAGATTTTCAAATAAATCTGGTGAGATTCAAGAGGTGAAATTTTCATATAGGAAAATTATAGCATCACTTAATTTTGTATTTAGGACGTTTAAACAATTGTCCACTTGTTTTTTACTTCTCAGTTATGATTTTAAATCCTTAAAATATTTAGAATTATATATATATATATATATATACATATATAAACATATATTCCTTGCAGATCGAAGATGCTTTCAAAAGAAATTTTGTTATTATTGCCACTATTTTAATAAAAATTCGTATTTGACACTGGTAAAAATTGTTTTTAGATATTCGTTCTTTTAGTACCCGTCAGTTATATTGAATCGCGCTTTAAAATAAAACTTCAATTTCCTTCTCCTTAAGTGAAATACCCCCACAATATGGCTACTGTCTCTAGCAGTTTTCAGTAAATATATTTTCTCCTTAATTCATCCTCCCTTAGGATTGGATATTGATTAAAATTTTGTGACAAATAATATAAATATGTTTCGTTGGGTATCCTAGCAGCGATGAATGGATTTTTCCATGTATCACGTAATCAGTAAAGCAAAGTTAAAGTTGGGCTTAGATCGCTCTGAGATCAGCGTTAGCCAGCAGTGTTAATAAATTTGGGTGCATGCACGAACCTCAAAATTCGTCTTAGGCAATGCATTTCACATTTGGGAGTAGGATTATACCATCATCGAAGTATCCTATTTGTTATAAAGAAAACAGTACTTCTAGTGAACACTAAATACATCATCGGAGAACCCTGTCGTCTGAGTCGAAATCGCCTGTCTGCTATCACATTTCCACTGTACGAAGTGAAATGAGGTCGAATCCTTGTGCTGTGTCAAGAAAATAAGCTGCCATTTGTGTCTCCAGCCGATGTGTGGATGACACTGGTGAATTCGTCTGCTACCACGTCACCATGCTATAACGTGAAGGGGTCTATCAGGGCCACAACCATCGAACAGATCGAATGAGTCAAATCACTCATGATGTCATATCAGTTCGGAGGTGACAGACAAGCCACCGCCAACATATTAATTAGTAAATTGGGTTTGCATACAAAACATTTCTTTGTTAGACGTCAGTCATGTCTTGTTATCGGTGTCTCGGCGTGATGACATACACCCGTTTAGGTATCTATGTACAAATAGGCAAACACATGGCGGGACCGCCTGTGGACACTGTAGTGAAGATCTTATCGCCAGTCAATCATTTCTAATAGCCAGGTGTTGATAGACATCTGCTGCCTATAGCAGTTATGCTATGACAATATATTTATAACAAATTTACGAATCGCAGATTAATATTAGTAGAATATTTTCTACAATAAGGTGTCAGAAGAAATGATAATTATTTTCTCCCATTCCCAATATTTCTTCTATGAATAAAAATGTGATTTCTTTCTTTACTTCCCCACCGATAAAAGACACCTGATAATTTGTTTAAGTCGATAACAATTGAGAGTGAGTTTCGTGAATACACTCGTGTTGACTATAACGTGTCTTGTGATCAGCCGTGGGTTATACCTTATGTGCTAACTCGCTATATTACCGAGTTTTCTAGATTACTAACTCTACGAGATTACTACCAGAACTCCTGGTTGGTTACGTTAATGCATAAGAATTGGTAGTTTACCAATAAAAGTAATCCTAAGTGATTGAATAAAAAACTAATGTTACATTTATTCATCTTGCATATTGATGTTTCCCAAACTCATCAGTCCTTCCACTTCCTTCAAAGTCTCTTCGATTCTCCTCCATCCATTAAATTTATCAAATTCGCATTCAAGGCGAGATAAGACGGAGAATTAAGTGCCATAGGTGTACTCAATATCATCAAAATCTAAAGCAAACAAAATGGAACACTGAAATATATGCAAAGACAACAAATTATAAAAGAAATTTTAGGCTTCTCAGAATGATGTTAATAGATTTTTAATAAAATAAATATCAGTAGAAAATGACTGTTGTTGTTTGTAGCGGATGCCACACCAATAAGTCTTTTTGCTACACCAAAGTAATCCTCCTAAGCAGTCCGAATAGCCTCTAGCAGAATCATGTATTATCAATTCACTCCCAAATTAGCTAAGCTACGCCCAAAGTGGTAAGAACCAGAAAGATGTTGTGTGGAGAGGATTTACTGACCACCTCGTTGTTGCCGTGACTCAAAAGCTTCGTCAGTAAATACAAAACCACGCTAGGCTGCAGGGATCTTGATAGCTGATTGGTTGAGGAGGGCCCTGCACGCACGGCCGCGCTTGTTCTCTACGCGACCGGTTACATCTCGCTCTTCCCACAAAGTTCTAGCGCACGTGATTCAATCAGCTTTGTCAGCGTTGTGAACCCCACATACTAATATAATTCACAATTATTTAAATTCTAAGGATCTAAAAATTGGATAAGTAAACATAGTACAGATTTTAAAACAATAATTTAATTACCGCAATGAAATCAGCAAAAGTCAGAGAGAAATCAAAGAGAGAAGCCAGACATTCTACGGAATGTGAACATGTCTTTTAAAGTGCAGTAAATATTGATTTTCCAACCTAGTTTCAAAACTCGATGAAAGACTTACAGTCTAAGTAACAATAGCTCCGTTTAAAATTTAAGCAAAATAGTGGAAATAAGATCTCAAACTTGAAATAAAGAGCAATGTTTATATTAGGATATCAGGTAAACTGCAAATTTTTACTAATATAATATTCATCGGATTTGAATACATGTTTCCTGAATATTATGAAAGACAAGGTGTGGCTAAATCGTCATCCATAGTAAAATCGCTCCCACTCATGATAATAAGAGTGGTACCTACCCATCTTCATGGAAATTTTGGGGAGGAAAGAGAAGCAGTCTAAATGCATAGTCAAATGCTCAAAACGAATAACAAATAAATTAATATTATAGATTCCATAATTGAAATCCTCATCTCAACGACCAAATTAGTGAATAATACACTCCATTCTATACGTTTATTGATGATAAACAAACAAAGGTTCTTTTAACTTGAGAACGTTTTGGTAAAAAAGCCTTATTCCTTCCATCTAAAATTTCAAAAAGAGCGTAAAAATCACAGAAAAAAGCCAGTTGTAATTTACAAGGTTCAATCCTGGAATATCCTTCAAAAAACTTTTATATATTATTGATAAGACATTTATTAAACAACAAAAATATATGAATATTTACAATAATTGTACATTAATGAGCGTTATACTAACTAAAAAATAAAAGTTTTTGGACAATGCATTGATTTCGCCATATATTTTACCTTCATATAATGTAAGTATTTAAGTTTTCTAGGTCACATATGTGTATTCGACAGGCTTAAATGGGAGATTGCAATTTAACCTCTAGGGTCAAGGCTCTCCTTTTATTCAATGGTTTACCAGGCTCTGGAAAATCCTATACCGCAAATGAACTTGTGAAGAATGCTAAAAACTACAAATTTATATCTATTCATTTTGATAAAAACATAGTGTTTGAAGACAACGACGATTTTGATGTAAGTTTCTGTTCTACTAATTATTTAACAGTGGAAAAATGGAAGGTCAAAATTGAGCTCATATATTAAATCTTTCATCAATCATTATAATCAAGGGGATAATTCATATAGCTCAGACAAGCTTCACGTGAACTTGTGTGAATATTCTAATGATGAAAGTGCGCCTGCGATTGTAATACTTGATGACAATTTCTACTACAGAAGCATGCGAAAGCAGTATTATCAGCTTTCTAAGATGTGTACGTTTTAGTGTAAACGTCTTATTATTATCTTTAGTGAGGATCGCCTACATGTCGGCTAGTTTTCGAACGTCACTTCAAATGTGTATAAAACGGAATACCGAAAGAGTTGCTTCTGTCCCTGAAAGCATTATCCATCGAATGAATTCCCGCTTCGAGTGGCCAAACGCTGCCATTAGTCCATGGGAACGCTATAACTTGGAGTTGGATGGCTCAATTTCTGATATCATTGTTGAGGAAATTGAAAAATTTGTTGAATTCGTTTTGAAACAGCCTCTGGTATTCATAGATTGGGAAAAACTTGAAGCTGAAAGGAATAAGTCTCGTGAAATTAACAGGATGAATCCAATTCACGTTATTGATGATGTTTTACGGTCTCTTGTTAATGCTTGCGTTAATTCTCTGAGTAGGTCTTCGGATGTTCCTTGTAATAGCTGAATTACTAGGTCCTGAATTGAGGCAAAAATATGGCAAGGAATTCGGTAAAGTGAAGGCGATGACGTTGAATCAGTTGAGGCCTTCCGCCTGTGATAAGTTCGCTTCTTTGACCTGTGAAGATTTTGAGACTTGGATTCAGTCAGCATTTGGAGAAAACCTCAGGCAAATCATCCCGATAAGTTTTGATTTCTTTTGAAAGTTTACATTTCTGAAACATATGTATTATTGTTAGCATATTTTGTGATATATAAATGGACTTTCCTATTTAAAACCTGACTCTTCATTTTAGTTTGCAGGTTTATGAAATAGATCGCTTTGGTTCTGTGATAAGTTTATTTTAAGACTTTTTCCATAAAGGATATGCCCGATTTTTTAAGCTTACTTTAGCAGACTTTTCACTGATGTTAACTTTATGAAATCTGCTCGAAAACGATATCGCTTGGAGAAGTAGGTTTCATGGACTCAATATAAATCCTTAATCTATGTGAAGAGCAAGGAAGTTGTTGCAATGCTTGATCAGGTCCGCTTTTATTCCACCTTTGCTCACTTCCCAGAGAAGGAGAGTTAGAAGGCGTTAATTTAGCCTAGCAAACAAATATTTATTGACTGAATTTAGAAACCATTTTCCAGATTGCGATTAACTAATTATTGGTAGATGGGTTAGAATATTATTCTTCGGTTCAGATGTGACGTTTTAATCACCGGAAATAGGGCGATGGAGGTCCTTGTTGATCGTTGCACCCAAGGAATAGTGGTCCCGTAGGTATTTCCAGAGCATTGTTTTTTTTTCACATGCGATTGTCTGCATCACAATTCACTGTTTTCGCTCGAATTCACTTGAGGTGGGGATTCACGCTTACAGAGTAGAGGAGCAGGTCAAACAAGCAGGATGTCGTTCTTGAAAAGTGAAGATTTCTCGGTTTCGGTCTGGAATTGGTGCCTCTTTGAACTCATGAGCTTCGGGAATTTTGAGAAGTTAGATTTTGTCTAATATTCATTTTAAGAGGGACATTTTTAGAAAAATTGCACTGCATATCTGTTTTACGGTAGAAGGATGGAATTCATTAGCACATGCAGTACTTCTATCTGGTTGTTGCTTTGCATAAGAATTCATTTCTCTGGTTAGTACTATTGCTAAGCTTAGGGGCTTACAACACCAAGAGCCGATTAGACCAAAATGTATTGAACGAACCATGATGGAGGGTTCAAGCGGGTAAGAGAAAGATGGGAGGGAAGCGAACCGATAATTGGCAAGCGTGTGCGTGTCCGTGTATGTGTAAAATAGGCTTTATATAGTCTCATATAGGAGGAGTTATATGAAGAGGTGGAATGAGTCTAGACATCTGGGCAGGGAAACTGAACTCTGGCAACGCTCATTCAAGGAACACTTAATTAGCTTATTCTGATAGTTAAAATAAACCATTTGAATTATCGATGGTTATCCACATGGAACCTGAGGTTACAGTAGGGTCAATCACTTCAAGCACCACTGTAAAGTCGAGTTAATTGGGTACCAGTGATTAGTAATGACATAGATGAAAATTTTGGAAACACATACGGATTCATCCTTAAATCACTTTTAGACAGCAAAGATTCGCTCTAAAAACACGTTTGGAGCGGTACGACTCAAACTCCTTGCCGACCGCATAGTCCAATGACGTGTGTGCTGACGCATTTTAATCTCAAGTCGCGTCTGATGTATTTGAGTCATTCTTTATATTTCCACCCTTAAATGTGCATTACCTTCGCTTTTCCCATCTACCGAAGTGATTTATATAAACTTACTTTGTATTCTCACACGCAAACACGCTTATCGCTTGTCAACTCATATGCCTCTGTCTCCTCCACTCTAAATCCTCACAGATTTGCGACTCAGTTCTCCATATCCGCAACGTAAATCAACGTTTTTAATTTTGTATTTCTACGTTTATTACTTTCTTGTTGTTAATGTGTACATTTTTTTATCTGTAACGAAAATATACAATTTTTCAGCTTAGGAAAGCATTTGTACTGTTCAATAAGGGATAAAAGAGGGAGTCGAGTGGAAGCATAAACTAAAGGAAGCTATAACATATTGGATCCAACACGTATATTCCAATCACATAGTCTTACACTGAGTCAATTTCAACAGGTTATACAGACAGGCTGCAATTAGGCAAGAAATGACTTTAAATACACAGTTTCTAAGCTCTTCAAATTACGTAAAACAAAGATAGTTAAACTGTAGCCTATATGAATCAAATCCTCAATTCTGATGATTAAAGCCTACAGTTTTCCATTTCTTTCGGGATGAAGTTAATCCATAACCTAAATAACCAACTAAAAAAGGGAGAATGGTGGCAATTGATCTTTAACTTGAGATTGGTGATCAAATAGAAAAAAATCACCAAAATTTTTATTTTACCACAAAAATAATGCATTAATATTGCGTACCCAAGATGAAGTTTGGTAAATTTGTCATTATAAGGGAATATTAATGAGGTTTTAGTAATTTTAAATTATCTATTGCCTATTCAAGCATACTACGGAAATTATTTTAGAAATCGTCATAGAAATCGATTTATTTTTTACTGTCCAAGAATTGTGCTGCTCTTATACTGATGTGGGGAAGAATTCTGATTTAAGTAATCATCTGCAAATGCAAATTGCATTAAAAACAAAAAATCAGCCAATAAATAGGCGCTTTTCGCGATTTGTTGGAAAATCGGAATTTAAAAGTATGACAATTTTGACTCTTATGAAATCTTCAATCACTGGGAGCAGTGAGTGGATTGCAGAATGTGGGTTTATGAACAGAGACTTCAGAGACTTCTTTAATTAGCTGGAGTATTTAGACTTTACTTGAAAGCAGTTACATAAGA
Organism: Hymenolepis diminuta; assembly: GCA_900708905.1. Classification (NCBI taxonomy): domain Eukaryota; kingdom Metazoa; phylum Platyhelminthes; class Cestoda; order Cyclophyllidea; family Hymenolepididae; genus Hymenolepis; species Hymenolepis diminuta. The sequence continues at coordinate 690,414 of CAADRB010000051.1, read as the reverse complement.
CGGTGATCAGTGCGTACGAAAAATTCGGTACATAAATTAGACAGCCTATTAGATACTGTCTTTTTACCGCCAACAAACCGAGAGGATGATGTCATACTCATTCCAAGGTAAAATCAGTCATATAAATTTATGAAGCAATTTCAGAGTCAGTACAGGATGTATTCACAACAATTTAGCGTAATTTTTACCATGTGCGTTCTTAGTAGTACCTTAAAGTTGACCATTGTTCTCGTAAAAGGAATCAGAATATATTTTACCAAAAAACCCTAGTAAGTGATTTTACTCCTTACCGTCATCTTTTATCCATTTCCTTAGCAATGTGGATTCGGTATCCCAAAAATAAGTGTCGCAAACACCCAAATAACCACTTATTGATGTAAAAATATAATTATGTCGTAATATTAAAAAGTTTGATTGTAGGGACATCGTTGGAATAGAAAAGAATCGGAGAGATTTATTGTTTATTTAGTTTAGAATTTTTTTCGATCTTATTATAAAAGCATCTTTTTTGGATTAATTAACTGTATTGCAGATATTTATATTTAAATAATATATTAAGTTTGTCGTAAAATAAAAGCATTCTAATTTGAAATGATGTTTTATATAAAAAATTTCTAAAATGCAAAGATAGTAAACTTTCTTATTCACTCCAGGAATATAATAACTGCCTCGTGATGATATTAGTATCTTCGAATGCGTGAAATAATAATTATTATCTTAAGAGAGATTATTACTCAATTGTACTGATTTAATAATTTATTTTAATTAATATAACGCATGTTAAAATATTCTGTCAAATTAATTTGACAATAATTTTAACCACCTCGATTGTGTTTGTTTTACTACACAAGCATATTTTCAAAGCGTATATTGCACTACTGTATAGAGCTTATATTTCTGACCTTGAAATATATTAGTTCTGAGAATTTTGAAGGAAAATGAGTGATTCGTTGGGTCACGTTCAAGGGAGTGATGGTCCCCAAAACAGCGGTACCAATCCCAGCTCTAAAAAGCGACCGAAAATTACATTTATTGATCCCTCCGAATGGGCTAATCTGCAAACGACATCTAGCGGTCCCACAAAAAATGAAATCAATCGAACATTACATCAACGTTTAGTAGATAGACAGGCCAGAGTAAACAGAATAGAAGGTATTTTATCACATTTTTATGTATTTTTAATTTTATATTTACCCTTACCAAACGTATCTTTACAATTTATAGATTTAGAACCTGAACCTACGGGTCGCAGGTCCAGAAGGAAAATGAAACACCAGAAATCAAGGCGCGGAAGGCCAAGAAAGCGTCCAATCGATCCTAGACGCCCTTGGATTGAGAGTGACGATGAGGAAGATGATTATATTCATCCGGCAGAAGACGACTCTGATGATGAAGCTTTTCTAGAACGACTTGCAGCAGAAAAAGAAAAAGAGGAAGCTGAAGAAAGGAGAAGAAAACGGGAGGCAAGTTTTTTTCAGTTTTTTATTTAATTTCTCATTTTTTAGATGCAACGATTGCGCCAACAAAAACGGGAGGAACGTAGATATAGAGCTACTGGTAGACCAGGTCGCCCACGAACTCAGGTTGTTGTTGCCCGTCTCTATGCAAACTCAAATGAAGACGTTCAGGTAGGGGTCAATTCTCGTTTATTCTCATCTCCTTACATAGTCATCAAAAGCTAGTGAGTTTAGTGACAACGAAGCAACAGCATTAGACGATGTTATTGAAGAGGACCAAGTAGAAGATATTTTCGATTTACCTCCGCCCCCTAGTGCTGAAGATGCCATTATGATGGAGGAGGGGACAGATTTAAATTTAGAACCAGCTCCAGGTTCAGATTTCCCCCGCATAAGTTCTATTTTTTCCCGTCGTAAAGCTCCACCATTAATTCTTCCTCCAAGTCGGGAAGTTATCTGTCCTCCGCAGTACCTCGTTGAAGCTGTCTCAATTTACGAGCATCTTCGTAGATTCGGCCGTCTCTTGAAACTCTCACCCTTCCAATTGGATGACTTCCTTTCAGCAGTAATGGCAAATGAAAATTCAGGACTACTTTCAGCTATTCACATCGCTCTTCTCAAAGCGTTGATTAAAGAGGATGAAAATAACGGAACTCACTTTTGTCCACCAGATTGCAAAGATGCAGTCTCACTCTTATTTGGCTACGTTTTAGATCAGTACACATGGCCATATATTCTCTCACTCTATCTGAGTTCAGTTAAATCTGGCGAAGTGCCTGCTTTGGAGGCTCTTGCTCATGTGGGAAATACAGCAGCTTTAGCTTCGAGTAGCGCTGCAGGAACACTAACTGCAAGTGGCGGCACAGACAGTGTTGTAACAACCAGTCTCTTTTATGATGGAGATGAGTGTGTGGTTCCTCTAGATCCCTCCTACCCTTTTGTGCCCATCTCCCAGAGACTGGCTGTTCTCCGTGGTCTGGTTGGTCTATTCCTTGGCACTGGTGCTGTTCGAGCCGATGTATTGCGCGAGGGGATGATGGCCCATGATGATTTTTGTAGAGTTTGTAGACTCAGTGGGGAGTTGTTGTGTTGCGCTACCTGTCCCGCTGTGTTTCACCTCACTTGCCTAACCCCTCCATTGGACTCGGTGCCACAGTCTCAGTGGTGGTGTCCTCTCTGCGTGGAAGAACAGGAGATGTATGGGGATAAGAAAATTCCCAAATCTCGTGGAGAAGCAAAGATTCTACCCCTTGGTTATGATCGTGCCGGTCGTGTTTACTGGCATCTTGAAGGACGTCTTTTTGTGTAAGTGATTTAATTTAACGCTTATGATTCCGTCTATTTTCATATTAGAGTTTGTTTGTAATTTTCGCCAGTGAATGCCGCATTATTTCCCCATTATGTGTTACGAGAAGGAATAAGAGACTGGTAACGGATATAATCGGGGACGAAGAGTTTGACCATCCCCATTTTATTTTCAAAGTACTTGTTGAGAGTGGGCATTAATAGCATTGAGTGGTTGGAAACACACAAACCCGATTCCCGATGATATCTAGTTTAGCCCTGGACAGTATCTGGGCTTATCAAATTCGCCTGAGGGTCGATGAGTTAACTTATAGATTAGATCTATGTATCCGTATACTAGCTTAGTCACGTTATTTTCGATCCTGTAAATTATCTAATTAGATTTGTAACTTATATGTCTTTCTAGATGGGTGTTTCTTAAAGAAGTATTAGAGGGAATGAAATATTTTTCCTTTTTGGAATTTCTATTCAGTAATCTCTCGTTTAGCAAATTGTGCTTAGTTTTAATTTCTGGATAACTAGGAATGTCTTCTTAATGATCCTACATTTTTAATAGATTCGAGATGTCCAAGAAATTGGATTGTTAATCTCTTTTTATTGAATATTCGCATAAATGGAAGATCAAGTAATTGAACCATTCTTATTCCGATTATTTATGAGCTTGTTTTTTAGTATAAATGTTCTTTAAATCATCACAACAAGATTCTTCTGAATAATAGTAAGTTTTGATGTTGGACGGGAAGTATATAGTTTTTGATGTAATATTTGCTGAGGAAAGGCGAAAGGTCAAACCAAATTTTTGATTGAGTTTTAAATCAAGACTTCTATATGGCTCCACTTCTGATTAGGGTCTCTTTGTCTTTAAAGATTCTATTCCTTGAAATTAGTGGATGTTCTCTTGGGGCTTAGATTTCAAGACAAGAGGATAAACGTTGCAGTAAATGCTGGTTTTTCTTAAAATGAATACTTGCATTCATTTGCATTTTCTTAGTTTCCTATTTCGCGATCTAGTTCAAATTAGTTTAATAATAGATTTAACTTGATTTAGCCGGGTTTAAAGGATTCGGCGGCATATATACTAATAATCAAATGGAAGTGTTGGATATTTCCGGTCGGAATACTCAATCATGTTTCATTATGTCTTTATAATTTCAATAATGAGTGGGCTCTACTGACTACTTGATGGATGTGGTCTTTAGTTTATTTTGATTAATGTGTTTAATTCAATAATTTATTATTATTATATAATTTAGTGAGCCGACTGACTTCGCACAACGGGAGCCAAGACTCCCAGGTTTGATGGAAGGAATTCGAGATGAGGAGTGGGAGAAGTTGGAAGCCGACGATCCCACTGATGATCTTGAAGATATTGAAGACACAAATAGCGAAGACGATCGGATTGTGAAAGAAGAGGAGGAGAAAGCTCCTGAAGATTCTACCTTTACAGATTCTTATATGGCCTACGCCAATGAACCGCCAGTATACTACTACTCCTCTTTTGAAAGCATCTGCTCTGTTCGTCAGCGCCTCTCAACCAAATGGGAGCGGGGTCTTTGTGCCAATTTTGACAATCTAATTGCTCAATTGGAAAAGTCGAAACCGAAAATTGAACCCAAAGCGGAGGAAATAAGAAGGGAACTTGATGATATTAAGACTACAATTAAAGAAGAGGATCAAGCGGCAAAGTGGCCGAAAGCTCTCTCCCTTCTGCCTTCTCTCAATGCTTCCCAATTGAATGCTCTCTTCGCCAATTCCCAACTCGCAATGTCACTTCAAAAGAGCGACGGCAATAGCGAAGAGACGCAGGCTCCCGCTCCAATGGAAATAGCCTTCATTTTGGAATTATCTGGCGGGATTCTTATCCATAATCAGGATGGGTTATTTGAAAATTTCCCTATTCCTTCGGAAATGCATGTTCAGAGAATAAAGGTGAGGAGATAGAAACCCTTTATGCACTCATTGTTAAATCGGTTTAAGCACATTTGATAGGGTTATCGCCTAAGGTTTGTCTGCCTAATTTTTGTTTCAATCAAGGTTGTGCAGAAGTTATGTTTAGGAGTTTGATGTACATTTGTTGAAAAAAATACGGTCAAAGGAGTGGAATTAGGGTCTTTTGTCTCGAGAGTTTCTCTTTAAATGGAGTTCTTGTTTAGTCGCTGAGTATTTTCGTTCTTAAGGCGTTCTATAGGTCGATGAGTTCTCTTGAAGGTTAATTCAAAGGCTGTCGAGGCATATTGTAAATTGATATTTTAAAGGAATCATCTTGCAAAAGTAATTCAGCGGGTTCTTCATGTGTAAGTGCTGTCCGGAAGTAAGGATCATTTTCGGGGACGCAGATATTGAATTACTTATTTGCCCATGTAGGTAGAATTGATGTTAAAAGATGATTCCGCTTTTTCAGCAGATTTTTTTCGAAGACGGATTAACTAATTGGTCATCACTCCATCACAAAATGAAACTGCATCACGCTAATAGAAGAAACTTATTTTTCAGTGCTTGATATATAACCTTACAAGTTACGACATCTGTCTAGTTGTTCACTATTTTTCGGATAAAATTTGCTTTTTTAACGGTCTTTTTATAACCCGATCTCGGGTTCATTTTTTAGCAGTAATTTGACATTATTCGCAGCTGAAGCAGAATAGGTTAGTACCATTGGAAAGATGACAGTTTTACTCGCTTATGCATCATTGAAAGGGTCTCAGAATGACATCTCTCTGCCCAAGATGAGCGTTATAAACACTTTAATTTCATGGACTTAGTGGAAAATTTCCTATGAGAAGTATAGAGTACAGTTTTCGCAGAGAAGCTCTATGATTCATTTCTCTTCCACCAAAACAGTTATGACAACCGCCTCTCTATTAGGTTTGAATGTTAATATTATAGTACTCTATTCGACCTAATAGCAACAAATTTGTCTTGTACATCAGGAATCGCGTCCAGCACTTGTAGACCTCTCAACTCCAACGTCAAGTCACCTGGAGCCGTTAGCCCGTTGGCGCAGATGGAGAAACACGCTGTCAGAGGGTGTTTTCGTCCCCAATCCCACTATTATGGGAGAAAGCGGTCCAGCAGAGCATGTCAATATCGCTCTAACTCGACCGGAACAACACGATGAAAGAGAGAAGCACCGATCACTGGCGAATAAATTCTGCCTCTCAGATGCTGCTATGGCTGCCTGGAGGTGGTTGAATGCTGAAGCAACGGCTGAAATGATTCACCGAGCGACTGTTGGTAAAGAGAGGCCTCTTAAACATGAAGATTTTTTCAGGAGACGAGCTGATGCTGTTGGCCCACAGAGATGGCTTCACACCATGAAACTCACTCTCTGCTACTTGGAGTCTCTGGTAGGCATCAGTAATTTTGTTCACTTCATTTTGATTTCTTTTCTTTTGTATTTGTCCGTTATTTAAATAATTTAGCTGCCGTCTGGAGCCATGTGTCCAGCTTGGCGAATGATTCGTAAAGATTGGATAGAAGCTGTTCTCAGGGCTTCCTCTGTTTTTGAATTAACTGATCTGTTGGGTCGTCTCGAGGCGTCCATTCGACAGATATCCTTCCTTCGAACTTGGACAGCTACTATGGGTAAGTATGATACAAAGCCACCATTTGAAATTCACATTTTGTTAGTCATGTCTTGATTACCATTAATTAGTCTATTTAGCTTTTCAAATCACCGATTATATTTTATTGTTTTTCAGATTTCTAACATTCTTCAACGAGCTTAGTGTTTATTATTTGTCGTATTTCTGACTTGTTCTGTATAAAATCGTTAAAAAAGGTAGCTAATAGGGAGACAGAGCTAATGAGCACGAATTTAGATAACCCAGGACAAGAATGACACAATCGGTGGCAATAATTTAGTAGGCAAGAAAAGAATAGCCAACAACCTTGTAACCGGTAAGATTGTGCTGTGGTTGGGTTGAATAATGAAGCTTCCAACGCGGGCGTCAGATATTGGGGAAAAGTCGGGTTATAATTCGTACAACTATGTAAAGAGGGCCATATACTAGATAAAAACCTTTGGCAGATAATTATAGATGAGGAATGAAGTCACTGCAGCCTAAACAGTAACAAGCGAAGAACTTTATACTATCACGTGAAATGAAATCGTTAAGTTACCGTAATTAGTAAATGAAACAAAATCTGAAGCTTGAGTTAAGGTTATAATTTTTGAAATTTACCAAACCTGATGAAAGTCAACTTCTCCAAGCATTGAGTGAAGGCATCCTCGAGCCACTCTTATTAAGAACTCGCATTCTAAAACTCCTCTTGTTACTATGTTTTGTCACATGCATCATTCGGTAAGTAATCTATCTCATGACTTTAACATGCAGATGTTCACGTTGGCGATTGCGCCATCAGCACAGTGTCTACTAAGACAACTTCCCTGTTCATTTAGGAAATCGTCCCTAAAGCATCATATGGAGTAAATGAATAAAGTCATAGGTCCTCCCTGGTGGGAACCTGAAATTTTGATTCCTCATTTATTATCTAGATTTAACCAATACAGTTAACCATTCCACTCAGTGTGTACCAATGGGCATCGAACCCATTGTCTCGGACTTCGTATACGAGAATGTTGGCCCTTGCACCACTGGCGCATTGTTAAGTAAAGTCGATTTTCAATGCCCATTTTGATTAGAATAAAGATTTTAAGGAGAATCGAATAGGGAAAATCGTTTGTGGTCATTCCTAGATTGGTTAATAAAAATCAGTGCAGACAGCCATTCTGTGCAATGTCGTGCAGAGTTAGGTATTGAATCTTTGTTATCTAGCGCGGTAGAGGTGCATATAACTGCTTGATTTTTAATAAATATTTGTTCCTTTTATGGTTTCCAGGTCCATTGCAACTGGATCGTTTCACGTCGGCTCAAAGGGATGAAGAAAAACGCAAGAGAGCTCTGGAACGCGTTGCTGCAGCCGCCAACGCAATTCCAGCCAACTTGGTTCGAACTAAAACCGTCCAGCCTGTGCCTCACACGGTCTGGAAGACTCGGGGTGAGGAGTACAGACGTCTGGGTGGTGATGGCTGGCAATGGTACAGTTCTACTCGTCGAAAAATTCCAGAACTGACCAGAAAACCCCTAACGGATTATAATTTACCTGGAGATAGGCCTCCTTATCTTGGTCTGGGGTGGGGTGTTCAACCTGAGGTTTTATCGTCAGCACCTCTTAACGTACGCTTAATTGGATTTTTGTAGTATTTATGCCTATTTCACCCTCTTATAACTCACTTCGTGATGATATTTTAGATTGTTCCAACCACTGCTACTGCTCTAGAGACACGAAAAACAACCTCAAATATACATCCTATCACCGGCGTTCAAATCTCACAAAACGTTCCTCGTATTGTCTATTGTATACCCACGGAAATTATTCGGGAGAACTCTGAATTCTTTACTGATGGAGTTATTGATATCTCTAAGGTGAGTGTCAACGGGCTCAAAATAGTAATATGGCGTAGGTAATATATGTGTATTCGGTATATTTTATTACTGAAATAATCTAGTTAATAGCCTAAGTTAAATGCGAATTTTTCAATAAGCGACGGTCTGAAATATCACTCATTTCTCTAGGATGGGAATTTTTTATTTGTCATGGTAAAACTGAAAAATGTTTTTCTACTTTTCATCATGAAAACACATTCAAACAAGGAAAGGAAAGATGGTTCAGTTTTAAGAATAGTGGTAATGTCATTGATAGTAAAGGAATCGGGAGAACTCTACTTTATTTGAGCTCCAGTATCACTAGATAAACCTTATTGGCAATTTAAAGTAATAAAGCTTGATCGTCTTAAAAAAAAAATCCTGATGACTTACTTTCATGTGCTTTCGCAGCCCCCAATTTTCGTGCAATTTTTGTCGAACCTAGATTCGTAGTAAAGGAGAATGTTAGTTGGTGCATCATCAATTCGCCTGTGCCTTCTTATCTCATTTTTATTTGCAAAGACTCAACATTTGTGTCCTGAATTCATTATTGTGTTCATTTTTATTTACTGGGTATAGTTCATTATGTCGCGTACTAGTTTAAGTTTATGCCTATTGGCCAGTTGATTCAATTAAGTGGTCGGTCACGTCATCTGGATAAATCTCTTTCATCTGTGATAGGAGAGTTCACTGTAGATGAATTTTAATGGTTAACCTTGTTATCTTTAATTATAGTGCCTCAGAGAAGGGGATGGTAGGTTCTATCCTGTCCCAATGAAGCCAGTGGAGAAGGAGGAGTTCAAACAGCCCTCATTTCACCGTCGACGTGCCAAATTTCACTTGGATTCCCTTCTTGCACTTCGCCAGGCTGCTGACAAACGTGATAAAGCCGCTGCTGAATCTGCGACCATTGAACTGGCTGCCCTCAAGCAGGAGCATGAAGAATTGCTCTCCCGGATGGCGGAGATTCAATCACATCTAGCTGAGTTGGCTACCAAGGCACAGGAGGCTCGTAGTGAGCATGCCAGAGCTGTCAAAGCACGTCAAACAGCTATTAATGAAACAAAAGAGGAGAATGGGAGACAAATAGCCCAATCTCGAGGTGGCACGAATCCAATGCGGCGACCTGGTGTTGGTGGTGGCGGTAGAAGGGGCCAGCAAACTCCTGCTGCTAGGAGTAACTTCAGCGTTTTCCGGCCACCCGCTGCGAAGAGAGTAAAACGAGATGAACTCTCCAACTTTGATTCACCCGCAGTAGCAAGTGGAGCCGAATCAGATGAGTCTAGAGCTACTTCATCCTCGAAACCAACCAGCAGCAATGCTGAGTAAGTCAGATTTCGAAAGAGACCACTTGTGCGTTTAGTGGATATTAATGGTGCATTTTCGCACTATCAATGCTTTGTTAGTTTACTTGAGTTCGGTTTTAATGCAGTCGAAAGTAATAGGCGTAAAGACTAAAAGAGCTTTTTAAAGTCAAATATCTCATGCTGAAAAGATCTTAACAATGAGAATCAATCTCAAAAAACTCTTTTACTTTGTAAATTTTTGCTTTTTCTATATTGAAAGCTCTGTGCATTTCCCCTTTTAACGCTAATAGATTAGGTCTAATAGGCATTATAATGACTGTCTGAACAAAAATAGGTAAGAACGAGCTATTTAAACGGCTGTTCCTGCTGAGCTATCACCTTGCTAACTTCTTACGGTCTTGACCACACACCAAGATGTAGAGAAGAAAAAGAGATCGATCGTCGAAAAGCTTTACTGAACACGAAGAGTAAGCTCAGGATTTAGTGAGAGATTATGCGAATGCGAAGCGGTGTTGTATACTGGCATAGAGACGGGTATATACACTTTAGAGTTGGAGGCAACCCATTTCAGCCAGACGACTGCAGACTGTCGATCGGTAAGGTCGGACAGACTCAGTTTATGCAGTCAAGTTTTATTTAATGATGTAAATCAGGTTACTTGATCGCGTAGGCCTTGAGGACACACAGAAGTCTTAGATCAAGCTTACTCAGTAGGAAAATTTAAAAATATCTACGAAGAAGGTTAATATGAAAATTTCCGTGAGGAAATATAGGTAAACATGTTAATTCGAGAAAATTGTGGTAAATGTAGCCACTACACGTGTTTTCTTTCTTCAGGTCGAGTGGACTTCGACGCAGTTCGCGTCGTCAAAAGACCAAGAATGTGGATCCTGATTTCGTTATGGACTTTGGTGAAGATGAGGATGAAGAGGAAGAAGAGTTTGTTGGTGAAAAGGCCATCGGCGATAATGAAGACGACGATGGAGACGTTATGGACGTATTCAGATCTCGAGTTGGCCGTGTTCCACAATTTGACGGGACTGCTGACGATGAAGGTGGTGGCAGCAGTGACGAGGAGGTGGAAAATTTTGGTGTGGATGAGAACAACGCACAGAATCGTGTGAAGATTAAAATTGGCGACGCAGCGAAGGTCACTCAACTTAAGGTAATTCCTACAGTTCGAGTACAAGGTTTTGCGTTTAGTATGTATAAGTCTGTTAAGCTAATGAAAGTTGCATTAAATTTCTTAATGTCTTATAGTGGTCCGTTTAGTTATAGGACTAATATGCACCATACTACTCGGATTTTGCGAAGGCACAGGTTTTAAAGATGATGAGAATGTGAAGCTAGTTTACTTGTTCACTTCTCTGCTCAGATTGATGAGTATGTGCTGTTGTTTTCTATTGTCTTGCGGAATTTGGTGCTTATCTATTTGCAATACGTATCACCTCAAAAATCTGGCATTGAACCTAGTATTAGGGTTGTGGAAAACATTCTGCTACATTACATCTTTAACTTTTGTAAGACTTCGAAAGTGGGCACCTGAAGTCATTTCTAATCCATACATTTATGGAGCAGTGGTCTTATCGATAGTTTGAAAAGCTTTTGTTTACGATCATTCGAATATATCTGGCAATGTTGTATTTCACTATTCTGATAAGAATTCTCTTGAGGTGAAGTGCCTTATGCATCATGCATAACAAGAAATGCTTACCCTATAGACTTATTATTTTCCAGTCCGTCAGTATTACGCCAGTGAAGACAATACCCATCACTCCTCAAGTTCGTGCAGCATCTGGTGGTGCAAATCCTGTTGGGAGGAGTCTTCTTGCTTTGGCTATTGAGGGCAAAGCTCCTCAGACTATTACTAATCAATCGGCAAGTAGACCTACTTGAACCATGCTTGTTTTTGCATATACTCTTAGTCTATCTGAGATGTCTCCTTTTCAGTCCTCAAATGGAGAATCTGAGTCGAATATTAGAATCATACAGGCTCCTACTTCAACGAGTGGTACTCCTATATCGACTAACAGTAGTCAAGGACCGATGCGTTTGGTTCGAGTTCTAAATTCAACTGCGCCATCCGGAACTTCAGCAATTCGGCCAATTGCTCCTACTACCTCTACCGGTACTTTTTGGGCATTTCTGTACTACTTATTTAAAAATGAGTAGAGAATAATTTATCCTTATGTTGATTTTAGCGCCCGTGTCAGGAAATCTTATAATCCCAGCATCAACAGACTCCGCCTTGCAAAAGTCACTCATTCAGGTTAGTTCATTCTGTAATTATTTATTTTATATAACGAAATATACAATATCTAGGTATATTGTTGTTAGAAATGTTGTAGAATCCTAGAGTAATTTTAGACGGATTTGAAACGTTTTAGATGTCAATTAGGTCTTCATTATATCTTCTCTTTCATAATGAAAATCACATAATCTTAGATCAGATCAATAGTTTTTATTAAACTGAAGCTTCTAATGATTAATCAACTTAATCTATTCAACGATGAAATGATTAATGAATTCATAAACCTTTATATATCTATGCTTTTCAAATGACTTCATGAACGTCTAACTTAATAACCTTCGTTTTCTTTTAGCTCTCGTCTAGTGGTGGTGTTATAGTGACACAGGCGTCTCAACTTCCTGCTGGCTATCGGTTGATAACTCCTTCCAGTCTTCCCACCGCCGCCGCAGGACCTCGACAACCGCTGAATATCGTCCATGTGGTCCCCTCTTCACAGGCCACCGCTTCCCAACAACTCTTCCGCCCTCGTCAGCCATCCACGGCCTCCTCTCTCATCACTATTGCCCCTTCGCCTGTGCTCAGACCTCAAATGCGTCCTCTCTTGCCTTCTCCATTTCCTAGTGGTGGGGTAGCTCAACAAAGACCAGGTCTTGCCCCACGCATGGTCCGCATGGTTACCCAACCTATGCAACTCGACCCTCGATTGGATGAAGCTGTCACCGAAGCTGCTGATAAGCAGTATGAAATTGATATGGAGATTTTTAATCTACGCAAGGAGGTTAGTTGGTGTCTACTATCTTATTCAATAACTATTGTTGCCAGTATTGCTCATGGAAATGAATTTAAAAGTTTCGATCTTGGAGAAGCATGTGAATACAGTGGACGGAAAACGGGTCCAATAAGGTATGAAGTGGAGTATGGAGTCAAAAAGAAGTTCCTACTGAAGTTATTGGCAAAATAAAAGAGTGCGCATTAATCTTGGGAAAGGTTTTAAACACTAAGAGTGGTAATGCATTTCCAATGCAAGATGAATGCAGGCAAAAGGCCTTTTTAAAAGAACTGGTTGAATTCAATGCTGATTTTCTTGTATCAAGGCCTAATGGTCAAATATAAATCTCTATTCTTTAAAAATTTAGCACTCACTTTAATAAGTCGTCATTTGCAGTTCGGATCTTTTTTACCTATAAATCTCGCTTAGCTGTGATTTTCCGAGCTTATTATCTTAATTAAGCCAGTTGTGCCCCAGTACTTGACGTTAATGTGGAGCGTTCTAAAATCAAGTCTCTGAATTCTTCACTACAACCTAATCTCAAAAATCAGTAGTCCGCGTCAACAATGTTTGGATCTAATTGACCGGTAAATTGAATTGAAAGGTCGATATCGACTATCTCGATATAACTCGCTTTTATGATAGCCAGTTTATGCTAGCCTAGATGGTTGTTGAACTTTAATGAGCTCTCCTTTGTTATAATGATGCAGGCTTGTATTATCTACCGCGGGCATCAAAAGCAAAAATATCTTTCCAGCTTCTATCAATAACTGCTCTTTAACGCTAAGGATAGGAGTGACGACATCATTCACTCCTTTAAAATAGGGTTATTAAGGTGAACACCTTTTTTAGTCGGATTAATTTAAATTGGGTTTTGAAATATTTCACTTCTGCTTCGTTTTGTACTCATTTACCTTCAAAGCTAAGCTCCAATCAAAAGCTCATACCGTTTTTATACTATAACATTCGTAAAGAATATGATGTCCGAGTCACTTGTTTAGGTAGAACAGTCTTGCTAAAGTATCATCATTAGAGCTACTTCAATCTTCACCGCTAAACAAGGTAGAAACAAAACCAGAATCTTAAAGTCAGGGAATAATTTTATCTGATTTGTTAAAATTGAGTGCAGGTATAGAGATTCGTGTCAAAATGTTGAACCAATATAAGAAAATCGATAACTGCTTGTGATAATGGGCAATTTAATGACGAAAATTTATTATTAGATGTTTCTCTCTTATAGCTACGTGATCTTGAATTCAAGTCGGCTGAACTGAAGGCGCGCATTCAGGAGAGAGAAGATATTGTCTCACGTGGTACTCAATTAACAGCCAAACGATACTCCCTCAATCCTATGGACAATTCCCTTCTGAAACGACTAAATCGAGCCGCCGTTGTAAGATCTGGTAACTCTAGCGAGAAGTACATTGCAGCGTTGCAGAAGAGATATTTCGTGCATTTACCCACCAAGACTCCCCAGGTTAATCCTTACGCTTGGCCGCCTGATGAATTGTATGAATGCTGTGTATCTTCAAGCTATCCTCAGAACAAACAAACGACTGATAAGCCCATTCCGAATCTCTTCCGGCTCAGCCGATCTAGCCTGAAATCGTTAATTCGTCATGCTGGCAGGATAGAAATCCCCGGCTATGATGTGGAAAAAAAGCGACTCACTTCTGTAAGTTGATGAATGATCGTTATAAATAGATTACTTATAAGTTTCGTTAGTCAAATAGTTGGAAGCAAAATTGAGTTCGGAATGATGTCAAGGAGTTGGTCTTGAAGAAGTCGTGGAGCCTTCTATGAATTTGTACCTGAAACAAGACCGAGTTGTATTAAGGGAAGCAATGTTTAAGTACGTCATCGACAAAGTGACGTAGACGATTTCTAGAATAGGGTACACTAGCACTATATCCAGGTAGGAAAATTACTTACAGATTTTCCGTAGACTGAGGGTTAATAGCAAGCGATAATCCTTTCCAACTAAAATAGAAAGGAGTTGAATGAGGTCGTGAATATATTGTACATCAGGTAGGAACGAAAGAAAAAGAGAGAAGAAATAATAAATTTGGTGTAGATGAAATAAGTGTCAACATGGAGTGAATGATTACTTGGTTGTGAAAAAGAGGATTGATTAATGATACGGTGAGTAGATTTAATTGTTTTGCGTACTTTGTTAGCCTGACAATTATAATCTCATCTGAAATTCGACTAGTTGACATATAAGTCAACACACTTTATCCGTTAGAATGTTTCAAGGTTTCCTCAACATGCATTAGAATCACATTAGAATACAATTTTGAGTAAGCATATTTGTGCAAATTGATCATGTGAACCAAGTTTACTGTAGATGGGATAGTTTGGGGTTTATCCACTTAAATAGTTATTTCACTGACCTCAGAATTCAAATTAAGCCTAAGAATTATGGTATGATTCTCGGTTGTAAGTTGGGATTATTCATTATGGCCTTATTATCACGAGTGGAGGATCTAGATTGGGAGTTGTCAAAGTAAGGGGGTGGAAACCAACTAAGTTACTTCCCTTTCCAACTGCACTAATTCAGCTATTACTAGGCAAGAATGAAACAGGGTCGGAGACAAAGTATTTTTAAAGAATGAATAGAGAAAATGCTGCAAACTTGTGATCGCCTGGCTGAAATGTGATTCACGACATAGGTGTTAGATAACGGAGGAAATAGATAAACTGGTTTAAGGCCAGCAGGGTGAGTCATGCACACAACTGATAAATTGATAAGCGAATCGTGGTACCACATAAAGCAGATATAGAATAGGATCACTACAACCTTTTGTATCTAGGATTAAATATTTTATTCCTCTGTAGTTTATGTTTATATGTTGGAAATCATTGTGTGTATCTTTTCAAGTAGTTACATTTCTCCGTTGAGTGCTCATATTCGTTGGATCACTGAGCGGTAACCTGTGCTATAGTTAAGAAACCTTCCTTTGTGCAAATTCGGTTCATACGTAAATTCCACTGAGTCAGGGCGTCTTCCTAATTCTAAATTAGTTTTTTTTAACCTAATAGAACCAGGTAGTCATCTCGAAGCTTTATAAGTGCAATATCTTCTTTACAAATTGGCAATGTTTTAGAGTGCTCCTATTCGTGAACTCTTCTTGCTATTACGGAAAGGTCGTGACTCAAGATTACTTCCTAGGGTGACAATTGTGGGATTGATATAATAGCTTGGAATATCGTCATCTAACACTTGACCTTCAAGTCTTCTGGTGTTAAATAGACCCTACTTCATCAGCGCTAGCTTTCGCTCAACAGCCATTTCATATAGTTGATTTCTAATTTACTTTATTTCTAGATAAACTGGATATATCCTACAAGTCGACCCTGTTTTGCAGAGGCCTGGCGATATCGATTACGTCAAATAATTATCGTGGATCAATCGGCGAAGTCCGCTTGTGGTCCTCTGAATACTCCCTCTCATTATGGTGTTTCCATGGCAAATCTGGCGACACATTTACGCCTCTTGTGGCATTCACTACGTTGGGATGAAATTGCCACGTTTGCAGCTAGGTGCGATGAGGCTACCCTAATCAATGACCGATACTTCCTCAAATCGATAATTTCAGAAAGTCATGGCAGTGGTTATACTCTAAGGAGAATTGTTGGTGTTAAACCTCTGGTAAGTTATCAGTCTGTAAACAATTTTTTTTTCTCTTGACACGGTAGTGTAAGCTTATTGAAATTTCTGCATATGTGTAATTTCACATATGTTGAACTTAGGTAATATGCGTTCAATACTTATCAAATCTTTAACGAGCATTATCGGATTCGATCGTTGGAATGATCACCAGTTTGTTTTGTGTCATTGACGTTGAGGTCAGCGTCTTGCAAAGTCAAAGGTTGCAGATTAGACGCTTAGCAGTGTACGTACTATATGACCAATCGTGCTGGCTATCATTGAGATAGGTGAAAAGCGAATTTCCCATCAGAGAGGCCCCAGGATAATAAATCGCTAGCTAAATATGAGTGCTGGATAACAGTTTCCTGCTAGCTTGGGAAGAATTATGGTCGTTAATAGAAATTTTAGCAGATATTTCACAGTTATCAGTTTGATGATGATATCAAAGTCGGCAAAGTGTCGTTTGATCTGATGAGTATAACCAGTTTTCCATGATATTGAAGTAGTGCTCAGAACTATTGTTGCGAGAGTACAGTATAAATAGAGATCTATTCAAGCACATCTTATAGGCACGGGAAAATGCAATGAAGGGCCTTTACATTCTATTGGCGTAAAAACGAGCCACTTTACCACAATGGCTACTTCTGTCCAACAGCATGGGTTTGTGGTTGAGCATATCAAGTGTCCTAGGCTATCATTTACTTATTGTTTGCCCATTTTGATCTGCGTACTGACAGGTGCTTCCCAATTTGTTGGCGAAGATGCTGACTTAGTCTGTTTCTAATTCCTCAGTAGCAGCATGCTTGGTGGCTTACATTATCCAACATTGACAACTTTCAGCTGAAACAGATTAAGAGCAAATCGTCTTTGGGAGCATAAAGTGGGCTTTTCACCATATATAATGAGATGACAGCAAAAATATTATTAAATCATGTTTGTCTTCGGTCCTGCTGTAAACTGTGGGTGAATAAAAAGTTATTTTTATTCACGGATTGAATTTTACTTCTCTTTTAGGATCCTTACTGGTTACGAGCAAATTTCCTTGTGGAGACAACAACTCACAAACCCCCAATTGTGCGCAAACGCTCTGCTCCACGGAGCAATAACACCTCAAGCACTGCCAACGGCGGTGGTGGTGAGGTCACCAAAACCCCTGGAAAAAGGGGACGCCGACCTGGTAAGGGCAACAGCAAGGGTAAAGCAGATCCTGACTACGATCCAGCAGCGGATGAAGGCTGGAGAGTTGGAATACCCTGTTCCGCTCGTTCTCGCCGATCACGTCGCCCCAATTATAACGAGAATTCCAGTGATTTAGAGGCAGATGAACAGGAAGATGGAATAGATGAGGATGAGGGAGAAAATGGACAAGAGGAGTCAACCAACAAATCAGACTCTCAAAAGACAACTCTTGAATGGACTTCTGAGGAAAACTTAGAGTTGTGGGAGATCAGAAATTTCTTTGATAGGTGAGACTTCTCTTATTACTAAGGCAATTTGTAATTATCATCTATTGAGAAGCTTGTAATATCTTGCCATTACGATCTAAGTGCCCACGAGATATTAGACTTAAGTTGGTTCAGATTTTGAGAGATAAGGCATTGGTTTAGTTACTCCCTGACATTTAGTATACAAAGACTCCATATCATGAAGTCTTGTTGTAAATGATGTTTGATAGCCATCCCACCTCCGGGTCGATGGCTGGTGATGCTCATACTAGCTAATATGAGCAGCCTCACACGTGTAACGATAGCTTAATCCTCCAAGCTTGCTGGAAGTAGGGTAAGCTCAAAATTACATCAACCTGTTCGGACACTTGCTCGCATAAAATTTATCATGGGAAGCCGAACCTGGGTCATTTTAGCTATTGGCCAGATCTTCACGCCGCTCGCTCATGGTGGAGGAATATGATTATACTGGCCAGATGGCCACTTCCTCTCACACTACTCATTGTGTTTTTTGGTCTTTCTCATATGTCTTCCTGTATACTTCATCTCTTACTTTGACGCGAATGGTTGTTGAGGTTTCTGTAATATATCAAAACTCTGTCCTTTCGATTAACCTCACGTTGATATGGATTTGGGGTTTTCCTGTTTTTCACTAAGGCAAGTTGGCAAATTGTTGCGTTTCTAGCACTTTATAACTTATTCGATTTTACTTGAGCGTTTTTTAAATAAGAAATAAAACTGAGTATGTTCATCTCATTCGAGGATCTGTGTGCTGAACGGTACGATGGAAAAGTTTCAATATTTTATTTTCTGTTTTAGTATCTTGCCTCTTGATACTCCATACCCGCCATCAGTTCCCCGACTTGCTCTTGAAGGAATTCCACAAGCTCTTGTCGAGGAATTATCTCCCGTTTCCACCACCAAGGAGGATAACACTAAAGATGCTGCTAAACAACCGCTCATCACGAAATCATCAGAAGGACGTTGGATCCAGCCCTCTTGCCTTCTTCCCCCGGAGGCTTTGCGACCCCTCTCACCCAAGCCACCATCACCACCTGCCCCATTACCACCACCTCCAAACATCGTTGTAATGGAATCAGCAGCATCGCAATCTCTTGTGGGACCATCTCTTGCTCCGTCTAGTGAGCTACTTTATGCAAATGAGAGTAATAAACCCTCAATCTCAATGGCTTAAAGTTTGTTTTTGAACTATTTCAGCTCCACTTTCCCCGTCCTCGTCATTCCGTCCCTTGATTGTCAGTTCAAATCGTCATCCTGCTTCTCTCCCCCATACAGCACAAATGGGCACGGCCAATAGACGCCAGGCCCCTGAGCTCCAATTGACGGCTCCGTCAGTTCGGTCCATGCAGCAGCAACACCAACCGGCTTCACAATCGAGGCGTCCCAACGCACCCCTCTCGCCAAACACGGAAGCTGCAAGAGCACGAGCTCGTTCCCTTGCGGCTTCACATGCAGCACGCATCTCTGCGGCCAATCGACGTTTCAGAAATGAGCGGGCTGCTGTGGAGAATCGGGTTTCGGCTCTCCTTCAGGAGATGGACAATCGTAGGCGACTCACTATCAAATTCTTGGCTCTTCAAGTTCAGGTTAGAGATAGTTCTTTCTTCACGCTACATCTGCTAAATTTAAATTCCTTAAATCTGCTTCAAAACATAGTTGAATTTTTCTCGATTCCTCTGAAAAATTTTAATCATATCTGAATCATATACCGGAGGTCGTATATACGTAGATCCCCGGTAATTAAAAGCTATTGAAGTATGTATCTAAAGCATCCTACGAATGCCTGAAATAACAGTTATTGATAGTAAGATTGTGACCAGAAATTTGTATGCCGTATTCATTTCTGTTGGTGGCGTAGTGGTAATGTTTATTGCGGTTAGCTGTGGATCGCGAGTTTGAGGCTCGTGGAATGGCACAATTTTACATAAACTAAAGGCGGTACTATGTCTGGGTGACGGCCGCTGATGTGAAGAACATTTACGACCTTTAGAGAAATAGTATAGAGGAATGAGAAGTGCGTTTTAATTATTTTTATTTCCATGACAGAATGGATGTTCACTGTTTTATTGATTTAAGATTGCTTACACATTTCTAGATGATTAAGAGAAAGCATCTTGGGAATGTCTCAGGCATCTTGGAAAATTAAGTTTTTCGCAATATTACAATCTAAACGATATCATCCATTTCTCAATAATCTTTCGAGTCTGATGAATGTTAAAGTAGAATTTGGCTAAGTTATAGCTGTAATTAAGATGAGAAAGAGTGTAAGTCGGAGAGAACAAAATTTATGGAAAGGACTGTGGAAGATGCTGGGTGACTCGGGCAATTCGATCAAATTTGCCCGGTTTGCAGTGGGAATTTATGTATTTATGATTGAAATAAAACGTTGACGTTAAAATAATGATGGGCTAATATAAATCTCTGTAATATTTTGGGGTTTTGAGAACATTTGGTTGTGCTTTCTTCCTTTATACTACTCTGGCTGAATCAATACTTCAAATCAAAACAGACTTAAATTGCTATATTGTAATCCACATAATTCCTATCTAGCCTATTCTTTA
Organism: Hymenolepis diminuta; assembly: GCA_900708905.1. Classification (NCBI taxonomy): domain Eukaryota; kingdom Metazoa; phylum Platyhelminthes; class Cestoda; order Cyclophyllidea; family Hymenolepididae; genus Hymenolepis; species Hymenolepis diminuta. The sequence continues at coordinate 670,217 of CAADRB010000051.1, read as the reverse complement.
TTCATTACATTGAAAATCTTGTATCTAGTCAAGTTAGTATTAGAGTAACAGGAACCGAGGTCACCAATTTGGGAGTAAAGAATAACAGCTAGCACCTAACAACAGTTTTAAACATTTGTGCGTAAAGAGTTATGTTGAGTAAATCACGAAGAGGATTTGAGATATTAAAAGAGAGATGAAGGAAGCATATGAGGATTTGAGTTATAGGAACCCTCAAAGAAAACGTACTTTCATAATGTGACTAGAGAGTGATTTTGGAAGATGCGTTGGAAGTTACCCTCCGCCTAGAATAAGTGTAAGATTAGCCGAACATGAAAACTTTTTTAGATTCTATGTTCTAAATTGTATTGGAAATTTGTTTTTTAGGAATATTTTTATTGTTAGCGGGGCTTTTGTTTCTAATTTTTTGCTCATGACAAAAGCTAAATTTGGCAACTTTCCAACTAAATAGGGTGCACGGAAACAGATGTTTAAGAAATGAATACACTCTTTGCCGTATGTTCAAAATTCTTTGCGCAAAATTTACCAAATGTCGGGAGAAGTTTGCTTTTATGAAGGTATCTTTGTTACACACCTAACGCTGAATTTTTTTACCTAGGAGGAAATCCTTCAATCCAGAAAACCTCCTCAACCGGAGGAACCCACTGAACCGATTCCCACGCCATCTTCATCTATTGTGACAGTGGCAGTAACCCCTCAACTAAAAGGAGCTAAGAGATGTTTGAGGGTGAAAAAGAAAGCTATTAAGAGTGAAAAAAGCGAATTGACTGCATCAGCTACTCCTGCCGGTGACGAAACCCTGCAGCAAGTGAAACCTCCCGCTTCAAGCCGTAAGCGTGTCGGCGTAGGTAGATCACCAAAATCGACAATGCGGCGACGCAGAGCCTCTTCGACAGATTCATTAACACCTCCGACCGAACCTTGCACCGACTCCGATGAGACTCTACTGGCTATGAAACCATCACCAGAAAAGAAGAAAAGGAAAAAAACCCTTGAGAAGAAAAATGAGACTGTCGAGCCGCAATTACTGCAACCACAGAATTCTGTATGTGCTTATTTTATCCGGTTGCTTTCTTAATGATGGGTTTTGTTTGCTGAGTTTGCAGTTAAATTTATTGTATTAGTTATATGAACTCTTATGTCATAATCCTAGAGGTTAAGTGTTCTATGCCATGCAATAATTAATACTTATACGCTTTAAAATTCTCATACCACAGTCTGATATTTTGAATTTGAGACAAGAAGAAGGGTTTTTGGTATTTGCCACGATTCAGGTTATTTTATTACCTATCTCAGATTTGGAAATATATTTGATTGCTTGTTCGGGTCACCATCAGCTTTCTTTCGCCTCTTTCACAATTGTTTTCTGACAGTTAGTTTGGAGTTAGTGACATATCAAGATCGGTTTGAATGATCAAAGTTATTCCATAATTATTTAGGAAAGCGTTTTCCAACTCTCATATTGGGTTGAGTAGGGTATCATGAAGTCTCTGATATATTTACTTTCCCTTTTCTGGTGACAAATCTTTCGTCTTGTATGAAATTTAGGCTCCAAAACGTCGTGGCGGTAGGCCAATTAACATTTCGAGTCGTGGACGTGGTGGAAAACGTCTTCAAGCCCCCTCATCTTCTCCACGATCTCCAACTAACGACAACGTTAATAGCAGCACAGCAACCGCAGGACGCAGGACTCGAGGTGCACCAAAGGTAGCAACGTCATCATCGACCAAACAGCGATTGCCTATCCGAACTCCTCGGTACCTTCTTGATGAAGAGTCTGTGAAGACAGAGCAACCTACGTCAAATTCACTTTCATCTTCCAGTCATGTGAAAGTGACTTCTGATACTGCTGCTGCTGCAGCTGCTACAGGCGACGGGAAACTCTATTGTCTGTGTCGAAAACCCCACAATCCTAACGAGTAAATAAATACCTCTCTACTTAAATATGTAAAGTAGTCTGTATTTTATAAAATTCTGTGTTTGTCAGGGCTTACATTGGATGCGACCTCTGTCAAGATTGGTTCCACTTTACTTGCGTGGGACTCAACCCGGACACGCCTCCGGAAGAGATAGGTGACTCTTGGCTCTGTTCGGAATGCCGAAAGGCGGAGGCAAAGGCGAAAGACGAGGTCTACTGTCTCTGCCGAACGCCATACGACCCCGCTCGGTGTGTTTTGATTTAAGTTTACCGTGACTTGCTTTCACTCTGGATGGCTTGGATTCGTTTTACTTGTCTTATTAGTGGTCACAGTTATAACAAGAGTTAAGGACGCTGAACCCGCTTGAATCTTAGCTTCAAGGGCAATTGTGCGAAAATTTGTATCATTTGTGCAAAAAACTACTTTCTAACAATGGCATGAAAAGCATCCCATCAACTGGTCTAGTGTATCCGAAAAGTTTAAAAGATTAGATCGTATCATCTCTTCCATTGTAGTTAGTTTGTATAAAATATGAGTTTGTCTTATCCTGTTAGGGAAAAAAATACTCCAGCCATCTGGTTGCTAAAACCTCTATAACCAAAGATGAGAATGGCGTCACTGTAATATTTGCATATATGCTTTCCTCTGCAATCAGGCTAATTTGAATTGGGAGTGAGGGGAAGTAAAAACGTAAATGAATGCAAATCCTCACTCTTGAAAGTAAATGTTTACAATTTCACCGAATGCCCGAAGAATTAATCTTATAGATAAAATGATCCCAACCGCAAGGCTGAAATCCCCAATTTACCTTCCTCTTTCTGTGAATTTCATACTGAAAGCCATGTCCGAATCGTATATTTTCTTCGAAATTTGCTGACCTAAGTCGACCAGTGGCTTTCCATCTATAGATGCACATCAATCTTTTGGCCTATCATTTTCCACACGTGCAAGTTGACCACTGCATCACCTCCACACTTGGTCGTATTTTAATAGTCTATTTGGAAAAGCGGATGTACAACCATGTTTATGAGAATATAATTTAGGGAAAATTTAGGAAGATTTGATTCACGGGATCCAGGATTTTACACCACTACTCAGCTCAAAAAATATGTGTTGCTTTTTCAAAAGATCCTTTGAAGAGATACATTAAATCGTTGAGGGTTGCATTCTGATATACAGCGTTTCAATTACCTTAACCTTTTATAAGATATAAAGCAACCGGTAATTTGGCACTGGATGTCCTTGATTGTTGTGACTGAGGAATAGTGATCCTGTCGACAGTGAAAGCGCACTGTAAATGTTTCTGCAAACATTTACATACAGTTTGCATCTCGTATCTCGCCGATTTTGCTCGAATTCTCCCAAGGTTTATTATTATTTTTCTATCACTGAAGATGCCTGAATCGAGGTTTATCTGAGTCTGACGCACGTATTATTCCTTTTTTTAGAGTCTACATCGCGTGTGACCGCTGTGACGAGTGGTATCATCCCGAATGTGTTAAAATGAAACCAGAGGACGCAGCTAACCTTGAGGGGTCTTACATCTGTCCTGTTTGTTCCACCACAAAGACGTCCTCTTCCTCGAAGAAATCGTTACGAGGTAGGAAAAAGCAGAGGGAGAAGCAGGGCCATAATGACAACATAGTGAAGGCAGAGGAAGAAGTTGAAGGCGGTGAAACATCCAGTGGGACTATTTACGAAACCCCATTGACGGAACCGATCAAGAAGGCTGTTGAGGTTATATTGGATGATCTCAGTGTAAGCTCTCTATTTACATTCTTACGGCCGTGTACACCATGGAGAAACGTCTGAAAACTTTCTGTAGAATGTGAAATTTTCAAGAAATTTTGGAGCCCTATTTCATTTGGGTTCCACTTAGTTCTCTTTTTTTAATGATGTGCTTGTCCAATATTTTGGTAACAGTGAATAAACATTATGGCAGTGTGATTTGCTTTTGGACCAATAAATGAGCAGTATATCATAGTAGAGTTCACCTTGAATGAACTATATCGAGCTTGAGAATGTTTAAAATGCTCGTGGTAGTAAAAAAGATGTCAATTAATCAAAGTGCCATGACCAACTGATCAGCTGGCTCTGAATATTATTTATTTATATCCATTCTTCAAACATGTTATTTAACTTTTTTGACGCTATCTTATAGTTGTTAATAGCAGTAGATAAGCCGTACGAAATGGCAATTTCTCGTTATTTTTAAGTGAATTGCTGCCAAGAATATATTGTATCCTAGATCTTAATAATAAAATAATAATGATTCCTACGTCGGTTTATGAAATCGTTTTCCAACACTCCTCTTGGATAGAGTATTATTCCCATGAAATCTCCATGACGAGCAGCTTGAATTCTGTCTTCCTTCTTATTAGCCAGATTTAACTAATGCGCTTGGCCACTCGGGTCACTGGGTGTACACCAGTAGGCATCGAACTCATGATATTTGATCTCGACGTACACATAATAATAAAATGACTGAGATATTTGCTTCATCAGTTAGTCATTCCCCGTTTATTGATGACCTACTCTAGAGAGTCTTATAGGCATTAAATTGGGTTAATTTTGATATGTTCTTTACCTTTTAGAATCACAAACTCGCATGGCCGATTATGGAACGGCTACCTATAAATGAACAAGCCCCACCGTTGCCAGACCCTATAGGTATGCCTGTAAATATTCTTCTACTTTATAAAATAACTACGTTTTGAGAAGAAGTTGTAGACTTTCGAGGGAGCATTAAGTGTGATATTGGGCAAGAAGCATTTTCTAGCCTAAACATCTATCAGAGAGGGAGAAATTCTTAAAGCCTTACAAATGGTCCTAAAACCCCTGAAGATAATGATTCCTTCAGCCGCCAACATTTTAGAGAGAAGAGAAATTCTGGAATTAAATTGAACCAGTAGAGTAAGTTGGGAAGGCAGAAGTACAGTGTTAATCTAAAAATCGTTGTTTATGGTAATATAGGGGATTCAAGATTTTAAGGGTAGAATGCTTGCTTGTCGTAATAATTATTCTCCAATGGGACAAAATATCTCAAAAGTGCCGGGTTTTACTGTAAATTAATAGTCCTCTAGATCGTTGCAATTTCTTAAGAAATTCAACCATTGAATTTTTTCTCTACTTCAGATCTAAACAGTTTTAAATCCGCATTTGAGAATGGGGAGTACAAATCTTTGGGCGATGTATCATTCGCTGGAAATCGTCTCTTCTCAAATGCCAGATCAGCCTTCGAGGTAGGGTCAAATGCATTGCACTGCGTGGAAGTGTTGGAATCCTTCTTCGTTCATCACATGAAAGAAGTGCGTGCCCTCACTGAACAGCACCAGCAACAAGGTCCTTCGTCTTCTTAACACACTAATTCCTGTATAGCACTCCTCTCCCTTCTCTATCCCTCACCCTGGTTTTCTTACTCGTCTATTTTTATTTAACCACTTAGTATGTATGTAATTGTTATCTGTTTCCATATGCATTTTATACTCCTCTGCGGCGCATTGCTGATCTTGCTTCACCCAAATGGAGTGACATTTTGGTACAAAGTCCGAAAGATGGTATTCCTCTGTTTGTATGTAGATTTCTCTATTTATAAGTCCACTCTCAAATATGAATGTGTATTCGAGGTCTTGTTACCTTTCGTATGAAATGTTGTTTGAGTTCATAGTGTTGTTGAGTGTAAGGACTAATAGGAGTTTTAGAGCAGAACCCCAAGAACTGACTGGACCAAAATATATTGAACAAATCATGATAGAGGATTCAAGAGGATAAGAGAGAGATGAGAAGGAAGTATAGGAGTCGGTATCTGACAAGCGTGTGTCTGTATGGTGTGTTAAGACTTTATATAATCTCATGTGAGAAGAACAGTATAAACAGGTGAAATGGTTCCGGACATCACTGCGGGGAAACTGAACCCTTGCAATGCTCATTCAAAGACCACTTAATTAGCTTATACCAATAGGTAGAATTAACCACTTGAGGACACACGGTGATCATCCGAGGGAAACCTAAAGTACAGTAGGGTCGACCATCTCAAGCACCACCGTGGGATCGGGATAATTTGATCTCAGTGATCGATGATGACGTAGATGAAAATTTTGGTAGTGCATAGTGATTCATTCTCCAACAATATTGGATTGATTATAGATAATTTTAGAAGTCAAATCATTTTGCTATATATGTCGTGGAGTCCTACTGTTAAATGGGATAGCCACGTCACTAGGTTGCTAAGCGTGAATTCTGGGATGACTAAACCCTAATCACAGGACGACTATGTACTCAAAGCTAGATGGCAGGAGAGGAATTGACCGTTTTTAATTTTGAGGGAGAGTTCATTATGGAAGAGGACGTCTAGATGTGATTATACGTGCGATGGAAGAGACGGGAGTGAAGGAATATAAACAAGTAATTGTTTGCGACAGCCGAATACTGAGAAGTCATCCCCCAATTGTGGGAACAAAACTATGACTACTTCCCAAATGTGAATGTAAAGTTGAGAGTTTTGTAAGTTTATTAAAAATGGGAATACGAGTTTGTGAGAGAAAAGAATGAGGATGGATGGATATAAATGAAGCGGAGTGTGGAATAACAGGCAGGTAAGTGGGCCTCCGGCATGGATTGAAATCGGTTTTCGCAAACATTCGAACGTTGGATTAAAGTCACTTGAATTAACAAGTGTTTTTTGAATGGTCTCTGGGCAGCATATTGAGAGTAGTCCTTCAACTTACTTTAACCAGATCTTGAACTGATTAAGGAGATAACAAAATAAGAATTCTCAAATCTGTACTAACCAATTAATATCTTGTCATGCCTAGATCTCGACTTATGCGTTGCATTTCAGCTATTTTATAGACGAAAACGATATTTTCCTCCAAGATAAATCTTTAACTTAATGATCCTTATTTTCATCCACTTTAATGTCCTCTTGTAGGACTAATTTCCTTGAATTAACTATGCAATCGGCGCACAATATAAATACCCAAGTTGAGTTCTGAAGATTTATGGCTAGGTTTTTATTTATAATCAGTGAAATTACTTACAGAATCCGTCGGTTGCCTGATAAGGACATATTATAACACAACGAATGGATCTCATTTAACATTAAAGAAGACAGTCTTATCGGTCTATTAGTGAATATTATCGAATTATGCGTTGGCAGTAATTGTGAGTTTATGTTCAAACCGAGGACTAACTGTAAATCAAGAAAGTACTGCCTAGGAGATAACTGAAACTTATAATGAATATTCAGAGTGTATATTTAATTTATCTTTTCGTATATATGGTTAGAAATAAGTCGCATTTTTTTCAAAGATAGTTTTGTGGAAAAATTACATACCGGTGCACCACGCACACGATGACACGTAGGTCGCGCTGCATTGATATCGTCTCCTGCAGAGTTTATTATGTTAATCACAAAACAGGCAGTTTATCAGCTTCAATAAAAACTTTATCATATCTATCATGCAGTATTCAATTGCTTTCCTAGGTGGGGTGCGCTCAACTTTATCCAGAACATTCACGTCAGCCCCATGAAAAACAGGCAGTATAAGAAGATCTATACTATCTTTGCATACAGGTGAAAATATCAAAGGACTTCACAGAGTTAAATTAAAATTCGGATCAGTGCCACGATCAAGTAAAATTCTAGCTGTATTAGTTTTCTCAAACCATACAGCATATACCATCACAATTAATTCCAGCCAATCGATCGATTTTCGGATCACCAAAATCGAGCAAGGGATTTACGATATCGGCATAACCTTATTGGGATAATGAAAATAAAACAATGAAAACAAAACAAATTTTTTACTCACCAAGGTGAATCCAGATTCTCCATTTAAATTAACTTCATTGAAACACCTTCGTTAGGTAGATAACAAACAAATTCTTGCCTTCCTTTGACAGCGGCAAACATCAGTAGTGCAGCAAATCTCATGTTATCTTTATGACCGAAGCTTTTTCTGGACACAAGAAGTTCTACACTTTCCAGATGTCCTTTTGCAGTACCGTAATGTATGGTGAGGTCTCTTTTGGGATCAGTGGCATATACATCTGCTCCATTGCCAAGCAGCATTTCCATCTTCTCCAAATTTGATAAATATGCTGCTATCATCAGAGGGGTCTTTATCTGCCCTTTTAATATTCATGTTGGGCTAAAAGTAGTAAAGGAACATTTAAAGTTAGCAGGATGAAAGTGCAATCTTTTTACAAGGTCTGAAGCATAAATGTGACGTATCGCTCAGTATATTTGCAGCAGTTTCCCAAACTGGTAGGATTTATGTATCCTATGTTAATATCCTAGAAAATTCCACTTCGTTTATGAATGGCCAAGTATTACAAATCCTTCCGCCCCCCCCCCCCTCTAATAAAGTGACTGAATGTGTAACCACCCCAGTACTGCTTAGTACTGGGGCTATCCTTAAAGAAGTAGAAAGCTCTAATCATGAACAGAACTCAAGCATCTCCCTCGCATTGTAAGCCATCCAGCGCGTTGCTGCTGTAGACCTGGTTAGGCCAGCAACCTAGTACAGAAGTACGCACCTCAGCGTGCAGACGGATATGGATGCAGAGCGTGGGCCAGCATAAGACCAATCAAATCAAAATGAGAGAACAGTACCCAAAGGGAAGTTAGCATCCTGATATATACTCATCTTCATGTCTCCCGCAGAGAGAGAGGTTAGTAGCTATTGTAAAATGATGGCCATTTTCTCCCCTTTGTACATTTGATACAATTTGGTCCGTCTTTCCATTTGACCATATTTTCAGAGAACTTTATCCCAGTTTACTCTACATTACCTTTTCTATAAGGAATCCAATAACAATAATTTACCCAATCATCAACAACGATCTACTCTCCGTTGTGGTGTGTAATAAGTGGTTTCTCATAAACCGATTCTACAAATTGTACATAGCCTGGTCTAAATAAAAATTTAGCAAAGGACATCCTATAAGACAATATTTAGTGAGATGGCATAAAGGTACACAAGACAGGTTTTTAAAATATGAGGGACGCAAAGACCGACCAAGAAACACTCAAAAGTGCAATGGCGAGAAGAAACAACCATCTTGCTACAACAGTCACTATCCTCGAGATATACTCTACTTACAGATGAGTATATATCGGCATGCCAGTCTTCCAATGGCCACTGTTATATCATGTTGATCTGATTAGTTTGTGTGCTGGTAGGTTCTTGTTTACTATTTGGAGTGATTGCTAGCTGTTACATATTCTCCAGTAGCAACGCGCCTGATGACTTCAGCCGTATTTACATTCAATTCTGACTCCAGCTGATCTTTTGAATAGAACGGTTATGGCAGTTTTTATCCGAGACGAAAGATATCTTTATAGGTTAATAGGACTGAGATAACTATTAGATGGCTAAGTGATGAAAAGCACTGAAATAAACAAATTTTCACCATTTTGAATTAAGAGTTCAAGTTCCACGTTGTCCTCTCTCATTGCTTGCAATAATTGGGATTGAAATTTCTTCCCTTTCATTATGACAACAAATACAGTAGGAAAAACAGCCTTATTTTCCAAAAATTATTTAAAATGATGTTTTTGTATAGATAAACACTTGCATTTTACTCCGAAATTTAATTTAAATAAGTGAATTTCATCTACATTAATGCGAAATTGTTGCAATGACATCCTCTTTTTCATATGGAAAATGCGGATGCCAGGATTTCATGTTAATTCTCAGCCATCTCCTTTTCACATAGTTTGTGAAGTATCCATCTATTAGATAAAAGAATCTGCTGGTTGAGAGATCATCTTTGGATTAGTTGTGATCGGACCTCCAGATTCTCTTCATTCCGAGTTCATTTTCAGAGTTGGTGTCACCGACTAGTTCAATTCTCCTTTTGCACAGGTCTTTTAATTGTGGTTGATGTTCTCTAATGTAAGGAATCGAAATTTCTCGTGATCCATCAATATGATTTCGTTTATTTCCTGACTGAACATCAGTTTGCACTATGCATGAGGCTGTTTTGACAAACTCTGCGTGTTCAGATTTAGAGGTTTCCAGCTTTAGTAGATAGAAATATAATATCTCTTTATCCCAGAGAAAAACGTGTACTTAAGTTTAATTTTCGCCTCTATAATTGTGCGGCAAAGTTACTTTGGAGGAAACCACTATATTAGTTTAACACCGGAATTTTTTCCTCTTTGAGAGGGTAAGCAACCTACCTAACTTCAAGGGTGCGTTGTTACGTTCTTACTGCAGAAATTTGAGTGCTTACTTCCTAGATGTGATATCAATCTCTCCTGCAGAACTACCCTACACCCTCAATTGGTTTATGGACTTTCGGATTTGTCGTAATGGTGTGTGCCTGTAACTCAGCTACTTTAAGGTCAGGCGGCGGAGATCACCGTCGCTTGATTATAGTTAGGTGTATGATGGCAGTCATCTGTTTTGAGAACGGTATGACCAACCGTTAGAGCAGTTCTGAATACATAGATAATAATTGCGATGTGGACAGCGGTCTGACTAACACAGTATTGTTCTTCTGGTCAGGAATCTAGTAGCCAGGCTCCTGAGTTTCAGGTCTGGAAGGTGAGGTCTTGCTACAATACAAAAAATTATTGAATATCACTCATCAACCGCCCAATCGAAAATCTTATCCGACAGTGCTAACTGTAGCAGATCAAATTTTTACTTGAGAAAGTAGATGATCTGACTTCCATTCCTATTACCTTTATTTTCACTTAAAGCTAACTCAAACTATTTATACCTTTCAAAGTATTCAGATGTTTCCTCATGATAGTAAGTTGTTAAACTTTTAGCATTGTCATAGGAATCAAAAATAAAATAAAGTGCTATGGACTTTTGGAAGCCACCAAGCACATTGGTACTGAGTAAGTGGAAAAAACAATTCCGCAACAACATACGGACAAAGGGGGTGCAAAAATGCTTACATATGCTTAACTTCAGGCTCTGTGTCGTGAAAGGTGGTGGTGACCTCCCAGCTTTATGTCCTTTAATATAATTCTTGGTCCATCCTTCATACTCTTGTTGACCTCTAAGCCCTTTCACTCTACATTGCCCTACCCTTAATAATACAATTAGGATAAAATATAACGGACATTCCATACTTGGATCGCCTCAACAGAACTTTTCGTTTAGACAATAAGGCAGTAAGTGGGCTTACTCTAATCCGTGCTGCTTGTTCGAATATCTGATCCTCGAAATAAAAAGAGAATCAAATGAAGATAAGAAAGTGTATTAAATTGGTCAAAATGCAAAAAACTTTAAATGCGATTAAAATTGAGCAAAAGACAGAGTGCAACAGGAGGATCTTATATCTTCGCATCCTCACAACGCCACTCCAAAGAGGACAAAAGAGCCTCACATAGCTGGGGCGATCTATGCCGTTCAAGAGCTCCCCTCAAAACTCTATTCACTGAGTCTGGCGCAATTTGAGAGATTCGAAGTATCACACGAGCAGCAGCTGCCCGTACTACACTCTCACCATCATCAAGGTGTATTGCAACTGTGGAAATGAGATCATCCACAACTGCGGAATAAATAGGGTTCAGTTTTAATTCAGAAGTAGTTTCTTGAGAAGGCTGCAAAGATGAGACATGTAGTGGTCGATCGACCAGGTTGGGAGACATTACCCAAAACCATGTCACAAAGGCGTCAGCAGCTCGCAGGCGAACATCATCTGAACCATCATCAAGAGCCTTGAGAAGGTTAGGATAAAATCGGTAGACTTTATCGCCCAAGGAATTTGGCAGTGGAGCTGTTAAACCAGGCATCTTGTCACCATATCCATCGATATCGACTTCTTCAATTCCTTTCGAGTCATCTTCCAATAGAGGCAGAAACCAGGCTGGAGAACGAAGAAAAGCTCCTGGTATATATTTTCCATCAACAGAAGTACTTCGTTCTTCACCAATTGCATCTTCAGAGCCTCCAGAAAAGATACCTCCAAATAGTAGGGTAAGACCGGTACAGGCAAGAAGCCGAGTAGCTTCAACATCATCAGTTAAAAGCCCTCCTAATCGAGCTAATAATTGAGCTAGAAGTCGTGGAGAAGCAGCACTAATCAAACCGAGGTTAGCCAAACGTCCCGTATCCTCAACATTACCGGAAGATAGCATTGGACGATCAATTAGACGGATTCGACTGCTCAAAAGAGCTAAAAGAAAAAATAACAGAATGAGAGAAAATAATACTTCATTACAGGATAAAATATCCTTCAAAAGTTATCGCGATAACAGTTCCATAAATGTAATATTCTTATTACAAAATTGCCGTTTCAGAACGTTGCAAATCTTACAAGAAATAAGTGCTTGTTAGTCCCAGATATCTGCTCTTGGCAGTAAAAAGATACAGATAGATCGGGGTGGCATGATCAACTACGGGCATACGTCAACTGATCAACTAGCTCAGAATATATTGGACAATATCTCACTCACGATAAAAATTGAACATTAGATCACAAAATGAACTTTCTTCTTTTGAAAATATTGACAAATCGGTACTACTGAATTCAAGTAAAGTAAAACTTGTGATGTCCTGACTTCATTACCTACTACTTGATGACTGCTTAGCTTAATTCATGTCTTATTAGACCCGTTTGTTATCCCGCATATTTAGATGCTTTCCCATGATTAAAATTCGTAAAATATTATTATTTTTGTGCCATTGACAGCAGTAATAATGTCTAAGTACGTGGAAAGTTATAAGAAAAGATAAAGGAACAGAGTCTACCATTCTTGTTTCTCAACTCGATAAGTTTGCCCTTTGTTGGCCCAATACGTTCGTCTAGCCATTGATCGAGCATTCTTTCACGAGGAGATACACCTTCAGAAGATGAGTGAGAAGCAGGTGTTGGAGGGTTGAGAGGAACGACAGCAGCTAGGAGAGCCACTAGAGATGTTGCGGCGGCTTTTCGCATAGCCTCTGCCGTGCGACCCGCTCTCCACAGACATGAAGGTAGCACAAGTCTCTCCAGGCAGTATCTAAAGAGACGCGGCTGTGTCATAACCACCTATAGGAAGGGAAAAGGACAAATGTTATAGCATATTTTAGATGTTATAATAATAATCTCTCAAAACAACAGGTTTTCAGAGGCGGCGCTCGTTTTTCAAAATCGTCAAAACTTTTTCTAGCTAGTCGGAAAGGATACAGACTAATCCTCCGATGGCTCAACAATGCTGGACGGCAGGCAGTAGCCGCTTCCTCTCGAATTGGATAAAACTGAAGTTAATAATAATAATTATTATGGTATGGGCTCGTCGACTAAGATGTACTTCAAAAGTGTCGATATCTGGAGAACAGTCTATTTAATTCACACAACCAACTACTCAGTTAGCTGATCGGTGGAATAGAAGAGAATTCTACGAGAAGCGTTTACACGTACAAACAAAAAGATCTGAAAATGTTAAGAAAATGAAAAACATTAATATTAGCAGAATAATAATAAAAACGATTAAGAATACCATACTCCACAGACCGATTTTCTCTCTCTTGCCGCCTGGTAATTCGACTATCCAACCAATGCAGTATGCATATACTCTATAAATAAACATGGATTATTTTATATTACTCTAAGTTCAGTTCGTGTTAGCTCATATCCGTTAGAATCTTAACTATTAGAAGGATAATTTGTCTAAATAACGCTAATAATTAATAAATCAGCTAGTAGGCGCAAGATCCAGCAAACGTGAATTCAATCAGGGGACAGAAAAGTGTGGAACGGCGTACAACCCGAATCCAAATTTAAATATTTTAAGGCTATTTCCTACCTCCCCTCGATCTTCTTACCTTAATCCTTATTGACTCCCATTATTTTTCCCTGAGTTCAGACGTTTTTCTATGATAAAAAGTTATAGTATTTGTTTACCTAGCCTAAATTATTAAGTATTCATAAACTATGAGGAATTGTCGACACACATACCCTCACTCGAGCATGCTCACTGAGACGCATTAACAGCAGCAATCCACGGAGATGCAATTCAGCCTCAGCAGCAAGCGCAAGTGGATTCGTCGACGTACCACCACCACCTTTGTTCACATCCAGTGGCTCCCCAAGACCACAGCCCTCTTCAAGCAGACGCAAGGTCAACATGAGTGGAGATTCGTTGATATCCACCTGATAATTGGTTTTATCCTTTCCATTTGCATTGCATACGCAAGTAGTCGGTTCCAAGCCAAGAAGTAAACCAGGGCCAGCTGCAAGTACTGCGTGAATGAATATACTCAAATCTGTGGATTTGGCATGCCAGCATCGACCCTTCTCTTTTCGACTGGTATCTAATCGTCTGAGAAGCTAAATTCGTGTTATCAATCTTGTAACCGGATACTTACTTTAGGTAACTGATAGCCGTATAACCGCTCAAGAATCTGACCAGTTCGTTTAGCTTCTGTAATAAGTGCTTCTTCCGGCATTTCAGCATCTGAATGGGCTTCCCCCTTCGGCGCATCGTCTTTGAGCAGGGTGTGTTGTAGTTGAGATAACTGACATAACAATCGCCCAACTTGGTCATTAAATTCTACGACAAATTCTGTGCGTTCAAGGCCCTCATTCCAACCAGCGCTGATAGCCATTAGCAGAAAGAACGTATCCTCTAGCACCTAATGGGGAAAAAGATTATCACAATATCCACATCTCACCTTTTCGGAAATTTGTTTCAAGACACCTTCGCCCGAGTCTCCACGGGGAATGCAACTTTTCTCCACCTTTTCCACAATTTCTTTCAGGAGGGCAATTAAAGCATTGGCACACTCAAGAAGACCCGATTTTGAGGCGAAAGCAGCACAAGAAATTTGCTCGTCTGAAGTCAAGTAGGCAGTGATGCGAAGTAGGGGACATGTACTGCTTAATTCGCCATCTGAACAAGCGATGAGAGGTTCTAACGAGGAACCAGCAAGAAGATTAGCCAACAGGAAGTAATTAGATGCAAGACTAGCCGGAGATGTAGACTCCAAACACCGTCGAGAGTTCTCGCTAAGTAGTTTCCACCATATCTGAGGTTCCACAAAACAGGAGACATATCTAGCAGCTCCAAAGAGTTGATGGAGAACAGTGAAAGCCTCTGCAGTTTCTCCACTAAGAGCTGCAGTGTGTGTAGCGCAACTGCGGGTCTTCTTTTGACAAGAAAGACTAGAGAGTGAAGGCAAGCCACGTTGTGGACTCATGAGAATAAGGTGAAAGGAAGAATTGAGAGAAACTCGAAGAAGTATCTCCGCTACTCCACTGCAGAGACCAGTGATGAGAGTTTGAGTGTGCTGGGTGATAGCGGACTCCAAATGCAACAAAATTATGGGCAGTAATCCGGCGGCTTTGTGGCGAGTAGCTTCTTGCCAATCTCGTAAGTCGTTACAAAGACCAGGCAAAAGGCGTGAGGCCGATCGGCTTATGAGCTCACGACAACCTTATAAAAAAATAGAAATCGAAATTAATATGCAGATAGAAGAGTAAGACTGAATCACTCCAAAAGAGTATTCTTAGGGCCCGGTTTGCAGAAAACGAGAAAGGGGAGAAAAGTTCTTTCATAAAAATAACAAAAACTTTTAAAGTCCCGCTTTAAGTTAAGATTATTAGGACAGAGAATCAAAACAATACTCGACCTAAGTTTAATAACAACCAAGCCCACTTAGGAAAGCATTTCCATGTAGCCTTGTTCGATTGAGAAGGGCCATGGAACCACTCCGACGAGAAATTTGAATTCTGCAAGCATTATTAGCCAGAATTAACTAATGCGGTTGGCCATTCCACTCACTGGACGCGCACCACGTAGAAGTCAAAGCCGTGACATCTGACCATGCACCCGAGTATGGTAATCACCGCGACATTAATACATTCTTTCCACAATTAAATATAATATAACAAGTCACACATCTCTCCGTTTGCCCCAATTTGTAAAACACAATTTTACCGAACAATTTTGCATTACACCATGACACAGGTGTATTGTACATACTACTAACTAGAATTTATAACACAATACTATGAACAATAACTTACCGAAGTTAGGTCGAAACTGGTCAGCTGGATAGTGGAATGGTTTTCCGGAATCAAAATCGATCTTATCTTTGAGGTCATTTTCATTTTCCTTTTGAAATTTCAACCCGATATCATCCCAAATAGCCATAGCTTCTTCGCGAATCTCATTACATTCATCTATCTGGCCACTCAGAATAAGGGGAATCAATTTAGTGTGATAGGAGTATCGATCAGGCAGATTAAGAAGCCACTCTCCAATGACTTGAATTACGGCTTTTCGAACTGAGATAGAGGGATCGAAAAGGCGTTGAGTTAACGGTGTGATAGTAATATCAACAAATTTGCCATTACAGTACATAAAAACGACTCCAATGGCCTCAACCGTGGCAAAACGAACTTTATGCTGTTGATGAACAATGTTTCGCAAAAGAGAATTAAGCAAGGCCTCAGCAGTATGGTAGAATAAAGAAGAAAACTTTTTCGCTAACACACAAAGAATACTGCAGCACATAACCTTGACTTCATGAAAGGAGTCCTCAAGCGACTTTTGAAGAATAATGCAATAGTCATCAAAACAGGAAGAAGCACTACGAATTTTTACTAATATAGCATAAAGGAGTTTAAGTGAACTTAAACGGATTTCTTCAGATTCTTCGTAGGAGTCTTCTGCAGTAAAACGCTTAACCAGTATTTGAGTTACATGAGGAATAAAGCAAGACGACTCTTCAATTTGTCCACATAATGAAGAAAGAATACTCAAGACCCTTTCACGATGGCTTTCAACAGGATCTGAAATTAACAACACAAGGTGAGGAATGATCCAAGAACAGTATCGTTTGACTTCATTAATGTCTGCAAGTGAAAGATTATCGAAAATGTCTTGCTCGATGGCAGTCAATGATTCCTTTCTTTTAAGTTTGCTATCACTTCTAAGTAGTGTGATAGCACGGGAAGATTCAGATAAGGTAAAACCCATAATAATATCAATAAAAAAATAAGCTGGAGCTTCAACTGAAGGACATGTACAATTCTTGCAACGCGGGTATATATTTTACACCTATTGGTTACAGATTAACGTAAGCTGGAAAGCATAAACAACAACCATTATGATCCCTCGGTAAAAATACATGCATTTCAAAGTCTTTTGTAAAGCATAATAAACGAGAATGATATACTATGTGAGCACATGACATTCAGTAAATGCAGGACAAGCCAAATCATGAATTAATAATTTGTAATTCTTGAATACAAATTCAACGAAGCCTAGAGTCTACTACATTAAAATCACTTATTAAGATGTTAATTACTGAGTTGGGAATTGAATTTTGTCGTCGGAAATAAACCAAGTTGAAGGAGATGGCATCCCTTTTCTAATAAATTGATCGAATAAATAAATATGGCACAGCAAGAATATTAAAATCTCTGACCTATAATCTTTGTTTATGATTCATTAACAATTTATAAATTTACATGAATAATTCAGTAAATGCTAATTTATTACTTATTAACAATAATGTATTGAAAGATTTCCGAATAAAGCCTGATGCGGAAACACTCATTAAAGGATGACCCTGAAAACACAATATTTCTGTTAATGATCCCATTTCAGATATGTTTACATCTTATTCTCCAATTATGTCTGAATCTGACTTATAAAAAAGTGTATTTTTATTATTTTCCATCAAAAAATTGTCCAACATAAATTCGCCAACTTTCCAAATATTCGGGTCGTATGCAAATCATTCATTTTTAATATGCTATATCCAGCAGATGTCATCAAAATCTGACGAACAAGAATGATTAACTAACGATGAGATCTCCACTACGGTGTCCACAGGCGGTCCTGCTGTGTGTTTGCACATAAATATCTAAACAGATGTCGATCATCGCGAGAAACATCGACGATAAGAGATGATTGACGTTTACCGAAGAATTGTTTTGCATATAAACCCAATTTGCTTATTAATAAATTGGGGTGACCTGCCTGCCACCTCTAAACTGATCTGGTGACATGAGTGGCTTGACTAATTCCAAATATTCGAACGATGTGATCCTTATAGACCGGACGTTATTACATGGCGACACAGTAGTAGATGAATTCACTGGTGTCATCCACATATGGGCTGGAGACACAGACGGCAGATCAATTTCTCTACACGACATAAGAATTCGATCTCATTTCACATCATACAGTGGAAACATGATGGCAGACAGACGATTTCGACGCAGACGACGGAGTTCTTCGATGCCATATAGGAATTCGATTATGTGACTCTTCGTACAGTACCATATCCTATGGTACTATGAGGCCTGGTGCTTCTTCACGAAATGGTAGCGGTGTCAATTAAATTTTCTTGACTTGGGAGTTAAAGTTCTCTGACATTTATCTAGTCACTCCTGGTCCGTAGTAGGCAGTCCGTCCAAGATTCTTCAACCTGTAGCTCTGAAAAATAAAAAATTCGATATCAAGAGGTCTCGTCGTGAACTCGAACCTGGAGCTGAACCATGAGTCTCGAGCGTTCAACCTGAGAGGCCTAGAAAATATCGATCATCTATCGACCGAGGGGACCCACTCCCCATCCGACAATTATCCGACGAAAATCAGGACCTGTCAGTTCCAAGATACTGATTTTGTGGAGAGCGTCATTATCCTCATCGAAGACATCGCTGCTAGAACTGTAAAGAAAATGGTTACAAAGAAGGTTTCTACCTAGAATTTTCATTGAGCAGATCAACGAGGCAGAGCTATGGTACGTTAATGCAGGTAAATGCTAATTCTAGAAAATATGTTAACCTAAGCATTAATGGTATACTGTTTGAGCTCCTAATCGACACTGGCTCGATATCTAATGCTGTGCGACTCTTCGTATCGATGCAATGAGATGTTACATTCCTGAGTGCTACGTTAAAAGTCGAAATATCAACCTAATGGACCTAGAGTAGATCGATGAGTTCAACCTTATCCAGTTTCCAAACGAAAACGAAACCTGCTAGACACTCTCCAACCAACCGATGCGGAGAATCTCGTGAGAGAATGTGACCAGATTCTACATGTTGCCGAAATCCCTCATCCTTCTATTCATATTCAATCGCCGAAACCAGATTCTCCCAGAACTCAACTCTAACTTACCACTCCGGACACACTAAAGGTGCGACATTCACTACGGTAACAAATTCGTTTTTGAAAGAGTTCGATGTTATTCTACTCGTGCCGACAACAAGCAGATCAGCTATCTCTAACCTTCATAAACTCATGGCGTACCAGAAACGCTAGTTACAGTTTAAATCTACATTTTGCCCAATTTTGCTCCTATCAATCGATTACTCAGCAAAGGAGGTCTCTCGTCGCCTCAGAACAAACCGCCCCGGCAGCAGAATTTAGAGGTCAAGATTTGAGGACAGTGTGTGGAAAGATTTTGCTATCAAAACACACAGCGTGGGTGAACCATAATTTAAATCACCAATGGACAGTTGCCATAATCACCAAGCCACATGACGGCGATGTCTAAGACGTGGAGACCGATAAGGATATTTGATTTCGCGATCACAAACAACTCAGACCAGGGGGATTTGATTTATCGGACTGTGAAAGGCATCAATCTTTAAATAGTCTTGATGATATTAACTTTTGAGTTTTATACCTTACAGCTCCCTAACTGTCGAACAGCTTGTGATCCCCCAATGTAGAACAACGATGCGAAAGAAACGACCAAGATATTATTCTCCATGTACTTCCAGGTCTCGGTGGCATTTCTTTCGTCTCTTGGTCGATCTCGTGACAGAGACAGATCGATGACTGGGCGTGCTAAATCATGTTTCCCTCGATCAAGTCATGTTTTCCAATTTAAGAGACCTTAATGTGTGCAAAACAAATACCGGATAGTAGACAACGTCATGACCGACCAAGAGGTTCGTCTTGAATCTCAAGATGGATGTCTCATATTTCGATGGGAGATGCTATAGCCAGTAGATATCTATCAAACTCTGACGAACAAAAATGATTAACTGACAATAAGATCTTCACCATATTGTTCACAGGTGGTCCAGCTGTGAGTTTGTGTGTTTGCACATAGATATCTAAACAGATGTCGATCATCGCGAGAAACACCGACGATGAGAGATGTTGACGCCTATCGAGGAAATGTCTTGCATATATACCCAATTTACTTATTAATAAATTGGGGTGACTTGCCTGCCACCTCTGAACTGATCTGGTGATATGAGTGGCTTGACTAATTTCAAATATTCGAACGATGTAACCCCGATATACCCAACGTTACTGCAGAATATACAATAAAATCTGACGGTTAAAAACTCAGTTATAAACGAAATATATATTATTAATTGCAGTATCAGAATATCAAGTAAGACTGTTATTCTCAAATAAAATTATCCAAACAAAGATCTCTCGTTCTAACTGAGTATCTGATTTCGTTCTTGATCAAATGCTAACACGTTCAGTTATTTCCACCATAACATTTGATAAGAAATCAGTTTATAGGAGACTATAGGTCAAATACAGACAAAATAATAAAATTAAACTTGTAGAAACGTTCTAAGAAAGTAACCTTTTATCATCCTTTAATAAGTCAGTCACGATGCACATGAAAGCTAAGTATTAGTGAACCAAAGTGATGTTATCTGATTCCGGTGGGCGTGTAATTGGTGTTAATGGAGAACTCTAGACATTATATGAAACTCAGTTTAAAAGTGTCATAAGGCTATGTTTGGAGCATTTTTGTATGTAATTCTAATAATTATATATGAAATAATCGGGAAAAATCAACATACATTAGTATATTAAGTGGAGTATTTTCTGGTTACATAAATGAAACTCACAAGCTTCATTATCTGTTTACTTGACTGAAATTAAGCTAGCTGTAGTACTTGGTTGCCAGATAGCTATTTATTTCCATACAACAATTTCCGATAATTTCCTATTCAAATCTCTTTAAGGAAATTCATCTATTTTTGCCTTCGGGATCTGAGCAAACTCAGCCATAGAGTAGCCCTCATCTTACATTATGCTGGTGGAGACATGTCTTTATACCCTGATAAAAGTGGAAATACGGGTTCGCATGTTAACTTAATGAAAATTTTTGCACTTGGAATTCATGTTTTAAGTGATAACAAAAAAACGCACTCTTCTGACAAAATGGGTTATATTTAAGAAGGTCAATTCGGAATCTTTCAAAGTCCCGTGAAAAGGGAACCACACAAAGCTATCGAATCCATAAAGCAGCTCTGTTCCACAGAGTTTTAGATGAATCTTTCAGTTCGGTATAGTGTTGCAGTATATTTAACTGCCAATATTTCTGATTCGTTTTCAACAAAACCTATTAGTATTTGGCAAAATTTCACCTCTGCTAAAACCCTAATAGATGGATATATATATGTATATTCCTGAGAATCGCAACCCCGTGAATAATACTGCTACAAGTTTTATCGAAAATGAAACAAATAGTAACAAGCACTTGTAAACTCGTTAAATAACTCATCTCGAAATTTCTAAAATTAATCTGTAG
The DNA here is from genome assembly GCA_900708905.1 of Hymenolepis diminuta. Taxonomy (NCBI): domain Eukaryota; kingdom Metazoa; phylum Platyhelminthes; class Cestoda; order Cyclophyllidea; family Hymenolepididae; genus Hymenolepis; species Hymenolepis diminuta. Next base: position 648,817 of record CAADRB010000051.1, on the reverse strand, counting down.
TACATCATAGTAAATGTTGCAAACATTGCATTTCACGTTTTACTCATGAAATAATAAAGTTTAACTGACTCATGAACAGTGGCCAGATAGCAAGGAGGTGAGAATTAGATTTTCCTGGGGCAGATAGGCGCAGGCACTGCCCAACTGAAGCACTTGGACACTCAATCATAATCCCCTACATAACCGCCCCCTTGTTGCTGTGGTTATATGACTATCACACTCCTATGGAACTCAATCCTGTGCTTCTAGTCTTAAACGGTGTGCTTAGAAAACTCTAATCTTTGTTATTTTAAGTCGATCCTAATCCATATCTCATATTCCCAAACTATGTGCTACATCAATGCTACAATAATATTTTTACAATCAGGGGAGAATAACTTTAAAATATTAGCATGAAATATGCATGTCCTTTAACATTGACGCTATCTAGCTAGATGAATAAAAAATATTTCATAAATACTTTTCTAATAATAAATAGGCATATTAAAGCAAAAACAATTTCCTGAAGACTGTTTTAGGCTCGACATCACTTTTCACCTTCCTACAGGGAATCCCTATATCCACTAGTGCAGAAGAGTATCATTATTACATTCAACTTTTCTTAACTTCAAAATAATAACACTAATTATTTGGACGTTGAGATTAAATAGGAGACAATCCGAGCAGACCCTTGTGAAGAGGTATTCTAGGATTTTGAGTTCATGTTTGCACGCAATACGTCACATTATTGTATCCCACTCCTATATCGACTCATGTGACTTCCTCCTCATAACTCCGAGGTGACAATCTTCCATTAGTTTGTGAGCCACCAGACACCAGAGACACGCTCCTACTGAGGCTAATCTAACACACGCGTCTACTCGCAGTCTCACATGAGCAGGCGTAGAACGTGAGTCCAACATGAGTTGAGGTGACTGTAAATCCAGTGTATGGAATTCAATCCTCCCTTCGAGAATAACCATCCATCTCTCCTCTAATCTCCAACACAACACATTTGCAGGAACTACTTCAGGATACTGCTTCCTCTTTCTCCCCTCCTTTCTACTCCCTTATCCAACACACTCGTGGCGATTCTTCTGCGGATTTTCATTCCGCTTCACATCCTTCCTCCGGGTGCCTACTGATCCCCTCACCTGACTGACCGTTACAAATGTGATATTTGTAAGGACAAAATCAGGCCAGGTGCTATTCATCACACAGCCAGCACTTACTTCCACATTCACGAGACGAGGAGGCACTTGGGGTCATCGTTTCACCTGAAATTCGATTCACATAAGTGCGCTCGACGACAAACATCCCATTGTCAAAGCTCTCGAAAACAACTCTAAAGCAGTGAACATTTAAACTGATCCCTCACATAAAGGCAGAAGCTTAGTTTTCCATACGGCAAGCACGAATTACCCAATCCTCATCGAGGTCTTCAATGAGAGAAAGACATTCGAAGCGTTTCCGCGGTTCTAAGGGCTTTCACTCAACAAATCCGAGATGCTTGACACTGGCTCATCAAATTTTAAATAGTCATCAATTTTAGGTGACTATCTATCTATCTATCTAAAATTTGATCGAAGGCATTCTTCGATTAATGCCACACTTGATTCTTTCACTTTCAACAACTTCCTCAATAACAATCTAACTTTTTCTTTCCTCCATCTGGCATATCAGCGAGATCGTTCAGATAATATCCTCCCACTTCTGACAACTACCAGTTGGCAGAAGTTTCATCTCATTCTGGGTCATTGTGAAATCCCTTAACTTGTAAGACATGAGAGTTTGCAGTTGGCAACATGGGTAAGCAAATGTCCCACGGAAGTTCAGCCTTACTGTTCAGGAATTTAGAAAACCGTACTTGCTCCATCATGAGATTGTCCTCCTCCTTCTTCATCGACAATTCGTGGGGCTACTGCTCCCTCCTCTTCCTCTTCCCCTTCTTCTTCTTCTTCTTCTTCTTCTACTACTTCTTCTACTTCTTTTTCTTCAACAATTTCCACATCCATCATCGTTCATCGTTCATCGACATTTCCAACCGACTATTCACATGTTCAGTCTCCTCTCACCTTTCGGTGCCAACCATTGCGGTCTAAAAGCCAACATCTCTACTAGAAGATAGAGAAACATAAGTCCTCGTGGTTATAGCGTAAACTTATGACACTTCAACTCGAACCAAGTGCTCTCGTATAAGTTCGCGCAAACATTCTACGACACAAGCACTACTTCCAATAATAATAATAATAATAATAATAATAATAATAATGTGGAGAAAATAGAAAATACGTAATAATGTTGCACAAGTATGTTTTCTCACTTGATATGGGGTGCTGGTCAAAATGTTCGATGATCGATGATCATCGAAGTAGGAGCAAATGATGATCAACTGGGGTATCAAATGGGGCGATAGAAAGCGTGCTTTTCATCAGAGCGGTTCCAGAATACCCTCCCCA
>CAADRB010000051.1:574342-627232 GCA_900708905.1 Hymenolepis diminuta | reverse complement strand
TATTCAAGCGAAAAAAAGTCAAAGCACTTTATTTTAATTCTATTAAGGGAATGTCAAATTTTGATGAGGGACTCGAATTGTTACGACCGAAAGTATCAATGAGTGTATCCAAACCACGAACAACTCCCGAAGGATCATTTGCCTCAGGTGCAGATCGCCAGTGCGCAAAATCCACCAACTTAACAACCAAATTAGTCCGAGTTTCATCATATATAAGAAGGAGAGAGGAAGAATACAATGCTATGGGTAGCTTTGGTTCGTCCACGAAAACTGATCGCACTTTACTAATCAATGGGAGAAATTGTTTGGCCAATTTGAAATCACCCTGAAGAAACGGAAGCAAACCTGAAACACAAGTTAGTCCCGTAAAAAGCAAGTACCAATTCAGTTTTAAACTATCTACAAAATATTACCTCTTTCAAATATGTGCTCTGCTGGCACTGTTCGACCATAGCAACGAGGAACAGTTAGATATCGATTTGTTCTTTGATCATAAACCTTAATTAACGAAAAGTCAAATTATTAAAATATCGCAATGATGACTGAAATTACTTTCATTCCGGTTAGAAGAAAACCGACGATCCCCCTATCCGGATATTTGGACATTTCGTGTTCAATTTTCTTTTCTCCAGCGTCCGGTGGACAGGCAAGCTGACCCATTTTCAAGTCACACACGGAGGGATTTGTTAAACCCGCGGTCAGATCTTCCAACGCAAGGTATAACACTTAAGGAGCAAAAAGCAACCATTAACCATCTCACCTACTTGAGTAGTGGTTAAGTATATTTCAAACCTCCACTTGAAGGAACCTTGAAGATTCCTCGAAAAGTAGGGATCACGTCTCGTAGTTGCACTATTTCTGGAGGCGCAGTATCCGCAAAGACTGTCAGGTAGAAATTCGCCTCCTGAATACTCCGCTCATCGCTAGGCACCATTTTATAGAAAATAGATTCTACCGGATCTCTAAGCACTATTAAACAGAGTTCAAACTGAATAATCTGGCGTGTAACCTACTTTCGAATTCGGCGGACGTTGCCTTACTCCCATGACCCCCTGCCTGATATGGAAATGGTAGCAGATTATCCGGCAGATTGGGAATGTTTTCAAAATCGAATAGAGGCTCAACTCTAGCCAACTGTAGCAAAGGTAAAGATTCGTTATCTTAAGTTGGGTTAGCAAGCGGCATTTAAGCCGTGTTAGAATCAATCGATAGAAGTCGAAAAAGGAAATAACAATTGTTAAGTGGAAACTATTCACATTTAAAATTTCCTATATACACACATAAAGAGTCCATTTGTACTTTATTCATTCACTTTCAACAGAATCATTAGCCTGGCTAAATTGGGCCTGATATTTCGCACTGAATTCGACCGGATTTGTAACAGTGATGAAAGCCCGGGTGATTTTTGTGGTTGGATTGACATAATTCTGTGGAATTACCGCCGGTCCTGATGCAAGAATGATGAGGAGGGAGTGAGGACGAAGTTGCATATACACTGCTGAGGCAAATTTCGTAAACTTCCTTTTCTCCTTCTTTAAAAAAAACAAAATTTGAAAAGAGTAAAGTCAGCCTGATTTGGATTAATTGAAAAGACTAGCTTGCACTGACAGACACCTCAAAAGCCACCATCTATTACTCATTTCAAATTAAAATTATTTATTCACATAAATTAAACTATTCTAAGCATATTAGGAGCAGTTACATACTTCAAGCGAGGGGTCAAAGGTAGAATATACGTAAAGATAGTTTCTTTAACGGAAATCCGATTTTATCAGGTCTCACTTTGAAGAACAACTTGAGGTTACACAGTAGAATATATGCGTTCAAAGATTCACTAGACACTCAATGTTCGTAATTTTTAGAACTTATTGATTAATTGGTCATACACAGCTTTGTGAAACTATCTTACTAATCTTAGCAGTTAATTGATACTAGCTAGAGCCACCATGTATTCATATAAGTTGAAAAAGAAAGAACTAGAAAGAAAGCTTAAACAAAGTTATGGCTAAGGTAAATCAATCAAGGTACCATGGAAGTCTTCGATTTGATCGGACTCTAATGACGCTGCGTCACCAGCCCAAAAACAATGATAAAGTCAATCTCTCAACCGCATGCAAATAGAAGGACGACATCGCTACCTACATAGATTTCTTGGATCAACAAATTAGTGTAAGATCCATCCGACTTTAAGCTCCAGTCTGGGAGAAATCCCAACTATCAAACCTAAGGTTTTCAAAATAACAACGTAATCTATATGGACTAAACTTGAATAATAACCTTACCCAATAGAATTATATCAAATAAATTAAACAAAACTTACATCTTTGTCCCACTTGAATGGTATTCCTATGCGAGTCATGACGAATTTTAGACTTTGAGCTTGATTGGCAATCCACCGAATAGCTTTTTTGCCCGGTCTTTTGAACATTGGAGGCCCGACTAGCTCAGATTTCTTCTCATCAACCTCATCTTCGTTTTCCACCACTTCGCCTTCTTCAAGATCCATCGGTTCCTCTTCACTGTTTTGCCCATCGCTCTTCGGTTTATCCATCTGTACACAATAAGGGACTTTCAGGCCAGCTAATAGGCAATCAGATAGGTGGAAAGGTGTAGTCTCAGTGTACTTTCGACAAAGAAAGTCTAGGTAGGGACGCAAGGACGCTGGTACAGAGCGAGCACCTGATGCATTGAGATCGGCTAAAACGGTGATGTTGGGCTTGAATTGCTGTGTCGGCTAAAACAGATGAACAAGTGAGAACATTATATTGTTATCCAAAGTGATCATAGAGCAAGAATGAACGCAACAGTAGCGAAATAGAAGTGTTGAACCAAGAATTCACAAGTTATCACTTGAACGTGTTCACTATCCCACTGGTTGGTGGGTTAAAAGATTAACACATAGGTGAGTCGGGTTCTTACAGATTCTAAACTTGAATTGAATAATAAAGCAAACTTACGATGTATAATCCCATCAAACAGGAATATGAGTTGTGGCAAATCAAGTGTGTTACGTAAGGGCTTAAAAAATTTCACTTACTGAGAATTTTAGTTTTGCAATTTATGGAAGTACAAACTAATTACTCCCAAATAAAGCTTACTGTCCAGAGTACAGAAGAATGTTTTACAATATTTCATCATGAAAAAAATACCTGAAGACAGAAAACAAAAAGGCATTATAATGCGGAATAGGATCGATTAGAATTAAAAAATAAGGTCAAGACAATCAACAGCCCTACCAAAATTGATCTTTGGTTAAAGGTTTTAACCACTTTACTTCTTTGGTACAAGGTGTTTAAGGCATCTGAGGACACCTTACACACTTTTATAAAAACAAAATGAAACTGTTAATGGTTAGAACTTACAATTTCCCTTAAAAATACAAAAAGCATAATATTAGCCTAGTTTCTATACTATATATCCTCCGTCGACTTATATCACCCACTCAATTCAAATCCGAAAGCGACTGACTGCAAGCTCTCATCAGAAGGTCTTTACTGATGCCTTCCACTGCTCGGGCTATTGCCTCCATCAAAGGAGAAGATTTGGTGTTACAGAGATGTTATTAACTTCCTTTTCAACCAGGCTTCAATACGCACGTAATAATCCTCAGGATTAAGGTCTGGTGAGTAGTTAGGAGGCAATAAGTTTGGTGTGCTGTGACATGATGATGAAAATTCTCGGCCATCCGATCCTGGGTTTTGAGAGCTTTTTGGAATGGACCCGAATCTTGTTGGAAGACATGGGGTCTTCATCCATTGGCTACGCTATCTATCCAAGACTACTTAAAAACAACGGTTTGAAATGTCTCGACGATGGGGATCTGACTCTAAAACCCTATGAAAAAATGGGGGAGTCATGATGCGGCCCCTTCTCGCTGCTAACAACATCGAAAACCATCACCGTTACTGGAAATTTTGTGCGCATAACAGTCAAAACTTCTGGTCTTCTGAGTTTCAGTTTGTTTAAGAGTCATATCACACGCATTCAACGATTATTATGACTTGTCTTTGTCCACATAAACTGACGTCGCCTAAGAACGTATGATTTGTCTCCGAGGTCTTGATGAACAACATTCCTTATCGTTCATTCAGACACTTAAAGGTTTTTGGCAAGATGTCGGACTGACTTCTAACGATCTTCGTTCATCATGCCATGCGCTCCTCTCACAAAGTCAGGTGTTCTGACTGAGTCAGCAGAGCGTTGACAATGCTCTTTTCTCTAGCTCGTGATGGTCAATTCATCTCCTTTCCAACTTTGTAAACGAAAAGTTTGGTGACTCGTAGAAATCTTACAATTTCTAAATTCCTGTATTTCACTTTTATAAACACCGTTACAGTCTCTGTTTATATCATTAGTTATATTAGTATCTGCTGTGAGAACCTCTGATATAACAAATACGTTACTTACTATTGGGTCAATTTAAATTACAAATATAAGTGACCCCAGATATCTTACCCACTCTGTATAGTCCACCATTTCATGCCCTAATAGCCAAATGTTGGGACTCGTGCCATTTTCCTAAGTGAATTCATGTTCGCGGAGTTCAAAGCTTATTGGCGTGTACGTCAGTAACCTCAGATATATTTTCCACCTACCCACATACACGTTGATTCCCGATTGAGCAAAAGTTGCAAACATTAACTTGTTTCCTATCTGCTTTATTTCCCTTAGGATAGCAATGATAATAACAAGTAATTAATTGAACTAACATGTCCTTAAGATGTAGATTTTAATTTTTGCAGCATTCCACGACTTCCTGTTTCTATTATCACACTGCAACCGTAGATATTGCCAAATCAGGGTCACTAAATTGTAGAAGTGGCCACTGGAGCTGACAATTAACAACAGTAACCAACAGTTCAAAATTTTGAACATAAGGGTTGTGTTGACCAAACTTTTATTGGGCAAACCACGATGAAGATTCGAGGGGGTAAAATTGTGAGTGATGAAAAAGAGAAAAAGGATACAGTAACTGTTTAGTCCGCACCATGTTTGTATAAAAGGGGTTTTCATAAAGTTTCAAGAACAAAGGGTAGAAGTAAAATAAATAGATAGAAATGGTTTCGGACATAGCTGTGGGGAATTAAGGTCAATGCAAGGTTCAACAACGATCCATTTACTTAACCTATTCCGCTAACTAAAATAACCAACTTGAGGACACGCTGTGGTTCCATACGGGAACTTGAGGTCACCAGAGGAATAAATCACTAATAATTTAGATAAGAAAAGATTTGGAAACGCGTAGCGATTCATCCTTTTCAATTCAGGCATATTAACTGATCATGTAATGGAGTCATATAGTCCCCGCCATGAAATTTCGCGTATGCAGTAACGTCACTAACCTTGACAAATCTAAATTGAGTTGGCTTGATAAATCGAAGTAGACAAACGACTAATTTACTTCTCTTAAGATAATTAAACGGCGAAGTTTGCTTACATTATTTTTACCATTGGCAGCCACAGGTAAATTGTGATTATCCTTTGGATAAACCCAAGAGGAAGTGGTGTCACCGAATTCAGGATCTGAAAGAACGCGGAGGAGCAGAATTAGGAGATTTAATTTACATAATTATGGGAGAAAAGAATATTGATTTATCGCTAACATTGACTGAGCTTCAGCCGAACCAGATCCAGAGTGGCTTTGGCATCTTCTGACGAGGAGTGACCACCTTTTCCACATTGGATGGATTTCCTAGAAGAGGGAAGAACGATGAAATGAGTGACGAATCATATTACTTATAAAAATTAAGTAGATTGTACACACCCGAGAAACGTCTGGGCTAGAAACCGCAGTTTCGGCTTCGCCTTTCTATGGCAGGCAGTATTGAAAATGACACTGGTGTCGATGAGGTAAGGATGGAATATCTTAGAGGAAAAGAATTGAAGTGATTACAGATTTAAAAAATGTCTGGTACTGCAGTAAGTACTTTAATAAATGTCAAAAATTTTGATTGAAGATATCGCCAAATATGCAAATATTTGATTTCATTAAAAATTTAAAATCAAAGGCAAGTGAGAAAAAATTTAATACCATGTAATTGCGAATTATTATGGGCGCCGAATGATAAACAAAATTACAAGAGGACTTGTGCATCTGCGTGGGCTCAGTGTTGTCTGGCTAAAGTCGGGTGGCATAATTAGAATTTTTCGCCAGAGGCCCAATGATTCTCTACTTTTACTCAAGATGAGTGAAGGGAAGAGTTTTCCAAATAACCAGAGGAGTTATTATTATCAAACAGAGATTCACTAAAATCGTACTAGTTAATAAGACCCAACTCATTATTATCCAATACATAATTTTGTTGTGCATTCCCCTACCGAACTTAGATTTAGCGTTCGGACCCCTTTTTATATACGAAAAAATTAAGATTTTTTGTCTCAATGACTGTAAAACGCGAATTGTAGGGTTTATATGTTCGTAAAATTCATTTGTGATATTTTATTCAATAAAAGGTTTCATGAAGCAACCATGTCATGTATTAAGAAAACATTTACATTCTCATTATAGAGGAGCATTCATAAAAATAACTGGAAACGAATTATCAATACGGTATTTCACATAAAAATCGATCTTAACTAACATCCATACAACTGAAATTATGACGAACTATAAGAGTACTCAGAGGTGTCGAGATCAAGTAAAATAAACTCACTTTTAGTGCCTTCAAGTCATTCTCAATAGAATGTCCAACAAGGATTGCATCATCAGGAAGTAATCTACTCATCTCTTCTTGTATATCTGGCACTCGAGTTTCAATTCCAGCAAGCATTTCCCGAGTTATACCACTGAATCTAGAAAACGAAAATAAGGGGTAGAGCTCATTAAATATCCGAGAGATAGAAGAGTAAACCCAAGTTAAGTCAACTTACCTAGTGACATAATTTTCAACCGGATGGTCGGGTTTGACAAGCCTATCCATAACAACACATCCTATCTCATCCACTAGAGTTACTCGAGCTAATTCACTTCCCACTTTAGTAAACACCATTTCACAATCGAGAGCAAACATGGGACTCTGAGCTGTCGCGGGTTTATAAGTCTTTTTGAGAGGAACAAAAGAACCCCAAGACGATTTCCACGCGGAACCAGCTAATTTACGTGGGAGAGGGACCTGTTCACAGATCATTTGCTCAACACTTAGCAGAAGGTTAGTACGATCGAAGGCGTCTTCACTTAAAGCCTCAGGCACTGGAAAAGGCGCTTCTAGTTTAGGCTCTTTCGATTCTAGAGCTACCTCCTTGTAGTGCTTATTTCGAATCAAATTGGCAAGGGAAATTGCCTTGGGATCTAAGCCTTGATTTTTGACAACAGGAGTTGTAACGGCTTTTCCAGAAACTGCAGAAAAGTAGAGTTCGATAAGGTTCAAAAATAAGCGAAGATTATAAAGTGGAAAATAACCTACGAGCCATCTCCCGGGCATGAGGACTAAGATAAGAACCAGGGACTGTAAGCAGATCATGCTCCCATGAAGAACGATAATTGGAAGGAGAAAAGAACCCAACATTCTAGAACGAGTATTACTGAATGCAAAAACTTACGATTGGAAACATTTCAAGGAAGAGGGAGGAATCTGGAATATGACCGGGATTACCATTGTATTCAATCACTACAACTGATTTCAATAGAAGTGGCTTCTTCAAAACAACCCAGCTTAAATAACAAGCGAATGTAAAAACATGTACACGCGGCTTACTTTGGCCATGATTTATAGTGCTGAGGAAAAAAACACAACGCGAGAAATTTTTGTAATTCTATTGGATTAAGAGTTTTATTGCTCTTGTAATTTGGACTTAAATATAAGATTGGCCTCTGAGAATAATTTATAAAACATAACAAAAACACACTTTATCCTTTGATTTTACAACTTGAAAACCATCTCGATCACCATCCGGCAAAACCATGTTTCAACCAGATATATTAAAAAGTGAACACCTTGTTCAGTTAGCTTAAATATATCGTTGAACAAATCCCCTGAATTTTAATAAATACTGAAAAATATATCAGCAATTATTCTTTATTTTAACTGTATATTAATATTTTTATTTATTTAATATTTTTAACTGTATATTTAATAAAACCAATAATTCATCAGGATGTTGAGAAATTCATTTGAATCTTGTGTGTAAAATATCAAACATTTGTCATTGTTCTACTATCGGGTATTTCCCATCCATAATAAAAAATGTATCGTTATAATTATTATTTAATTGATGACAGTGTTAATAAAACTGACTTTAAGCAAATTTTGGGTGAAAGATCACAAAGGCTTTATGCTCTGCAGTTTTATAAGGACTGATTTTAGGTTTAAAAATAGAAATGGTTTTCAAAATATGACAGTGAAAACGCATGATAACACAAATCTGTGTTTATGATAACCGACAGTTCAAAAATTAATCGATAATCAGACTTAAATTCTCAAAGATTCTGAAGGCTTAAGGGATCATAAACCGTCACTCTTCATGAAAGGAGTTTTTATATTTTAGTTTTCTCTTTGGTAGATGTTTTATTCGAAATTCTGTATCTCTCTGTTTAAAGTTTATTTTTACAAAGACATTAAATGATATTTCTGCTGATATTTCGAATAAAAAATGTTATTTGTTTACTTCGAATTATCTTGTTGTACGAATGTATAAAGATGCATTTCGAGTAGAAACATCTAGTGGTAGACCTTATGAATACAATGGAGTTTCATAGAGGTGAGCTAGTTCTCATTTATCTTGGTGAACAAAAATACTTATTTAAATTTTCATGTATTGGAAGTAGCATGCCTCAGAAGTACTAAGTTAATAACCTTAGAATATTAAATGAAAAAATCACAAATTTAATAGAACATTTATTTTTGGAGACGTAAATACTCATAAATAGCACGTTTAATTATCCATAAGTTGGGGGCAAAATATTAAGTACGAAATTAAAGTATATCTTGTGGAAATATAGTACTGGTTTCTTTCTAGCCATAGATATCAAAGTACTTTCGAACGTTCCCTAACTGTAATGCCGTTATACTAATATCGTATCACCTAAGCGTCCAGAGAGCGCAGATATATAAGTTGAACAGTTTTGCCACCACCGACGAGATGAACAGCTTCTACGCACACGGTTTTCTAGTTCACTAAGAATTCCAAATCCAATTTACGAAGGATTTTCCATTATTGCTCTTGTGTAGTGTGAAAGTAGAGTAAAGCTTTCTTCGTGAGAAATTTGAATTCTACCACTACCGTGATCTGCCACACTTAATCCTTGCTGCTAATCATTCCCTTGCTGGATGTATACCTAACGGTACCGACTTGGTGCTTCTAGACTGCGGCTGTTGCTTTTCATTGTCAGTTCCAGTGCCACCGTTTTATTAATAATGTAATAAGGGATAATAATGCACTGTTCAATGTTAGCATGATTTGAGGTCAAGCAGTAATCGCAATACGACTGCGAATATGGAATCTTTCGGAATGCAATATCAACATGTTAATTTGATGGAAAATATCTGTGAAAATCGAAATCTTTGATGTAAATTTGACGGATTATCAGTGGCATTTATTAGGGCCACCATGATGAAGCGGAGTGATCTTGCTTTTGATCTCATCAGCCAATCAGAATGGTCATACTATACAACCGGCCAATCAGTTTATACCTTTCATGAGTACCCAACACATTAACGAGCCAATCAGCGTCCGACGTTCTACGGATAAATGCGAACGATACAAAATCTTCATGGAATTTTCGATGTATTTGGTCTCTTTTCTTTCTTTATTTACGTTCAGGCTCTTGCGTATTGTTACATCATGTAACTTTTCCCTAATAAACTTCTATTTTACTCAGACCAGTTTACAGAGAGATACATAACTGTAAAAGTGTCATTTACGTATCGATTGGTGTGCCCGTTTTAGACATTAGAGATCTGCGGTGATCCAATATGTTAAATTTTTCGAATTGAAACTTTTATCGTAGTTTCCTAAATCCTTTCATGAAAGTTTCCATCTAAATTTCTTAAATATTTAACACTATGACCTTACTACACGGCTCGACACCTGAGGCCCTCTATGCCATGACATGCGGTCAAGTAACCCAAACTACAACAAATACAGGACACTCGACGTTGTCAACTCCTGGAGACTGTTTGACTTGACTGGCTGACCATCTCCAGTCGTTTGATCCAAATAGTTTATCTCCAATTCCAAGGTATACATAATCTATCTGTAAACCCACACAAGATCCACTGGATACACTGCATCTGCCTTCTGCTGCACCCGCGTTATCCACCAGCATCTACAGCTCACCCCATCCCTCCTAATCTTCTCTTTCCTCAAGTAGATAAGATATCAATGCGTACTGATGGGATGCAGACCAATAAAGCTCAAGCCGTACCACGGGTGATCTCTAATTTGCATTTCATCCTCATCAATATTCCAGTGCACACCGCTCCTAACAGCTTGACTGTTATTAGAGTAATAAGCGTTTTGATCTTCAGATTCTGTGTTATGAAGACGACTTGTATTCCTTTATATATTGTCTTGTTGATTTAATAAAGCGTCCTGTGGTAACTGCACTTTTGTTCACTTCTTTTTCTGAGTTAATTGTAGCCTAGTGATATACAACATAAACATGGAGCGCAGAGGTAGAAACTAGTATTACAATGCAGAAAGAGGTCTAATTTGCAATATAAACATTTTAACAATCAGAAGCTTTTCTTCTTTTATTACAGGGAGCTAGAATAGCCGGGGAGAGAATGGCAGCTGAAATTGTATTTTCAACTTTGAACTTTTATAAAAACTAATCAGATGGTCCTGAATTTGGAAATAAGAATAATAACTTCTTGCTGAAAGGTATAAAAGGTAAAATTTTGGTCGGGTAATATTTAACTTTTTATATAACATCTACCGAAGGGAGGAGAAAAGTAAAATTGGGAATAGAAGTCTTGCTCCGGTCGCGATTAAAACCTTTTTGTCCACAAAATATCATTCCCTAACACTTTTGTAAGCGTTCAGTCATAGCTTAGCTTTCGAGGCAAGTGGCGACAATTATAAATGATGTAGGCTTTCAAGAATGAAAATTTGATCCAAAATTCGCATCGAAATCATCTGGTTGCGGAAGAAAACGTACGCTCGAATTGATAAAGTGTAAATTATTGTGTTGATTTCTTCAGATGGTCAAAATGATCGATTTAACATAAAAGAACTCACCTGAGTTTATTCCAGGTAAAAGTTTATTTATTTCGTGAATATCCATCTCTAAACGACCTTGTCTGCCGACACTTTAATGTTGAAATCCAGTTTTTTTAGAAAAGAATTTAATTGTTACCAGCGGAGAGAAAGTATGTATAAAACTTTTCATAGAAGTTGTCAGTTGAGTAGTTGTATCTATTCTACTGGCAGGATGAAGTAAGTACGCCATTATTGGGATAAAACCCCTTCTCCCTCTCCTCCCCTCATTCACAAGTTTAATTTGATTAATTGCTCTTTAAGGTAACAAAATATCCGCGGTTTAATGTCTTTGCTTCTTACTAAAATGGCATCTCAATATTTATCTAATTCCTTAATCTTAATTAATGAGACAGTCTTTTGTTCAATTAACCAGTTATTATTAAACTATTTCAAAACATTTAAAATTTGAACAGATGGGAGGAAGGAAGGAATAATAGTACGTTTATTGGAGGATTTTTATATGAATCAGATAAAGCTACAAGCTGAGGAATATAATATTCAATTGAGCTCAAATTCTCTAAAATTTTGCTTCTTGAAATTAAAATGCATTCAATTTGACGTAACAGTGAGAGAAAGACAAATTTATAATAAATTTCCAAGGTCGGTGTGTATCACGTATGACCCTTGAATACCATAACGACTTTTCATTTAATATAATCCATTTTATTAAGAGAAACAGAACAATTAATAATTTCTTCTAAAATCAAATATGATAGGGAGTTAGATTTCAGTACAACATTAAGTGTGAGGAGGATGTGTGGTTGTCTAAATAAGGTAAGAATTATCTTGCCTTCCTGGAAATAAGAAATCTCCCTAGGTTATACCAACTAACGATACTCTACCTGTAAAGATGGGAACGACGCCACCGATACATTTTTGAGCTTAGTCGGCTTTTATTTCTGCTTTCTTCTTCTACATTTTGAGAAAATTGAACTATTAATGAACAAGATTTTTGCTCTTGAAAAGCAGTATCTTCTACAATTCTAATCCACTTACATTATAAAGATCAATCTCCATCCAAGCACTCTTACAATCATCAAACCGTAAAGCTTTTAAGAATAAAGAAATCCAAATGGTAATAATATTTCTGAGGAAATTTCGGTTTCAAGATCGAAACCACTCCATTTCCCAATAAATTGTATTAAGAAAGCTATGTATCTCCAGTCATATTCGTATCTACAATTTGTTTATACCGACTAATTCGTACTTCCTTGTTTTTGGAACCTCTTTGCATTGACGTATTTGAGGCATGCTGCGGTTACTATTACAGTGGATGACGATATTTATCAGTAAAACATTAATCTGTGCGCATATGAAATGACCCCTAAAAATACAATTTTATGGTTTTTCTAAAGCAGAGGAAAGCGAATTTCTAAAATTCGCCATGTCAAATATACTGGGAGGTAGTCATAGTCATAAAGTTATTAACCGAGTCTTATCAGCCTTAAACAAAATATTATGGAATTTGCGATTCATAAAGGAAATTCACAGAATAAAAATTCAACTCTGTCCATAGAAGTGCTATTTTTCGACACTTTGTTTGATTATTAACTCAGTAGATTGGCCAGGAGCTTCAGTAAAGATGGGAAATGTCTATATTCAAGTTTTTGATGCCATCTTAGAAATTCTGAGCAGAAAGGAATGCTACTTATGAAGTTCCCTACTCATAAACATTAGTCTCATTCTACAAACCTGGCCAATTTTATGGCAGACCACAGTAAAACGCCATTTAGGGTCGAAATTATCCACCTCAACATGTAACATCTGTTACCGTAGCTCTCACATTCTTTAGAATTTGTAAAATCTATGATAAATAGTTTAGGAAGCAATAAGCACAATTCCGGACCTTTCGTTAATGGAACGAGTATCATATTATTAAAAGTGTTCACCTTGAGTAAACTTTAGTAAACTCAAATATTTTTTAGATACATTCGATAGACTTACATGTTCTTAATTGTAAGAGGAAATAGATTAATCTAAGTGACATGGCCAACAATGCTACTAAATCACCCGCTCAACTAAAATTGGATATTACGGATATAAACTCACTCAGAAGTTTATTTTTTTATTTTTTGAATATAATGATATTATAATGTTAATTATATTCTTTAAGAGAAGGTGGGTTATTAAATGCTTTATATAATTCCATTCAACACCCCCCCCCCCTTCTTATACATTTCATCTTCCATTGGACTTTTTCGGTTTTTCATGTTCAGTTGCTATTCCATGAGTAAAATTTGTCAAATATTTTGCATAGTTATGAGTATTCATTATTACTTACGTCATAGAGTCGATAAAAGTAAAGCCTCCATTACGTTGTGAGTTTTTGAATTGAAGGAATCACAACACAAATCCTATTCTCATCTGCCAATCAAAGCACATGAAGCATAAATACAATTTTAATATTAAAATCAGTCGAATGTACAACATGTAGCAGAATGCACATAGTGACAGGACTAAAAAGAGGGGATTAAATTAACAGTACTCTCTTTTTTATCTCTGACTTTCTAATATAAATTAATATCATTAGTTCACATTTTTGATCGGGAAGAATTGCAATAAAATAACAGACCACAATTTTTCTAACTCTTAGCAGCCACACATCAATTGCATCTGTTCCACAATCGAAATCTGTGACATTTGACAAGTGGTAATTTACTATTTTATTCCTATTACGCAATTTTCAATCATATCTGTGAAAAATATCCGCCGCGTTTTGTTTAAGTATACTAATTCCAAATATTTGACTTTTCCTCTCTAAATCCAATAAATAATATTAAGTATTTAATATCTTGTCTAATCGTATTTGGCTGTCAGACGAAAAGAGATTTATCAAGGTACCTTGACAAATCACTCAAATTGTCAATATCGGGGACGCGTACGCAAGTGACATTGTAGGGCAAACATTTTTCAATCTGAAACATTCGAATTTACTGTTTTTATTATTATTATTAATTATAAAAACGCAAAAAAGTGTTCATAGGTTTCAATCGCAGGATAATATCTCTACAAGACAAATAGGGAAATATTCCTGTACGAAGATAAAAAAGATATATCACATTTAAAAAATAAATTCAAATTCATAATTGTAGTAGCTTAATAGCATCCCAGAATAGCTTACAAAAGCCAGAATTTAATAAGAATACGGAAGTACCATAATGAAAGGTTTCACTCCAATTTTCTGCAAAGTAATGACTATGCAACTTAGTACATTTTAACAAATATGCAAATTGTATAAATAATTGACGATAAATTGTTAGTTTAATTTTTCCTTGGAGAAAATTTATTCATTTTTATTCGGCAGCATCTAACAACACATCACGTAGACCGGTCTAATTGTTTTGTATCCTCTCGCAGCCATGATCGGTTTGTCGAGACAAGGAATTCAAATCAGTTATTCATTCATCTGGTCGATAAACACAGTATATTTTAGATATAAGCATACTTAGCATGATAGGAACTAAACGCTATAAATTGAGCCATGAAACATTAGGATATTAAACTCTGATCAATAAGTGATAAATAGACTATCTGAATTCAAAAAGTCAATTAAGACTCATTTAAAAATCCAAATTTATTATCTTATGTCTATCGGCTTCCATATAAGGCTATTATCTCTGTTTCCGTACTTTGTTTAAAATTGTAAATTTTGCGCCGCGTTTATTCAAATCCTTATTTTAAATTACAAAACTCTCAGCCTAAATTACATTCAAACGGCTCAATGAAATCGATGTGGATTTCCTTCCTGCATCTACTCTGATAATGTAAATTTTGCTATATTCTCCACAATAGAGACTTGACATATCAGTCTGAATTCCATTTTTAAAGCAACACTGAAAGCAATACTGAACAGTAACCTGGGAATATGGAACTCAAGGAAATTGTAAACCTCTTTATAAAAGTAGCACCTGGATATTAGTAACAGTTATTAAGAAAATCGCATATATATTCTCCGTCTTCGAAAGTTTGCTGTGAGTTTTTTCAAGGGCGCTTTTGAGACAAGACGATAAATAAACGTTGGATTTCTAGGTGCTCTAAACCCTGAATAATTGAGATATCTGAAAAGAGAATTTATTCCACGAAGCATATTAAATAAAATCAGGCTTCTTTTTAAAAGATGTGTTAATTAGTAAGAAATAAATTCCAAATTTTGCAATTTTAATATTATTTGAGATTGAAAAAATCACCCTTAAACAAGATTTTCAACAAATTTGTAAAATTATTTCAGGTAATGTTGGACTGATTTGATCTTTTCTGACGTTATGGCAGAATATCTCAGCCCATACCCACTTGTCATTCGTTGGGCGTACAATCTCAAATAACCACCAAAATAAGAGAAAGAGAATAAAAATAAGGGAAACCCAGACACCTCTACTTGAAAAGGGTGAGCGAATTATGATTGGAGGTGAACTGAACACCATTATCACAAAAATTCAAATTAGTTTATACAAATACTAAAATGGATTTTAGCATTTTCTCCAGTAAAAGGAAGGACAAAGTAAGTTAAAAGTTTAGTTTCGTCTAAGAGAATTGTGTAGTAACTTCCTCCTTGATGGCTAACATAGAAGTTAGACGTTTGATAGAATTACTCTGAGAATGCTCAGTTTATTCCAATAGTAACTCTCCAAGAATTGCGGGAAATTTATTATCGAGTTACTTTTTCATGAATGGACATGACTGACCGTTACTATGATATTTGATTTTGAGTTTTGGATGGTTTTTCGAAATCTCCTCAAAACTCCCTAATATGCAAACATAGGCCTTAATTTTGACTTTTATTCATTCCATAACCTATTAATAGACATACGTAAATTTCACCGGATCTTTCAGTTAGCATCTCCCGCCTCAGTACTTAGACCCTGCTTCTATTGGCCAACACCTATAGCCAGGTCCTCCAACCATCTCCTGTATATTGCAATCAAGCCAGTTGAAAACTTCTTTGGGTACTGCTTTATAAGATTTAAAAAATGCTAAAGATTAAATGAAAGATTTATTGAACAAAGCGTAATTATTATCAGTTTAATTAATCTCTGAAATAAAATGTTGTGGATTGCTTGTAGTTTAAAACGAGTGCCCTAAATCTTGTATTGTTCTCTTCAACACAGAGGGAATTTCTGTCAGGTAAAGTGACTTTTTCACACAAAAGGGACAGTTAAGGACTGTTAAAAGGCCTTAATAAGTCATGAGTAGGTCGGCAAACTGTATTTTTATTAACTTAAGAAAAAGTGCCTTTTGCAAACACGCAAAGGTGAAATTAATGAAAAAAGCTTAAGATTGTCAGGTCTTCTTTGAGGATAAATCAACTTATTGTTATTTATGTACTTCAAATGTAGCTATTCATTTAAACTGAATCGTCGGATGCTTGTTCTCTAGTTATCGAAGTGTTTCTTCAAAAATCTACAATCTTCAAAAGTTAAGGGTATGAATATTTAAGAATATCTGGACACGAATTATTTTTGCGGCCTTTCTAGGGGGTTTGTGATAAGAAGGGTCTTCTGAAAACTGAGAGCAGGCCGATCAGAGAACTGCGCTCTCACAGGGTTGTGGCGTGTGAAGAGCTTTCTCAGCGATTTCCTCTAGGTAATTCTGCGACAAAACTTTAAGATGTTCTGAAACGTCTTCCTAGTTTTCTTTCGCTGGAACCTCTTTCTAGACGCCAGTTTTCAATGACAAATTATACTAACAGTAACAATGACCAGTGATTTCAATTTCCTGCTTTTGGGAGTCTAAATGAGCCTGTTTATTAAGCCAAGATAGACTGATTTGCAACGACAACATAGTACAAAGGAGAATATCTAGAAAGAACGAATTTTTATGAACGGATACAAACGATTGATAAAATTCGACGAAACATGATTCCGAGGAACCTTAATCATACAAAAAGTTAATATTATTACAGTTACCATTATATACATTGATACTAGAAATTACAATATATGGTTGCTGAAGGCTATTTAACAGAAAGTTCAGGCGAATAACGAAGGAGTGTGATCAAAAAAGACGCTGAAAGCAAAGCTGATTTTTGGATTCGGATCGAGGAATACTTACTAAATGGGGGAGGTCCAAAATTCAAAGTTCATGATTTATGCGGCAAATGCTCTAATATCGTTTGGAGGGGAATCGAAAGAACGTTAGAATTTCGGATAAATTTAGAAATCAGCAAGACATTCATCCAAATTCAGGAATATTTGAATTTAATATTGAGTAGATTACTATTGGCTTGACAGTCTATGTCTGCCATATTCAGCTCTTCTGTTGGTCAAATGGAAGCGCAAGTAATATTCATTTATCATAGATACTAATTTTATTCACTTGGAATTATTGCATACCTTGTTATAAACAGCATAACTGAGGTGTAATTATCTCAGTAAATTATCGGATTCTTTGCCTCAGAAATGTGAGGGATTGACAGCATACTTGATCTCAATAATACGTTACTACACCCTCCTCTGCAGAACCTCGAGTGTATAATATATAACGTGACCTCATTCACCCTGTAAAACTATCAATCGGAGAGACTAAACATTTTGGTGACTTCCGAATGTGCTTTGACAACAGAATTATCTTCTTCCCTGGAGTAGTCTTAGATTCTTAGATCGTTCTATTATCCTCGAAGTAAATATACACAAAAACTATCACTAGGCAGTTTCTCTATTCACCGTCGAAAGTACCAGCGCCCACTGAACACTTTAATCCTCCTGTCTGTCCTTTCTCTTCTAAGATTATTACTTTATCCTTCTATCTTATTCTTATAGTGAAGATTAGTAAAAACGAGGAGATAGCTCAAAAAGTAACCATAGGAAAGGAAATTAAATATCTTGCTGACTTCCTGTTATAAATTTGTTAATTCCCATGTGGGACTGTTCAGATGAACTCTAAATATCATTGGATTGAAGTTTGGTATTCCACTAACAAAATAATCACCTGATCATTTTCTATCATTTTTAATATTGCGCTCTTTGATAATATGAATAAGGCCACACATGAATAATAAAGACATAATATCAAGCAGAAGAAAATGGAGGTTGGCGTTTTGAAATTACGGGAAGTCTACTACGATTCGACTGAGAACGAAGGTGGGGCATTGCAAACGCCAATAGCATATTCCCGTGATCTCTTTCCATTTTCATGGAAAGTAATCGCTGGTTAAACATTTGTTTTTGCGTTTTTGTAATGAACTTACTTTCTAGAAGTACAACTGTCACAATTAAATTCCGACCACCTGCAATTTGTCAGCTTTACATTTCTGAGGACTGTACCAGTAACTTATCATAAAAAGATATGCGCTTTTTTTAAATTATCGAATTCAGTTATTTTCAGTTCAAATAAATAAGTTTAAGGTGTTTCGATAGAAATGTGGTTACTTTCGCTTTAATTTAAGGTCAAATGGTATAAAAATGGGTAAATCAGTCAAGACACCGAGGGAAACGTTGTCCTGACTGGTCTATCACAAAACAGCCAATAACAGTGTTTCTTGTCTCAGGCGCGTAAATCCTCAAATTGAGAGAATTTCAACAAAAATAATAATGTCTGAAGCTACCCATTATATAAGAAAGTTACCAAAAAAGAAATTAAATCTTTGCAATATCGGCGGTATCACTATTCCACAGGGATAACGATCAGTAGGGATTTAAGATACCCAATTTTCCAAGGCTTTAAAGTTTATGAAAGTCAAGCGTAGTTAAGACACCATATTGCCGAAGTATCATTAGAGCAAATTAAATACAAGCCTCCTCAAATTGCCGGTCAAATAGGTAACAATGTTTATTATTTTAGGATAAATAATGAAGAAATAAAAATTTCAAACCTCAGGGACAAGATCTCGTGACCTTTTCTCAAACTGCATCCATATAGCTAATCAGCTGCTTGCTTTATAAGTAAACCGTCAGGTTATTATTAATGTAATAGTGAATGATCAATTACGTAGAATGTGCCAGTTTTCATTCAATGATTTTTAACAATTGTTACTTTTCTCAGGAGTAATATTTAAAATTTACATCAGTTTGTTAATGCCGTAAATTAAAAAAATACTCAACTTACTATTTCCACTAGAATGCCTAATTAATGGAAACGAAAAAATACCCAGAATTTCCCCAAACCTTAAACACAAAACCTGTCCCACTTTCCGCCCAAGTTGTGGTAAAGCTTCCGGCTTCCTTTCCACAAAGTCGCCGTACTTAATTTAGAGACATACTGACAGGGCGGTATGGGGAATGTGATGTTGTCATATTGTTTCACAGTTTTCTGGATAAAAACACTAAATAATGAACGTGGCTTACGCCACCATCCACCAACCCCTCAAAACGCCAATCCAACCGACTGACTGCCCCACCTTAATAACTAACCTGTTAGCCGCCCCCTCCCCTTCCCACTTATAAGGCTCATTTGTTTGTGGAGTGGGCAAAATACACAAACCGGACATACAAATACTTACGCACTTATACTAACGCACTACCCACTCTCACAAGATGACTGTTTTTGGGCGGGCTTGCCTGTTATTATACTCCCGGAAGTACAAAATTTATTGAAAATTGGCTTGAACAGTCTGTTTTTCTTTTTAACAAAATAAAATTTTGCCAGTGTTTGATGTTGTTTTTTGTGATATCTGCTACTAGGAAGATCCTGACAAGAGGATGATGAGGGATGATGTTTAGTTCATTCACTCCCTTTATAGCCACTCGTAAATGAGAATTAAATACTGGGAGGATATCAGTCGATAACAGGAAAAAATGCTCTAACGATAATTCAGAATAGGTGGTAAGATAATTAACTATGGTCTCTAGTCATGGCCCAACTAAACATGCTCGCCTAGGAAGTCGAAGTTCGCTGAGTTGATCTTCACTGGTGCACATCCAGTGAGCGGGGTGGCCAACTGCATTGGCCAAATTTGGCTAATAAAGTGGGCGGCAAAATTATAGTTTCCCTCTAGGGAAACTTCAAAATGTTACTCATCCGTCCTTGAGGATGAGGATTTAAAACCTCACCTAAATGACAGTTTTCAACATGCACACCAAACAAATCAAGGATTACGGATTTAATGCTAATTGATGCACATCTGACGACACCGACGGCTATCCACATTGGCAAATCCTGATCAAATAGGGAGGTGGAAAATGTGAGTTCCTCATAAGAGTGGCTTCTGGATATCTTCCTTTCACTCCGTTTGTTTTACTCGAAAAAGGACTAGTCTATTGCAGGTATATGAATCTTTCCTTCTTTCGTATGCATGTTGCTGATAAGATTAATAATCTGAGTTCAACATATGCTCCCTTTTGTCAGCCTTCTTTTTCAGAATTGGATTGCTGTTAAAATAGCCCTATCGACAAAACTGGGCTCAGCGGTAGAAGGTAAAATGAACAATCACTTGAACTTTTGAATTTAATGATAAAAGTAATAAAATAACTTTCTCATCTATCTACAATTCTTATTCTAGTCTTACAGGTTTAACCCTAAACTCCAAAATGGCGCTGAATTCATAATTTTTAACGAACAAATATTATGGATAACAAAACACCATATAATGGTAAAAAACCGCGTTCACCCTTATCTACTATTATTGCCAAGGACAAGGTAGTTTTTTATTTAAAACCATGTTAAAATTTCTTGAATTTCTAGGAGAGGAAAGAGAACCACATCAGATGTTACCATGCTCAAATTACTGTCGGTTCCAAATCAATCAGCATTCAAAATTTACTCCGAAAGGTTAATAAAAGATTAACGTAAATTAGTTAAAAAATGTCTAACAATTTTCATGACTTTCTATTTTGTCTGATACCGCCCACGTCAGACAGCTCCTTCTCGTCTGGTCTCAATTATGGGTTTATCTGAAGTCTACTGAGTTATCATGCAAACAGCGTATCTGTCGCTCTAACGTTCTTGCTAAATTTTTATTCTTATCTTCTGTTCATTGACGATTAAACTCATAAATATTTCATTTTGAAAAAAAATCCTATTGTAGGATCGTAGGGAAGAGAAAGATTTAATCATCACACATTTTCCGAAGTCACTAAACGAATTTGAAGAATGCATTCATAAATAAATCTTGCTATTTAATTTTTGTCCAGCTATTTATTTTAACAACCTTCTTAAAATTAAACCAAAATAATGGTTTTAAATTCATTCAGGTTCCAGGTCTTGATTGGTTGTTCCTGGAAAAGTTCTCCTGAACAAATTGACTTTAATATGCGAACAAAAGTGCATTTTATTTCAACAGTATTCAACTTTTTATCCTAAGTGTAAATGTAAATTAATTTTTTTTCAAAAAAAATTAAATCATTTCAAACGCTCATGAATATATATTACATTTATAAAATAACATCAAAAAAATATGTTAGAACTCTTCATTTCTTTTTTAAAGGACTTATTTATTAACTTATTTAATTTGAAATTTTAATTTGCAAAAAAGAAATTCATTTGCCTATTTTGGGCTTGAATATTGGGTGGTTTTATTTTTTCTGAATTCCTTCATAAAGGACAGAATGAAACCGGAAAAGAAGATAATATCTTTTTGGGTACGGAAATTCTGACATGTTTTGCTAATTTTCGAAAGCATTTTCTCCGTAAAATTCAGAGTTTAAAAAAATTCCCTTCCGTTTTGTTATTTTGAATGTTTTTTTAATAAATATTTTACAAAATTATTCATGGCCTACTTGATCAAATGGTTAATAGTTTGAGCGAAATTTAGTCAAATTTGAAAATATACGGGAAAAATTAGGAGAAAATTCTCTACCTAATTTCGGTTAATTACGAATGAATGGCAGGTGTCCTCTTAAAAGTTTGATATTCTGTTACACAAAGAATTAAAGCAGGTTAGCGAAGGACTTAATAAATTCCATTTTAAGAATTAAGATTGAGAATTTGATCAAATCGCTCCAATAATTCTATTTTCAAATAACCAAGGTGGTAGCCGGATGGAACTAGCTAGATAATATATGATCCAACTATCACTTTAATGCTAATTTCTAATATGAAAAAGACAATAATTTCACTGCCCGAAAATTGGTGTTAAATTGTTGAAATTACTGCCCCAGAGAGCTTATTCGAATGAGACTACATCTCAAATTTCGATTTATTCCTAAACCCAAATTACAATAACCGCTTTCATTAATATACGCCTAATTAGTTAATACAATAGAATTATTTCCAGTTAATGCAAGTGAAGGAGGTCACGCCAAATTGTATACATCATTTCCTCTGAAAACGAAAATTGAGATTTTCCAATTATAACCTTAACCAATTCAGTTACCCTGGTGTTGCGCAGTTAAATTAATTAGCCAATTACTATTCATGCTTTCAAATAATCGAAAAAGAGCATAATTTTAATTAATAAGTAGGTTTAATATTTGTCAATATTAAGCTTTAATATAGTATAGTTTGTTGGAAATCAGAGCTTTTCATGTTGAGTTGATCGGTTAGTTGAATCGAATAATTTTTGTTATTGGAATAAGTGTGATCGATTTTTAGCACATAAAATATTATCAGATACATTCTAATACATAATTCTAAAGACTATATCAAATTTACGAATTGGACAGGCAGTGTATATCTTTCAACAAAATATTTACTGAAGAAAGAGAAGCAGAGATGTAACTCCAGAGCTCAAGTTGTTGCTGACGTCCGCTTTGTCATCGAGGCCTTCATGGCCCGTGAACTAGTAGGCTTTCCGTTCATTTAATGATCAACTTTAATGACACGTGAATTAGAGTGATACTAGATACAGTTTCTAAGAGCACGAGTTTGTATTTTCATAATTTCGCTTTTCACCACAGAATTCTCATTCATTTGCTGTTAGAAGAGGTCATACAACCGAAATTGATCAAATTTAAGAGGCTGGATGATGGGGTCTGAGTGGATATAACTGAGTGAAAGAGTTATACAAATCTTTGTTGCCATAAGCTACTATTTCCAGCTGCTGCATTTCGCCTTTTAATATCGGAAATACCAGCTGAACGATATTAGCTCACGTGACTTTAGTCGACCGGAGTTAATCAGAGTTCATTCAGTATAAACTAACAATATGAACACCTGTTCCATCTGCTCGTTTCACCCTTTGCGAAAGCTGTAGACTATACATTTTTCACTGTGATCTATTCGGTAAAACAAAAATTGATAAAGCGTAGTAGTCAGTGTTCACATAAGTTAGAGGTGGATGGCTAACATCACTGGTCAATTCTATCCAACTAGAGGGATAACATAATGCAAGTTTCCCATAAAAGCTTCTACGGGATACCTTCTTCTTAAACATGTTAAGAGGTGCATGAGAAACTTATAAGACCATAATTTTGAAAGACATTCAGGTAGAGGATGTCTTAACTATCCCTCTATTTATATCTGAGCTATAGAAATGCTAGATCATTATGTTTTATTTCAGCCATCTCTCTCATCAACTTCACTTTATTTGCATTATTTTATTTAAATAAATAAATAGTTGAGATCAGCCCCTTTTACAATCCTTGAAAAAATTCATCTAATACTTGGTTGTATAGGTCAAAACGTGGCTTATGACAAGACGTTTTTCTTATAAAGCACATTTAATCTAAAACTGACAAATTAACTGTAATTATAGTACAAAATTGTGGATTCACAATTTGCTCAATGCCAAACAGTTCAAATTTGTACTTAGTTAAAAGTGGAAGAATAACAAAGTACAACGACCTTAAAATTAGGGAAGTATATAGTACATTAAATGGAAAATTATTCGGGATATTTTAACACCTTAAAAATCGAATAAATCCCCTGTTAATTCGGTACTAACGAACAGATAAATAAAGTTCAACTCAATCTTAATTGAATGCTCACAGAGCACTAGCTCTAAAACACCTTTTAGAACTTTATAAGTAGGTCTGTCAACGTACAGGTCAAATCTAATGACGGAGAGAGCCATCTGTATTGCTTAATACTAACAACGAAGGAAAGACAAAGTGCAAGATACTGTGGGATGAAATAGCCCCCTGTTGAAAATAAACTTTGGCATTAGCCTCAATATTTTGACAAAAGACCAACAATAAAGACCATATAGTTTTCAGTATGGTAATAATTTGGGAAAGGAGAGAAATAAATGGGTGAGTTTCAATTGAAATTAAAATTTCAAGAGCCCCTTTCAGTTGCTTATAGGATCTCTCTATCCTTAAGAACTTCATCCTTCGGGAGTTTTGAGCCTTTAAGTCAGTTGAGTAAAACCTGTAGTAGATAAAAGGTTTAAAATATTGAATCATGGCGTCACTCTCATATGTTTAACACAAATTAGCGAGATTTATTTGCCTCCAACATCCAAGACAGCTGAATGGTACTCTCTTACATGACTTTCAAATAGCAGAGCCCAATAGAATAGGATAAGTTCGGTAAGGTGCAGGTGGGTCATATAATCGAGATATCAGGAGAATTTTTCTTTATCACTGTTTTAGACTTTAGCATATCACTCAATAGCTGTATTTACTCGTTCCATGACCTTTTATTTCAAATTTCTGAATCTATCCACAGTAATGATTGTTAGTTCCCGTCTGCGGATTTCAGAAATGATTATCGACACACTGACGTGAGAGGCTGGTCATACTATGCCTTTTAATTATCTAGTTAATACAAGGTTATATATTTTAACATAGTAGATCTCATTTCAGTTACGCTTAATATTTAAATCGTTTTCTAAATCGAGTGAAAATCAAAATTTCCGTTGGATATTCACCGTCTAGACAGTGAATTCCGCTATTATAGAAGCAAATTTTTGCGGAAAACAATAAATCTTTATGAATACGTTTAAACGATTTTTAAATATACCCTCGTCACTGTAATTAGTCAAATAATTTTACATAGAATGAGGTTAAAATTTGTTTAGTATTTTGGCCAAGTATTATGAATCTAATCAAAAGGATAAGTTAGATTAACGGAATTTCCCATGAAACGAAACCAAAGTCTTGATTCAAGATGTCAACATTATGGAAACAACAAGCGATAAAGACTCGTGAAAGCATGTAGGACCAATGTAGGACAGAAAAATATGTGCCTGATTAGAGCCTTTTACAACGGTTAGAATTCGGCTCTCAAGGCAAAATATTCTATTGGAACTTTCGAGCGGGAAATGCGATTAATTGAAAGAGAACCCGAGGAGTTTTTAGATAGATCTAAACACATCTTGTTGCATAGCGTTGGATGCCTAAAGTAAAATGGGCCAAAATATCCATAAGTTGCTGCTTTTATAGACATACATTTTTCAGACACCGGCGCTGAAAGTAACATCATTGTCATTGTTATTACAATCGACAGAGTAAGTAAATTTTGTAAGTTTTACTCATGGGAAAAAAAATTGAGTAACGAGAACGGCAAAAAGATTCCGGAAGGGTTGAAATGGGGAAGGAAATCAATGAGTTGTCCATATTCTCATTAGGGGGGCAGTTCATTCTATAATATCCTATTGTTTAGTCTTCATCATTTGACTCCCAAATTCAAAGACTTTTGATCGGTTGATTTAATCCCATCGTTAATTATGCAATCTCGGGTTATCTACCGCTTTTGACGTCCAGGGTAAGCAGGGTGAATTGTCATAGACAAATTAGCATTACTCGATATTTCAACTAATTAGACTCTTCGTAAAATGCTTGCGGGAACCTCAGAAGTATTATAAAATATGTAACTCAAGCGGTTAACAAACAGTACAAATTTATCAACAGGTCATTACGTCGTGAAGTCCCTCAATAAAATCATCGGGTAAATTCGAAAATGTTGAACACTGAAAAACTAAAATATGATAAAACGGACTCTTTCTAAGAATTAAAAGGTGGTAAATCCGAAATCGAACTCAACTTTTGAAAGAGCCTCTGGCGCCCTATACTAGATAGCTATATAATCTTCCTAGTGTTCAAATATTTTGGAAAATTGTAAATTTGTTGTATTGTAATAATATTGTAATAAATCAACATTCTCATTTTCAATAAAATTAACTTTAAAGTTTAAAGGCGAGAATTAGCAAAATTTTATATTCCAGCGCTATACAAAATGTTCTTTAAAAGTATAGGGATTTAGTACAAATATTTCATTCGTCATCGAAAATCCCATATGAAAGAAGACAATTTTTTCTATTGATAATTAGGAGTATTACGATGCACGTTTAAAAATAATGGTTTGTAAATAACTTTTAAGAGTTTGGGTTCATAAAGATAAATGAATGAAAGAAGATCGTGGACAAGTAATCAGTTTTTTTTATAAAACTCTTTTGACAACTTATAGTTATTAGAGATCTTGGAAACTTAGAAACTCATAGTTGTCCTCTCATTAGGCCATACTCTGTTTTATAAATTCTGTAACAGGCCAACCTGAACGGTTGAAAATCACGTAAGCAATGTCATATTCCTTTTTGTGTTAATGTCAGGTTGAAGCAGAAGTTCTGTCCATTTGTTAATTTGAATCAAAGTGAAAATTTTGTTAAAAATACATTTATTTAGTGTTCAACGTAGTCACCATTTTTATTAATTGCATCTTCCCATTTTGCCGCAAGCTTTCTGATTCCTTTTTCATAGAATCTAGCCATTTTGCACTGAAAAGATGAAACTAGCTTCATTTTCACCTCTTCTCTTAAAGTAAGCCCTTGAAGCTCCATTTAGTGATTCTGTAGGCTCCAGTAAAGATGAAAATGGGTTAGTTCAAATTGGGGAGAATATGGTGGATGATGCATGACTTCCCAGCCAAATTCTTTAACGAGATTTTTGGTTGCTCTTGAAGTGTGGAGTCAGGCATTGTGATGATGCAGAATCAATCCTTTTCAATTAATCAAAGAAGGTCGTTTTTCCTTCTTTTAAACTGCTTTTAAACGAGTCAGCTGCTGATAGTAAATTTTAGATGTTATTGTTTGATTTTCACCCATTAGTTCATAATAATCCCACCATATATACAAAAAAACTTTTTCGGATGCAGTCCACTTCTCGGTTGCGGAATTGACTTTGAACCACTGTCTTGACTAAGCCACTGTCTTTTGTGCTTAACATTGTTGTAAAGGATCCATCACTTCTCGTCGCTGTCAGTTATGATTCGGTGCCTGAAGTTCAGTTTTCGAGAACGCAGTGAAACAGAGGAGGTGACAGGCTGATGCTTGTTGATTTCTGACAAATCGTGTGGGAGGCCCATTTGCCAGCCTTTGAGACTTTCCCAGACAGGTCTTTTCATTTCCCTATATATGGTCATATGGCGGCTTAGGCGAAAGGTTTTGCTCAGTTCTCTAGAAGTGCAGGTTGGATTTTCATCAACAGCAACTTTCAGTTGCTCAGAATTGAATTTTTTGAGTATCCTATTCTCGGTTCGTCTCTCGTCTTTCAGGCTGAAGTCATCCTTTTTGAAACCATCTGCAGAACCATCTTCTGCAGGTCATTTCATTCACAACACCGTGTGCATAAGTGTTTGAGTGTTTTTGCTGCTGAGCTTGCCGTATTTCCTTGACGAGATTCAAACAGTAAAATATGTCTGATTTGGTCTTTATTTGAAGTGTACATTGGGGCTAGAAATAGTTATTGATAACGATAATTATCACACAATTTGAAATAAAAAATAATAATTCATTAATTACCGTAGATAAGCATACAGCAGTAACAAGCTAAATTGAAGTAATCGTACCCTAAACACATAGCTCAGAATTTGGTCAGAATTTTTGTTGCAACCTGATTCTTCTTCGGAGAAATTTTGAATGCATTTGAAGCAGTAATGCTTTAATATCTTAACAAGAATCCCTTTCAGAAGGAGAATTTATCCAATCGAGGTTTTATTATCTGAGATGGCTTTCATACCTACATGCTAAATATGACCGCTGTATCAAAAGAAAACTAGGTAGATATTTCTTAGCGGTCTTAAGGCTAAACCTTCATTCTGAAAGCTTTTCTGCTGAGGAAATTCAATTTACATTTCAACTACCCGATAACAGAGTTCCCCAGTCTGTTTCGACAGTCACTCTAAGTGGTACTGGGAAAATTCGTTAACCTGAACTTTAACAAAAGATCGTGCCAAAAATAAGATTCAGGCAGAGGTTACATAGTCTTCAATATAATTTTACTGAGGAGAAGAGAAAGATAATTTGAGGAATTTTAGTTGTAAAATTATGATTCCTACGGAGTCGTAGTTCTGATAAGGGCCTCTTCTTTCTCGAAAATTCATTCCATAGAATTTCCGGGGGCATTCAGTTAAAGCTTGGCTTTCAAAGCAAGTAGATGAAAATTGTGATAAATTTTGTTTTCCAAGAGCGAGGGTTTGCATTTATTTTCATTTTTCTTAATCTCATTCCGTTCAAATGTGCCTGTTTACAGAGGAAGGCCAAATTCAGAAGAACGAGTGGTGTCATTCCTCTCATCTTTACTGTTACAGAGTCGCAATTTGACATAAAATACTGATAATTTTCCTCAAATTTAACACTAAATAATGCCTATTATAAAGAGATCTAAGTTCAACTAGCTGCAAAGAGAATTACTCGGGTTAGAAATAAAAAGCATCCACTTTCTAAACATTCCTTTAAACTGCCTTTAAATTTTCATTCTTATTAGCCTGTCTTATGCCTCTTATATACGTTTTGAATAAATTTACGATAATTAATTGCAATTTCATTCGAATCCTAGCTTTAGGCAGAAAAATATCAGTGATAATTAATAAAAAATGTGCCAGACTGCGGGAAAAGGGGAGAAATGAGCTTTTCTCTATCCCATATCTGGGTTAAATAAAAAAATACTTCAATACCTTCTAGATAAATTACGATGATCTGTCCATATCTAGACATATTTATTGAGCAGACGTTATGATCTGTTTTATTGACGCCTGAAGTGACCTCAGTTATTGGAAATATAAGCGGCATGTTTTAGACTACTCCCTTTATCTGAAAATTTTTTTAATATAACATGGGAAATCGAAAATAAATTTATTCAATTTCAATTGAGTTTGGAGGAATTCAAGATCATCCAGAGAATTCAACCTGAGTGAAATTTAGTGAGTCCCGGTTTCTTAAAATCATTTAAGACCAGAGGTAATAGTGGCTACGCAAGCAAATTCTTAAAACTGGGCTAATTCTGCAATCTGAATCCTCCAATAGGAGGTTCCCAAAAATTAGAAAGAATGGAGTTTAAGTGACGTCTTTCTAAACCTACTTTAAAATTATTACCGTATTGGGCTTGTAACCATTTCTTTGTGGAGCTTTGAAGAGGTTCTGATGAACAAGATGCTGCTGGTAGGTGGAAAGCCAGGCCCCTATCAATACACAACTAGAGAAGGTGTATGTCGGCTCCTATTTCCGAGTAGCTGGGTAAAATTTAAATTTGTATGTTTAATTTAAATGACTTTTTATTAATTAGCCATGATTGCACTGATACTTACCACGTATTTCGGCCATCTCTTGTAGGAGAACCTTTCCCAAAAGAGCAGAATAACAGTTTGTTGAGCTATTAAATCGATTTAGAAAAAATCGATTTTCTATTATGCATGCCTTTAATATTTTCAGACATAAAATAAATATGAATTAATTCAGAATTTTCTCATATAATCTTTGCGAATGAAAGATTCCTGGTCGCAGCTCTGCCTTCTTCCCATCTTGTTTAGCGCTGAGTACAACCACTTAATAAGACTCAAATTTTCTAGGTTTTTAATAAAAATGATGCAAGTGGAATATTTTTGGCGAGAAGTATTTGAAAATAAACTTAAAATTTGAAAAATAATGCTGTAATGAGTTGTGTTAGACAAAGAAAGAAGTAAATTCTAAATATGAGGTAATATTGCAAATCCTTCTTAAAGACGAAGTGCATGATAAATGTACCTTTAATTTTCTAATCAGTGCGAATTCTGGCGGAAATATAAAAAAATTTTCAGTTTATGAACTCTGGTAAGCTGCGGTATGTCAAGATTTTGATATTTTTAAATTTTTACGTTTTAAATTTTATTGTTTCCAACAAGCAGCCATTCTATGCCCATATTGGCTCCAGCATACTATCACGTAGTTTTTATCAATAGCTATTTTCATATCTTGTCTTGCTAGAACCCACATTAGTTTTGTCCTACAGCTCTTTCGCGACACGGTTCATCGCCACACTCAATATTTTCAAGAGTTTTTGATCTCCCCCATGTCCGATTCTTTCGGCTTCGTCTTGAGATATTCTAAGTTACAGTTGACTTCTAAAATAAGATACAACGTAGTGTTGGAGAGCAAAGGCACTAATTTTGAACCTTGCTGGAATCCCGTTGCGTGAAAAGGTAATTGCTAACCCTCGAAGTTCGTCCACCGGTATTAAGAGTAAGCACCTAACTCTGTGTATAATGTTCCAGGAGCACTTTAAGTTAATCAAGACCTGTATTACTGCCCATATTGAAAGGATATAAAATTGTCTTTTCAGTTTCACGAAATTACAAAAACAGGCCCTTCTGATAAATGCCGTTTTGGCTAAGCTTAGGAACAATTTAGGTTGCTTGATCAGTCGAAATTTATTCAGGGAAGCCCTACTGTAACCAGTCAAGCTTTCACGAGCATTATCTGTTATCAAATACTAATTCATAAAGCTTTTCAATAATATTCGGTAGAAATACTCCTCTGTAACTATTTGGATCATCCATCTACAACAAGAATACTTCTTCACCTATCCATTCACATGGAATCAACATAGAACCCTGCCAATAGTGCTTAAAGAATTTTAGCAGATGAATGTCCACTTATCCCCCTCTCCTCTTGTTTGACCTTATGTCAATCACAATTTAATATAATGGGGAATTTTTAATATTATTGGGAAATAAGGGATATTGAAAACATAATACAAAAATGTCTTCCCAGATAGGAAAAGTAATGTTGGATCATAACCAGATTAATGACAGCCTTGTTCATGAGTCTCACCCAGTCTCATTAATTAAGCATTTAAAGAGGAGAATTTGTCCCCATATTGACGACTGACAAATTCAGAAATTTCACAATGAATATATGGCAATTCAATTATTTTACAGCATACAAAGGCTCTAGCTAAGAAAATACCATTGTCAAAGGATGTGGGAAATCAACTAAGAAGGTGTCTTTCCAAAAGCTTGAACTCAGCTACTGCAAGATAGGGATGAGAGAGAGTAGTTGAAAGAGTATTTTATTGGGATAGGACACAAAGAGAGCACTGCGACTCCTTAGCTGAAATTGGGATTATGTCGGGGAGTAAAACTTAGATAATAGATAAAATGAACTGAAATTTGAAATTCGCACATTTCCATTTCAAAATGTCAATCTTGAAGCCAATCAACACCCAATTTTATTAGTGCGACTTTTGATTTCATGAACCGAGATTCTGATGGTACCGAAGCCTCATTTGTACATTTTCCATTTTGAATTAATCTTTCAGTTTTAGCTGGTGTTCGAATCTGACCATATGGATGCTGATAACAAACTGGACTGTGAATAGCTTCAATATTAATATCTCTTACATGAATTAATCTTAATAACTGAACATAGTTAGCATTAAATTTCGAGAATGCGGTATTTGCAGCATGACTGACACTTAATCATAAAGTACTGAGAGGTAGAATCAACGAAACCCATTTGAGTTGGTTGAGGAAGCTTGAAAAAGTGGATTGATTTTGTTGAGCTCCAG
The DNA here is from genome assembly GCA_900708905.1 of Hymenolepis diminuta. Taxonomy (NCBI): domain Eukaryota; kingdom Metazoa; phylum Platyhelminthes; class Cestoda; order Cyclophyllidea; family Hymenolepididae; genus Hymenolepis; species Hymenolepis diminuta. The sequence goes on along the minus strand of CAADRB010000051.1, from coordinate 595,463 downwards.
TGGATCAGAGGATTCTTTCATCTTTCTTTCGACTTCCATTTCAAAAATTTCCATTCGACACTATTCGGGTGGAATTATGAAAGACATCTGCGTTGAGTTCAAGTATGTGTCATTTGAAATTCTGTTTTGATAGTTTTATGCTATGTGAAAAAATCGCTTTCCCTACAATAAGATTCATTTTAGGTTTGCTTCGAAATCAACTAAATTGCTTCTCCTCAAAAGTCTGCATAAGAGAGGGATATCTTGATCATTCCGTCTCGTTATCGGATTCAAAGCTTGGTAAAATGAGACTTCTGAAGACCCATCATTTCACTAAAATTGAACCATATTGCGTCTATTTAATAAATCCCCTATTAAATTGCTTTCCCATAATTAAGACCTGGAAGAGTTTTTTTACTGTTTTGGAAATAATATCTACAGTAATGTTTTCGGAAGTATCTGTTTCAACTGTCCTAATATGGATTTCTAAAGGTTTGTATTTCACATCATTTAATCACGTTAGGATTAGAAAATTATTTCATCTTACAGAACCCTAAGACACGTATACAAACTTTACATTAAAATATGTCAATATTAACTAAATATAATGGAATTAAGGTCAGGGTTTCGGCTTTTCAGCGAATTGGGGTTAATCCGCTGTCAATATTAGCCTGCAACCTGGATGTGTGCAAGCATGTTTATTTCAATTCAAACATTTCTCTAGCCCATATTAATTGCTTTCTTTGGCAACGAACTTCGACAGTGAACTGCAAAGACTCGCCAGCTACCATTTAGTAGTAATAATAACTGAGGGTATTCTTCATATTAAATCTTCTTATAGCATATGATTGAGCCATATTTGGTTTACACATATTTTTCTTTAAATGAATAAGTGAGGCAGAATATCGTTAAAATAATATTGTTTTTAGTGGAGGCTTGATAAATTATATTCAACTTTTATATGGAAGTTACTATATTTATTTCATTTTAAAATGAAATACTCTGCTTTTATTATTATTATTATTATTATTATCATCAAGTACATCAAATTAAATAAATCAAGGGTGTGATCTGGAATTGGGATGTATAGCTTTCAATATTATCTTACTGGATAAAAGGCAGTGAATGGTAGAATTAAGTAACCTTTGGAATAAATTGAACTGAAATTGTAAGACCGCCTATCATAATAAGACAATCGGTTGATAAGCACTGGATTTTGTGGAAAAATTTCTTAGTAATGTACATATCGAATTTTGAATTTTGAAACGTGAGCCACTAATTAAGTAGATTTTAAACAATTTGAACAGAAAATCTAATGAAATTTGGTCATCAAAAACTCTGATTCTACTTATGACACCATTTTAATCTCCTGTGATTATCTATGTTTGGGTTTACTGTAGTTTTCACTGTGACAGTGAAAATTGGTGACTTTTGTCTTGTTGTTGGTCAACAACATCATTAAAATCGACATTATTACCAACTTTAAACTAATTTTAATACTCTTTTCTTCACCAATTTTGAATGTTGAAGAAAATGACATATTCTTCGTTGAAAATTGACTGGGACTGGATAACTTCCCGTAGATAAACAATTATTAGTCAGCCATCAGCTAAAAGGGTCTGTTGTGTGCTAACAGTGCTAAAATCGTCACATTTTCTGCACTAAGTTAGAGTACTTGACCTTAACAACTTAAGAACAATGGCAGACTACCTTTAATTAATCACTTATGTCAAGGTGTCACTAATTTATTAAATATTAATACTAATAATAGGTCGCAAATACATTAATCATACCGGAAGAAAAATTAGCGCCGCTTGAGAGCATAGAGGGTAAATTATTTAAATAAAATATTATCTCTAATGATAGATGTGAAAAGTTTTGACAATTCTTAGCTTATTTTATGGTTTTAATGGGCCTATGCTCACAATCTCCATACTCATTACATTTGCTCATTTCAAATCATTCCTATCGGCGGATTTTCACTGATAAATCTTGACTCCAAGGTCAAGATTTCTATGTCTCAATAAATGAAATCATTTAATAAAAATGTAACTAAAATATAAAACTGAGTCTACTTTTTACGCAAAACTTATCTGCACACTTTACAGTTAGCCGTACTAGAAAAGAGTAGTGATTATTCTGCTTGATACGAAATATTCCTATATCAGTAATTGGCGTTTTCTTTACTATTCATATTAGGTAGAAATGGAAACCTTTAAATCGTTGCACAGGGAAATAGTTCAGGTGGTATCTCCCCTTTCATTATATTAATAAAAACGTGAGAATACAACATGTATAAGACTTCTAGATGACGTGTTGTTTGTAACATTATTAAAGCATTTTCTACTCTGAGTACTGAACAGAGAAATTTCGATAGTTCCCATTAGTGACCACATATTTTTCCCCACAAAGTATCTATGAAGGAACTTTAACCTGAACTTTTATAAAAGTAAATATATGTGGCATTGGGAAAACAAATTTATTTAGTATTTATCTTAAAAGAAACTAATATTTCTAGGATGTTCGGTCTTCTAATTATGGTAACAAGTTTTCGCACGACTTTAATAAAGATACCAGATGTTCCGAATTCCTATGGGTTTGCAAACTTAGAAACAAGATGAGTTAAGAACTAAATTCACGGAAAAAAGTGATATCTAACATGCATTCCGTACGCCGTCTAACTTTAAAGTCAGATGTCTCGAATTCGATATCCTAAGTTGAATGGCTGGATACGCGGGCTAAATCAGGTTAAAAACGAGGCGAAGCAACAAAATTTGAGTTCCTCACCAGAAATACTCATAATACCACCCCTCCACCTAACGTCCGAATCTTTTTACCTGTCCTTTTGCTTATATGATTTCACCATATCAGAACTTACCGGGTGATTCAAGGTGAACTCTAACATTGCCTTGTATCTTGGTTGTCAGATGATACCATACTAAAGAAAAGGACGTTTCTCTCAAGAGAATTCACTTCATTTTCCATTGTTTTAACTCTTTAGTTTTACCTAAATGACCATTTAATTAATTGCTGAATTTCTTGCATTTTTTGTTTAAATGACACACAATGCGAATTGTCTGGTTTTACGAGCGTGGATTTTTTCTTGTTCACGTTGAGTTTGGTTAGTTTAATTAGTGCAATATTTATGAAAGTTAGGTTTTTAGTTCCTTTTTACTAAATGTAAAGTAAGGAAATATTATATCGAAGTCGGCTTAACAACCAACTAAAGTGATTGACTGATCAATATGCTCAGGACTCTGTGAATATGAACTCACATAGGAAATGGGAGACAAATCGTGAAATGAAGCAGATGAGTGAATCTAAGAAGTAAAAAGTGTACACTCCGAATTCGAAAATGACATTTTTAAGGCTGTCAGGAGGATCGGACTTTATTTTTCACACCAATTTAATGTCCTTTCCATATTATTTATTTGATGAAAATTAATTTCATTGATTTACTATGGATCATAAATAAAATGGTATTTTCCACTTGAAATCGGTTTGTCACGAGCAATATCTATGTCTTTCTTATGATTGCAAAACCAATGCACGAAGGATCTCAAATTGTCAGCACTACTTTCAAGAGAAGCATTTAATCCTCGATAATCCTCAAATCGCCTATTTGTTCACGTCACTTGTGCTTGTGCCATATTGTGATGCTTGGAATTTGAGCTGTTTCCATGTAACTTATCCATATTTATTCTCTCTTGTTATTTTTAATGTAAATCACATTTTTAAGCCCATCACTCGAGGTAATTTTCGAGTGAATTCCCTTTCAATAGCGTTTGATGCATATTGTTTCAGTATCATCTCTTTTTCTCCCTCATTTCCACGAAGGAATTGCAGCTAAGTCTGAAAGCATCGAATTTCAATCAGATTTCTTGATTAACTCGTTTAAGACCGCGTGTACCCATCCTTTCAACTCCAATTGTTCTATTTACTTAAATTTTATAATAATTATAATTTTAACCGAATCACATCCAAAGAACTATCGACGTAGAGCGGAGAAAAATAATTTAATAATTAAATTTCAGATTTGTATAAATAAATTGATACAAAGGATATAAAGATGGTGGCAGTCTTTTAAACCGTAAGCGGAAAGTTGCGGCCAAATTATAGATTTTAGACCACGAAAAAGTAAAGAAGAAAATTTAAATAATTAAATGGTGAGACATAATAAGCTTTTGCAAAGGAATGAAGTAATAGGAAGAAAGTGTCAGTGAATTGGTGGAAATTTACTGCTGCAGACCTCCGCAATCGTCAGTTTGGTTTAATTTTATCAAGCCTTTTTCATCTTAAAGACATCTTCTTTATGCGGGAATTTTTATAACTTTGTAGTTAATTAATGGTTAAATAATTGGTAAAGCGGCCTCCTGAAAATGAAAAAAATCTATCCTTATTTGGTTCATGCTTTCTTGGACAATTAATTTGCACTTCGTATTCTAGAAGCTTCGTTACAAAAAGTGATATTTTTGCGCGTTATAATCAATCATTTAAATAAAATAATACTATCTTGCATAAAAGGCGGTAATTTTATTTTTATTCATTACAAAAGTGTAAAGAGACATGACGCAAATTCTCTAATTTTATGCAAAAATGTGGCGCTTTGAATGTCAATCATCTGATAAAACTCACAATTTCCTATTCTTTTCTTATCATGGAGCAAACAGGAGCCATTTTTCTAAGAGCAAATATGTCATATTTTAAATTAAAGGCTCAAAAGAACTGGTTTTGTGATTTTTTTATTAATTCTGATGTAACGATGTTAGGCACTAATTCTCAAGTTCATTTTCCACCATTGTCACAATTGGTGGAATATAAGTTCACTGGAGCTTTTTATTTAACTTAATAATTGTTAATAGCCGAGGGGTTTAATTGACAAACCGATTGAGTTTAAAGTCCCGCAAAAATTGGTGAGCATTCAGTCAATTCGAATTCCGAATATACTTTTAATTAAAAGGTGGAGGGAGGGTAAAAATCAGCTTAGATCCTCTGTGTAGCTTATCCACTGGTACCTAAAGTAAGAATTTATGATAAATGCTTATCAAAAACATAAACCAATTATAGAATTTCGGCAAGGGAATGTAGAGCTTTCAACACTGACGAAAACCTAACATTTGAAGGCGTTTTTGAAGAGATGCTAATAGGACTAGATGTCATTCTTCGAGAGAGGAAGGTCCGGGTCCCTTTGCATTCCTAACCCCGTATTTCACAAGGCCGTTTAAATGCAGCTGATAGCTAAAGAAAGTGTGAAAGGTTTAGAGAATTAGGTAATAGCACCAGTCCTTTCATTAAGATTGCGGGTTTTGAAACTCGAATGAGTCAACAGAAATTATCTCCAAAAGTGCAAACTTTTATTGGGCCAATGTCAGAAGACTTTATTTTAGACACGGGGTTCAAAGCTTCAAGTACTAAGTTTATCGATGGAATAAGGAAAATTTCAGTTTTAAAACCAATATTTTAATATAGCTTCAGTTGTAGTTTAGGTCCTTTTGACTTTAAAATTACATTCCTTAAGATTTCCTGAGAGTTTGTTAGAACTCAGATTTCAATGAAGTTGATGTCGGTTTTCAAGGACGAAAATTTATACTCATCTGTATTTTCAAATTTCATCCACTTTTAATATAATGATGCAAAAAGATGTAAATCTGAAATGAACAAGAATAAAAGGTTGGCTGATGGTGTCACTCTCATCTTCAAGGTTACATGGCTTTTGTTGTTATATTCAAACACGATAAACTCCTGTCTGATGCTTAAGTGTTAGTAGAAATGGTTCTTCTGAGAAACTTAACTGCACAATTGCCAATCATTTCTGTAGCAGTGATTCTGACGGGGACATTTATTTTATCATCATTTATTTAATTGTGTATTTTCAAACATTTTTTAGAAGTTATTTGAAGTTTTCTACTTAGAAAGTGTGATTTCTTAAAAGAAATTCATTTGATAATGAATGAGTTCAATAAGCGTCATAAGAAAACTTAATTGCATTTATAAACACAAATTAAATTTTTCTCTCTTCTCTGTTCTTTAGTTGCAAGCATCATTTTCTTTTTTCAATAACACTTTGGGTTATTTAATTGTCTATTAATGCTGAATTTGAAAACACAAAGAAAGATGTGCAATTGACAGAGACGTTTCGATGTAATTTCAATTTTGGGCTCATCAAGAGTCAAGTTAATGAAAAACAGTTGGGAAAAGTTAAAAACACGGATAATTTTGACTATTAAAAAGAGAAAAAAAAATAATGTTTTCGAAATAAAAATAGACCTTTTTGCATCATTCTGCATGAAAGTGGCGATAAAAGCGTTTGATAAGTAAGCATTTCGCAAAAATGAATTCATTTTACTGGGCTAATCGATACTACTTAAAATGCAGAGATCTTCGGTATCTTTAGATTTCATTTTTCATAAAGCCTTTAACCCTATAAAGAAATGATTAGAAGGTTACTTAATGGAATGTCATATTTAATGCTTACCTCAACTATTTCAATCGAATTTAAAGGCAAAAGATTTTTGAGTTGAATCGTCTAAGACTCTAAAGCCATGCATCCACTTTTTATATAGTTCTACCACCTAACTGCAGTTTACTATTCTGGAAGGCAACATTATCAAGATGGCGTGATCAGCCACTGGATTGCATCAAATAGTCAATGATCTCTAAACAACTTGGTGGTACATCCAGAAACCAAGATGTCAAATCATAAAAAGAGCGCATTAGAACACTTAGATTTAACATATTGAATTATATCAATCATGAAAAATGGGATAGTGCAATTCATCTGTATTTTATTGAAGAGAATGATAGTTTTCTTTAAATTAATATTTTACTTTACTTTCCATTTCTTTAATTCCCACTTCGTTGAGAAGCTTTTAGTCAAACTGCTTTGTATGTTGTTCATACAAAATCGTGAAATTAGAATTACCGGATTTTATGAGCATGGTTTGTTCTGGCATTGTAGCTTGTGTAATTGTTTAGGGAATCTTAGTGTACCAACAAAAAAGTGGCAGAATATATAATATTACATAATTTTAACTAGAATATTCTCGGTAACCGCTTCCTCTTTCACTGGATTACTTCGCTATTTTGCGTGTTCAGACGCTTTCCATGAAGATACTTTGCAATCTATTTCCTTCGCAATGGATAATAACATCAACCTTACATGTGAGAAGAAATATTAGATGACCGATTTTGGAGCATTTTGATATGTAATATTTGTGGTTTTTTTAATAATTTAAATTGTCTCTAGAAAATTTATCACATTTGCAACTTTTCACGTGAACCTTTATTCTTCAAAAATGTGTCAATTGGTGACAATGAGTTTAATAAAAATTGCAGAGTATATTACATTTAACATAAAACAGAAAGAAAGCTCTTCCATTTATTGATCATTTTTATTTGCACTGTTATCTGTATCCACTACAAAGCAAAAGTACTTACAGTTTTAATGATTCTGGAGTATCTTAACATGAGAAAGTGGGAGTGCATTGGGAATGAGAAGATTTTAATGGTATTCTGCAGGTTCTGATTCTAAATTCATTTAGAAATCAAAATGCTGCTCTCTGAATGATAATCCATGCTGGTCGTTTTCATTGCGGATTAAACGCAGGTAGATTAAAATGAGAGATTGGTCTTGTTAATTTCTTTACATCTTTCCAATAAGCAGCTAGACGACGATGGACAAAAGCCCATGATGAATTTTCGTAGCGTGAGAGCATCCGGACTTGGAGAAAAGTAAAATATTCCAATGCGTAATTATTCGTAATAGAAGTAAATTATACAATCGATGCTTCAGGAGTCTTACTTCATTCGATTTCCGGATTCATTTAGTTATTCGATTCTTCATAAGGAATATAAATCTTTCCTTCATAAGTTCGAGCTTTACTGTTTGATTCAGGCGCTTCCGGCTGATCTCATGCAACGATATACAAAACTTTTTGGCGAATTAGTTTCGTTTATTGGTTGAAAATGTCCTCTCGAGAGCTCACTAGAGTTTGCTCTAAGTGAACACTAGTATTCTTTCCTGAAATTGGCTTTACAGGAAAGAAGCAACATCAGTTTTCATTCTTCTTCCAAATACTCTTTCGATAGTACGGTATAAATCGTAAGGGCAGTGAAAATTCAAACTTGAACTGAAGTGACGACGCCGTTCAGTCATTATAAATCTCAATATTTTAAGTGATAATTTAAAATATCCTGCTTTATAAAGGAAAGACATCAAAGCGCAATTAGTGAGGAATAGTCCAATACAGCCGAAGTCAGGAGGGAATCGAGTCAAGTCAAGTCATGAAAATTGTTCTTAATTCTAATTCTGAACTCGTCATTCCGTCCACTTTACTTTGTTCCAAAATATACGGGGTTATCCCTTTCTGCTCTTGAGTGTGCGCATGTTCTCCATATTTATTTGATTTACTGTCTGGATATTCTATGTTAATTCATTTATTACTTCGAACAGCCAAGAGCGGCTAGTTGATAGTAGTCAAGTCGCTTGTTCGGAAAGTTAAATAAATTTTCGGTATTTTTGGCACAACAGCGTACGATTTGAGTGAAATTTGGAACTTTCCGTCATGAGATGTATGATCAACTTGACTTGAGCTGTCGACTGAATTTGAATGCAACTAAGTGGAGACGTATCTGATATCGATTTTTCAAAGACATTTTTTCATGGACCAGCATTTCACAAATCACTTCGAATTCTTCCAATAACAGAAGAACGCGTTATTTGAAACTGTCAGAAAGTGAAAGGTAAGTTCTTGTTATCTATTCCTTCTTCATAGCCACAGATTTGAAGAAAATCAAATTTACTCCTCATTTAACTGTTCAATACGTTTAACTGATAATTTGTAAACAGTACACTTCGTCCGATCTAAATCTGATATATCGTCATCAGACGGGTCCATATATTGACTGTGGTTTAAATACTATCGGTGGACTTTAATAGAATCACAATGGTAGGAGAGGGGGATGATAATGATCATTCCTGCACTATAGAACCCATATATAAGAGGTGGTACATATGCTCCCATTCTTTCTATCATAAATTTGTAGTTAGTCTTAGATATCCTGGCCGTATTCGTGAGTGTATAGAAAAGTTAAGTTTGTGAGCGGAATTAGAAGCTGGTTCTCAACTAGTTCGAAATTTGGTGCTTGAGCGTAAACGGTCCACGGAATGCTGATTTTTTTGATATACAAAGCATATTTGCCAGTAAAATTATTTTCGGCAAATCAGTTCAATTTAACTTAATAGTGTATATCTGTAACTGCAAGATTACAAAAGCGCCTCGACCATTTGCTCATTAATGGCAAAAGGTAAGAGTTGCAGCTTATAAAAAATGAAATTATTTTTCAACTTTACTGAATGTACATACGTTTCTTTACTAAACTCGAAGGGAAGAATTAGATTCTACTAATTTGAATATATTAAGTGAATGACACATCATTTTTCATTCAACAATACTTTATGGACTTAGACTTATGGCACTCTTAGACGATTTGTCTATGATTAGAACACGAATATTAGTAATATACCTCAGTAAAGAAATATACATGATTCAGATAGGAGCATTTGGAGAAGTTTGCCATTATTTGTTTTCCGAAACCATTGAATTGTCTGATTTATCGTGAAGAACAGTTTGTAACGTAGGGCTTTTCTATATTGTTGCAATGCTGAGAGGTCCGGTTCTACCCCTCTAATCTATCTGCCCCCAGATATCAATAGACTACAGTTGACTCAGATGCAAAGAGAGGACAGAATACAGTTACTCCAAGATACTCTACGAACTTTGTATACAAATATAATCCTTCTTAATACTGTTGATGTGCGTTCATATATTGATAAGGATGATGGGGGAAATGAAAGCAATCTCTGAATCAACAACTCCTTCGCCGTACTATCAGGATATAATTCACTCTGCCCAAGATTATTTAATATGCTTTGATGCATGAGTTTCTGGGCGAGTTCATGTACACGATGGACAGAGTTGATTAACCAGCAGATTTAACTGAATGCTTGGTCACTTCGCTTTGATCAATTCTATCTACTTGAGGCCATAGACAGGTAGGTGGAACTAACGAACATAGTTTCAACACTACAGAGCTTACCTCAGTTCACCTAAGGACAACTCTAGCCTTATATATTAGCCAAATTTATAATTTATAATCTCTATAAAAGGCCGATTCCACCTGGTGTGATATTAATATGAATTAAATCTTCCGATACCGTTAGTTTTCATTAATTCCGAAGTTAAATCTTTCACTTATCCATGGAATTTTTCCAATTTCTCGATGTCGCTTTTCTCATGGGAATGTGAACCCATTAAAATGTTGATAAAGCTCTTTGGCTTCATCTAAAGGGTAACTTAATAATAATATTTGATAATTAATAGAGTTCGTGTGTAATGGAATCTCATGAATTTCTTGCCTGAACTTAGTAATGATAGGCAATTTTCACGGGAAAATTATCTACCGAGAAAGGAATGAGACCTCTGTATTTTGATTGACTCTGAATTCCTTAAATGTGATGAATATGTAGTAGGTCGAATAAAAATTACGATTTCTCTATAAATATTAAATTAGTTTGGTATTTTTCTTTAATTTGGCTATTTTGTATCAAAAATTAGAGTTGAGTTTCAGTATCATATATCTTGAGGTGAGACAAAGATGAATTGGGGTTGCGATCTGGAAACCAAGATTTCTGCATGGCTGCAATTGCGGTCAGGGCATAATTGTCCTTATAAACTTCATTTATTGCCCTTCTTAAATGCGTTTGGTTGGAGCCAAGCTTTTTTATTTAAGTGGATACAAATTGTGGTAGATGTCGACATTCAAGAGCGAAGAATTGCATTCGTTTGCATTTATTCAAACCCGCCTTTCACAATTTAGTTCATATTTATTTAATTGCAGATTAAGACAGAATTGACCTAGTTTAAAGGATTTAGAGTCATAAAGCCAATCTTTGATATTATCTAGCGAGATTATTATCGTCTCTTGAACTCTTCCAAAAGCAGTTACCATGGAAAAATGAAGTTAAACACCATATTTTTGGTATTAGCTAGCCAGATTGTTATCGTCTCTTGAACTCATCCAAAAGCAGTTGCCATGGAAAAATGAAGTCCAACGCTAGATCTTTACATCAATGAGACTTGAAAAGAGACAGATTCTTCAAAATATTCATAATTTTAATAGTAGGTCCCCTCATTTAATGGTCATAGCCTGAATATGTATTGAAGAACAAGATACATAGCTTCCACATTTTAGTGCATTGGTGAGAAGACCCTGCGTGATGTCATTTTTCCTGCACCTAGACTTTCTCATTCAGGATTTTATTACCATTTTGCTAGTAATGGTTATATTCATAAAATCATTGCTCTTAATTTAGAAACCCTGACTTTGAAATAGCTGTATGAAAGTACACACCCAGCAGAGTGGCAGCATGGCCAATTTCTTATCTACTCACATGCTGTATTCGACATGGAGATTGTTTTCAAAGTCATAGTCACTATTTTTATATATTACTGAAAGAAAACTATTCCTGTATTTGAATACTAAACTTTCAAATGATGACATGAATAAATATCAAATAGGCAATTATATATGAACAGGTTTGTGAAATGTAGAATTTCGAAAATAGAAACAAATTCTCATCCTTGATTTTATTCTCAGAAGAGTCTCTTTTTTCTACGAAAAATACGGATCAATCCCCAGAATGGACTATTACTAGCAAATGCTGACAAGTTGGAACTTTTTTCGGGTATTTTTATAATTACTTAACCATATAAAGATAACTTGTAACATTATAGTAAATTCAGTATTAGATGTATAAGCCATGACCATTTTAAGTTAGCTCCGGAAATTTCGTAAATTTATATATTAAGCACCCTATGTTCATCCCACTCCTTTATTAATCATTAATTGTTCTCATCTTAAAATAACAACTTCACCTTAAAGTATGCTATCAACTGCGTAGCATTAGAAATTAATTTCTTTATAAAGTTGCAAGCCCAATTCCTGGTAAAATTACAAATAAGCGCGTGACATCTTGGAAGGGATACATTATTCAATTAATTTAACTTCATTAAAAAAGCTTTTGGAATATCACATACTAAAATACTTTACATGAACTGTATCAGATTTTAATTAAGTAAGAACTAATAATGATTAATAACAGGTCTTAGTACATGTAAACTAGTTTCCATAGGATGCGTAAATAGAAAGGAGGCGGATTCGAATGCCTACAGAGAGTCTAACTTACGTGGAAGCATGTACGGGAGCAAGTCTTACATGGGAAAGCATTGTCTTCGGACTTTGGATTTGGTTAATTTGTCTTGGTTCCTTCCTTACTACTTCAAATACCACTGTCATTTTGAATGAACGGTATCAGAGCCTCTTTTATCACATTTAAATTTGATTTCAAAACATTAACGTGGGAGTCTGATAATCTTGAAGGATGTTTTGGAAGAGTTTCAATTTTCTTTTCCTTTATTTTGTATTCTTTTTTTAGTAATAATTCGTGCTATCCTATTCTATAGTTCAATTTAATGACATTTTCTCTTCTTGCAGGACTTTTTCAATTCTACGTATTTAGAATGTTCTAACTAAACTCCACAAATCATGAAATGACTAAATTAATGTCGAGTAAATTTATTATGATAATCGAGTTATAAACGTATAATCATCCGTCCATCTATTAAGCTTGTTTGAATTGTACTATTGGGACAGGGTGATGATAGAGAGACTTGGCCCAAAGAATTTGGTGCTTTATCTTGTCCTCTCATCAGTTCAGATCGAAGGGCTACCATTTTTTGTAAATAATAATTTTATATCCACAAAAGGTATTAGCTCAAATGTTCCTCGAAGACAGGCTGTCATTAGACTTAGTATCAGCGAAGGGTGACTTCCCAACTTTTTTCCTTCATAAATTTTCAAGCATCCGTAAAATGAACGTATAAACTTTGTGCCGATCGTTTTGTGTACAAAGCAGTGACGTCGTCAATGTTACAAACAGACTGTTTTTTACTTCTACAAGCAGAAATGATAAAGTTAAAATTTTTTTACCTTTATACGATCAATACACACCTTTTGGAGGCCCTTGATTCAATTGGTCCATTATCGTTGAAATAGTCAGTAAAGTCGATAGCGTTTCTTGAATGATAAAACCCTCACCTTAAAGGGATTCTTGCAGAGCAGTTTGTATTTATAACATTTTATTCACTGTAGTTTATAATAGTGATGAACAGATATGGACGATCTCTAATATAGCCAACGATTAGTCATCAGGATTTTTGTTGACTAAAGACAAAGACAAATATTTCAAGAGGTTAAGGAACTTTTTAGTTTCATGAAATAGTCATTGATTCCTATTCCTGCCTCTAAAAGCGTCGATTAACACTTCATTGAAATCAAAATGAAGAGAGTGAAATCCGCGGCTAGCTATTGTAAATGAAGTTTCTCCAAAGAGAAAGTCCCGTACCAATGATATTTTGATCAACAAAGAAAAATTCCACTGCCCAATTTCCAAATTCTGTAAGTCTTATTAATGAATCGGATGGTTAAAATACAGCACATTAGATGCTATCGATAATGTTAATATTAAATTCAATGAGATTCTCTTCAAAGGGTCGTTTGAAGAGAAAGAAATATATATCGTAACCGTAGCACTTTGGGTTGATTGAAGTGAGAAATCGGTGATGCTCGTCTCGGTAGACGTTTATTTTCTGATGCCAGCTGAGTTGTTCTTTTTGGCAGTCAGTAAAGTGTAACCTAGGTTATATTAACCGATTCCAGCCTACATATAGGCAAAAGAACTTGCGTGATATTTGCAGGACAAATAATTTTATAGAGGTTGCCTGGTGTAAACAACATCTCGGTTCTTGAAAACTTGGATTTTTCCTTAACTGCTATTATTTTGTAGCACTAATTAGAGAAGATTAAGGGCTTTATTGAGATCACAATTCACTAAATAGTTTCATTATAAGTAAAGAATCCGTCCTTCCACAAATTCGTGTATAATTACTATTTTTCTTTATTTTGAGGAAGCAACTGAATATTAGTAATGATAAAGGCCTTCCATTGCCATATGATCTAAATTTCGATGACCAACCTTTAGGATAAGTTCTTGCTTTGGATGAGTACCCAGTCCACTGATTATTGACCAATCGATTAATACGGATGGTCCATCAGACACTTCAGATATATTTTTCTTCTACTAGCTCAATGATACGAGCCAACTCAATTTTGGTATAACCGCGTTCACTATATCATTACATTATGCACTTTTGGAAAAACAGAAAATGAAACTGCTAATGGTTGAAATGTACAATTTCTTACTATAAAACAAGTAAACATTATATTAACCTAGGTTTTATTCTATATATCCATCTTCGGTTTCTATCACCCACTCAATTCAAATCCGAAAGCGACTGACTGCAAGCTCTCATCAGAAGGTCTTTACTGATGCCTTCCACTGCTCGGGCTATTGCCTCCATCAAAGGAGAAGATTTGGTGTTACAGAGATGTTATTAACTTCCTTTTCAACCAGGCTTCAATACGCACGTAATAATCCTCAGGATTAAGGTCTGGTGAGTAGTTAGGAGGCAATAAGTTTGGTGTGCTGTGACATGATGATGAAAATTCTCGGCCATCCGATCCTGGGTTTTGAGAGCTTTTTGGAATGGACCCGAATCTTGTTGGAAGACATGGGGTCTTCATCCATTGGCTACGCTATCTATCCAAGACTACTTAAAAACAACGGTTTGAAATGTCTCGACGATGGGGATCTGACTCTAAAACCCTATGAAAAAATGGGGGAGTCATGATGCGGCCCCTTCTCGCTGCTAACAACATCGAAAACCATCACCGTTACTGGAAATTTTGTGCGCATAACAGTCAAAACTTCTGGTCTTCTGAGTTTCAGTTTGTTTAAGAGTCATATCACACGCATTCAACGATTATTATGACTTGTCTTTGTCCACATAAACTGACGTCGCCTAAGAACGTATGATTTGTCTCCGAGGTCTTGATGAACAACATTCCTTATCGTTCATTCAGACACTCGAAGGTCATTGGCAAGATGTCGGACTGACTTCTAACGATTTTCGTTCATCATGCCATGCACTCCTCTCACAAAGTCAGGTGTTCTGACTGAGTCAGCAGAGCGTTGACAGTGCTTTTTTCCCTTGCTCGTGGTGGCCAGTTCATCTCCATTGTTTTCATTCAGCTCCTTTCCAACTAATGCTGATCTGGTGAGTTGTAAAAATTTTGCAGTTTATAAAATCCTGTGTTACGCTTTTACAGACACTATTACACTATTTCATTTCATTAGTTATAGCGGCATCCGTCATGAGATCTTCAGATGTAAAATATTCATTAATTATTATTATATTACAAAAATATAAGTAGCCTTCGGATAATTTCTGGAAATTCATTGAGAAAATCAAGTATTTTGTCTGTTATTACCATTGGTTTTCCTTTTTGTTTACTGACGAGAATCTTGCTTATAAATTTTGCAGCAGTAAGAAGAGAGCGAATAAAAAAGTTAGGCCCTCCTGTTCAAACACGAACTATTCACACAACTGCCTATCACATTATCTTGCAATTCTTGTACGACTTTCATAGTTTGACCTTTCTCTCTGTTGCATCTCGTTCGTTTTCGAGCTTCCACTGAACAGACTGTGATGATGACTGACTGACTGACTGACTGACTGACTGCTGGGTAAAATTGATGAGTAATAGCGGTTTTTGCATTTTCAGCCGAGCGCTCATGTGATGCTCTCAAAAAGTAGCTTCTAAAAGATTCCATCAAATTACCTTCTCGTATTTCATACATGGTAATATTTATCTCAAATAAAGATACATATACTGGACAACGCGGTGTTTGACATTTAAGATCTCATATGTAAATTTGAGCTCTTCAATAATGACTGCTTGACAAGGCACTTTATTTGGCGTCAGAAGTATCCAAAATTTTTTTTTATGGGAAAAGAAACCATTTTCCTTTTTCATATATAATTATTCTGTGTAAAGTCAGCAAAATTGGTGAAAATTGCATAGTATTGATATGAAACGTACAAAAGTCTCTGTTTTTATTACAAGTTTCTTATAAGAGATCATTCTTGTACACGTTAGAGCTACACAAAACAATAGAATCTTATAGAATAGGAAATTTCGATCAGCCTGAATAAGATAAAATAGTGTAAGCGTTTCAGTAATGCAAATCCACTAAGTAGATAAGATTTCGAAGTTGAAAGTAATGTATAACTAGCGATTTGTATATGATACCTTTGAAATGGTGCTGTGAACTAGAGGAATGCTGCTTAGTGGAGGAAAATTTAGGAAGTTCTGAACTTACCGAACATCATCAGCTCTAAAATGGACCATAAATTTACCCTCAATTGTTGTACCAGTTGTTTTAAAGCAGTTGGGATACGAAAACATTATCACTTCATTCATCTTCCCTCAATCTTTCCCTGACTTCACATTGTAAATCTCGACGTCGAATTTCCAGCAAATTATGATTTTCAAAAACTTTCCCCACCAGTCAAAAGGTGATCAATCGAAGTTTCTATCATTTATTATCAACCTTATATTTGATAGGGAGGGAGGAAGAAGGTAAGAAATAAATTAAAAGACGTCGGTTTCGAAAATGAAAGCCATCATGGTTTGTGATGTTTGAATACGCTGATTTAGTAAACAGTCTGCTTAGAAGATCATTGGTTTGTACTTTTGTGTATTGTACTTTTCCATAAAATCAGATTTTATTCATATTCACAAATTTCACAAATCAGTCGTCGGTTGTTCAACGGCAGAGAAAAGACATCGGGTATCTAGAACTTTCGCGCATATCTCATCCTTAATAGGGCAGAACGGTTAGACTGTCGGAGAATTTCCAATACTTTTATAATTTTCTTTTGAATGAATGCGGAATGACTTTCACTCCAGCTCGCTTTCCAGGAAAAAAAAATTTTTTAAGTTCATCTTTTTATCTTTTTCATCTTATTAATTATTCACATATGTTATTTAATTTTATGGCTTACTTATTATGCTTGTATTGAAAGACTAAAAATTCGTAATACGCAGTACTTCCAGGAATAAAGGCGGTGTTTTTCCAAAGCGATACTTCTCGACTTTTCAGAATGTTAATAATTGCAAATTCTCTTATGAGAAATGGGCAATAAGTTTATGGAATGTAGTCTTTTGATATTTCTTGTAAAAAGTGGACCAAATGACCTCAATATTTAGTCAGTATTTAAATAGACTGTGTAAATAGATCGCTTAAATCGTCTTTCAGTAGATTCAATTTTTCGACGCAAACGTGATAAACGTTATTTTTCCAATTATTCAAGTTCAAACAGGAAATTCAGTCGCGATATATGGCTGCTGTCAAAATTATTGGTCCGTGACTAAAAATTTGGCTTAATATGTTTGCCGTACATTGTAATAAAGGTCTTTTGGTATTATCTTAAACAAACGCATTGCAACTCGCAAGGTTATTTCAAGAGCTTATGAGTTTCGTATACTCATGACGCAGAGAATACTGAAGAAGAAATGTTTCACAAATAAGAAATATAATTTTTAATATATTTTGCACTTTCGAGAGCTTTTCAGTGACAATTTGTGGCATACCTATTAATTTATATATGTTTTTGAGCTTGAATTTTTAACTTTATCGTATTTTGGTTATAGAGAGTTAGAAGAGGGGTTTTTTTGAAAAAAAATGTCAAGCTTCAATTGTATTCATTGATCTTTTATCATGAGCAGTAGTTTCGGATTCTCAATTCTTTTACCTATTTGTCAATTTTTGGGATTCGTTTAGAGAATTTGGAGAACTTATCAATATTTAAACTATCAAATTATTATTAATGTTGAAGAACAAAGGGACGGATAGGGGGATTTAAGCGATGTCTGACAGTTTTTGGTGGTAAGTCAAGAATCAAAGCCTCACTGCATCTGGACAATGGAATTGTCAGGATGTCTTCATTTTATTTGTTTTCATAATGTTTTTAGCCTATTCCATATCATCGCCACATTAAAATTCTAGGTAGCATGTTTTAAAATGACTTCCCATCAGTTTGTGGAGTTCCTGAGTTTGGTGATGGTCTATTAACCAGTGTCTTCTCATCTTACAAGCGTTTGCATAGAGTCGATGATACCGAGCATTCATGCAGAAAATTACCCTTCTTCCCATACCTTTCATTTGTAGTTAGTGTTCTGGTAAGCATGAGACAGATTTCTTACCAGGATTTTGCATCCAAATCGATCTCTCTTTCTCACCGCCACCTGCATAGGGCTACCCAAGTCAGGTCTTTGTATGAAAAACTTTAGATTTTCCAATTTCAGTTAGTGGAAATTCAACAAGTTCAGCGACTTGTCCGAAGGTCAAGCCTACGCTCCCGCCATTGTTCGGCGAGGTTTCTCAGAGAAACCTTCCCTGCCAACATTCCTTATCTGCTGCACATGCCCAGCACCATCCGCTGAGCTGTATTCTGAACAGCTCTAACCTTTTTATCACACAGTGATAAACAATACTAGACATATGTAAAAAGGAACAGGCTCAAATTTAATGGAAAAAATTTTCATTGTAGAACCGGTCTGAGCATCACCTGCTGTCTTTTGACCCTCATGATTTAAGGCTTTATGGCATCATCAGCTAGACCTTTATCGCCTACAGGAGAGCCGAGATATGTATAGGAACTCACTCGATATATCTAGATCTGAATCCACGTACACCCAGACTGTTTTTCATGGCATTTTTGGCATGGCCAAATTTCCATGGCATATTTGCCTAGTATATATCTACATCTCCGTAGAAGTTCTTCAGCATGCTCAATCAAATTATTAAAGAGACGTAGTTCCCCTGCCTATTCTAAATACCCCAGTGACCACCCGCATCCTGCAGAACTCAGGAGTCTGACTTTCAAATCCTCGCGGGTTCCCTAGGCTTCCTCTAAAATAAACTGGAAAACAATTTTAAAGAGCACGGGACCCTTTTTGTATCCCTTTCTGACGATATCTTTATGGAAAATGCTTCATTTGAATCCACTGAGAGGTTTATCTGGACATCTAGGAGTTGCCTAAATCAGTTGACTACGTTTTAAGGCGGCCTAAGTTTACGCCGTCTTTTTAAAATCGTAGGAGCGAGTAGTGAATAAAAGGCCTTCATCAAGTCAATAAAGATTCCACAATGCTGATTGATAGCTTCCTTAATACCGTTCTTGCAGCAAGGATCACCTATTCAGCAAGAAATCCATGTTGTGTATTTAGTAATCGTTCATTTATTCGTAAATTAAGTCTTTCACAGACCATCGATGTAAGGTGTTTCCCAACCGTGTCAAGAGGGAAAATACTACAGTGGTAGGTCGTGTCAGTTCTTACTCCCTTACCTTTGTAAATACTGACTACTTCAGCATCCACCAAGGATCAGAGTATAGAGATTCTGCTCTGCCAACAATTGCCAAAGGATTTCAGTTAGTGGGTATCTAGTGACGGTCGGGTTGACTTAGTAAGGTAAGAACGTAGGACTTTAGTTCCTGGATTTTTGAGAGTTTCAAATTTTTAATTTTTGCACTTAGTTTTACAGTCAATTTAGGTTTTGTATAGTTATCAGCCTTTGAAATGTGAAGGAGTTCAAAAATGTTTACTAGATAACTAGATAAAGTAGTATAATACTTTAGAAAGGAAGGAAAATGAATGCCAGATGCTGAGTATAGGGTAGTTTTAATACCTAGGAGTCAGACTAAATTAGGCTAGAAATTTCCTCAGATGTTTTTCCTAAGACTAGGAAAATGCAAGAGCCCTTCTCTAATGACAGGAGTTAAATTAGACTCCTTTTATATTGGAGAAAGGGAAGTGGATGAGAGGAACAGCAGAAGGAGTAGAAAAAGGAATTGAGAGGATTGGTGAAGTTGCATAAATGTGCGGCGCTGATGCTATGGCAAACGCATTCATCTGTGAAGTCTGAGGTCAAGGGTTTGGTGTCCATCGGGGCCACTCTAATTCCTGTTTCTCCATGGTGCTACCCCTCTATCTAAGGTGAGTTTCGAAAATCGCTGTCCTAGAGAGGCTTGGGGGTGTAATAGCAGAATACGGATATGATATTTTAAAACTGATGCATTAGAAATACTTTTCAGTAACTTATTATTTTCATTTTGAGAGGTACAAGTTATTAATATATTTAAAATAACACAGGTTAACAAAAATGATAATATATCCACACTTAATGAAGACAGTATAAATTATTCAGAAAAATGAATGTGAGAGATTAGCTTGGGGATAGGATAAGAAGAATCGGCTCATAATATTTGGAATGTCTGTTCCTTCTCTTCCCAGTGGGAAAGAATATGTGTTATTTATTTGAAAGATCCATTGAAGAGTCTCATACCGAATTCTGACTTGTGGCGTTTTACAAGATTTACAGCAAATAGAAATTAGGCATTGAAATTTCCTATTGAGCGTTGCGTCTGACCAACAGGGATTCCGTCGATAATGCAAGAGCACTGCCTCCTTTCCGCGAACGTTCGAATACACTTGGAAGCTTTGCACTTCACATTTTCGCTTGAATTACTTTAAAGCGGGACGTTACGGTCTTAGAAACGGAAATTGACATTGTTTTCTTTTTAACCCAAAACAGCATAGTCAAACCAAAGACTTCCTTGGCAATGGTGAATCTTGGGAGAAGTGGGTGGGGGAGGGGAGGGATGAAGTAGAAGTATTCTCTGAGACTATCCAACCTGTCTGATCACATCTGCTTTACCCTAGTCATGACTTTGTACAAGCTTTCTTTCCAGTTATTCTTGGTATCTAGTGGTTCGAGAGAATCTCTAGGATATGAGACCTCGTAAGACTTTTCATGGCCGCCCAAATCCGAAGTCTTCTTTGTTGAAGTGGATTCATTATCCAAAAACAGAGAAGAAGATGACTGCTCTATTCTTTTTATGAATACATATGAAACAATTTGATAATAAAAGTGCTTCAAAGATGGTGATTAATATGGTAAACGACAAGCTGAGAAGAGCTCAACAGTTACTATTTTCAGTATCATCATTTGTCTTAAATTTTAAGTAAAGTTTCTTGTAAAATCCCTTTCTTCTTATTGTTTTACGAAATTCAAACTCAAACTAAGATATGGATTATGTTATACCTCGGTAGACTT